>BMAU01002646.1:0-463406 GCA_019973935.1 Trichonephila clavipes | reverse complement strand
TTTAGGAAAGATATCTAAATAAAGAAAGTTATTTATAAAAATGGCTACTGGTTCATTTACGTCTCCTAATTATCCTAGTTCTCAAAGTGAGGTCCCCAGAGACCAGTACAAGTTTAGTTGTTAAATTGTAAAGAAAATTGTGTTATTATACAATGAAAATTTTTTTATGATAAATAATTGATTTTAATACCTAAAAACATTGGATTCCTGCGCAGATCGCGAATATGTCTCTTTAAGCCGAATTTAATATTTTCATAATGATTTTCGTATGACTCAACTCTTTTTCACGTGATCACTGTTGTCATGGTGACGAAGATATTGTATACATGTGAAGTAAAAGAGTTAAATTTTGTTCTAAAGATATTTTTGTCGTCAATTAATGTAATGAGATTTATAACTAAGTAGTGTTTCTGGTCTACATAACTTTGGAAATTGACTGGTTCTGATTAAGAAGTAATCAATTTTACTTCTTATTTTTTATTCTTTATGTATTTCGTTATCGTATATTATAATAAGATAAAAATACAAACAGAACTATTGTTTTTTATGATGTGTGTATTACGGCTTATAAAAAAATCTACATTTAAAAATATGTGATGAATATTAGACGGAGCTATCGTTTAAGCCTCGTGATTGGATTTTTATTAATCGTTCGGTCATTTTATTTATTTGTTCATTATTCGATATTATTCGTATTCGATTAGTATTTATTCGTATTATTATTGGATTATTTGATTCTATATGGATGCGTTTGCAATATATTTCCACATATGTAAAACAGCATTTTAAATATTATTCTATTCTATTTTTCTCATTATAAAGTTAGTGTGTTGTATTTTACGTTTTCTTTTAAAATTTATATCAGCTTTACGACTACAATCAAATACGACAAAAAAGCCAAATGTCTTTTTAAAATTCTTGAAATCATTAATTATAATTTCAAGTTCTAGAATTTCTGATCAATTCAACTTGCAATTAATATGTTATATAATTTTTTTTATTAAATTAACTTTTAAAGACCATTTTTAAAAATAATGACAAATAAAATTAGCCAAAAAGAAGGAAAAACGTTTTATTCGTGTTCCCTCAAATCGAATACACCATTTGTATAAATTACCTCATCTTTTTAAGAATGATAGATTATTCTGAAAATAAAAATTTATTTTAGCCAAAAGCCATTAAAAAACCATTGAACCACGAAAATTTCAAAATCTAAATTAAAATAAATGAATTCATTCTTTCTTTCTTTCCACTATCGTATCAACGCCCAAAGACTAAGTAGTTTTGCAACATTTTGAGTTAAAAGATTCCTATAAATAACCTACACATCTATATACTATATTAAAATTTTCAACTTCAAAGCAAAGTTCCAGAGATATAGCATTCATTTCAGGTTAAAAAACCCACTGAAAAGAAAATCACCTCCTGTGAAGCAACAAATGACATCGAGTTTCACAACATATCTCAATGAATTAAGCCTAATTTTTTTCCGTTAAATCATAGAACTGTTCCACAAGAATCCTGCTTGTAGGTCCGGGTTCGATATGGTTTTCCATTCCTGCTATGCACTGATGATTTTTCTGTTATTGGGTATCGATGTTTTCCGCGTTCCTAATTTTTTCTTCTTTATTCATTAAAACAGGAAGATGTTTTTCCTCAATTTTTGGAAAGGAAATAGGTTCGTAGAGGACAGGTAATAGCATTGTTGTCGCTTCAGCTCGCTATCGTGTTGATGAGTTCGAAAATTTTCCTGCTCAACACACGACCTAGATTGGAATCGAAGAAAAAAACTCTTTTTTTTCCCCTTTGGAATGTGGGGTGAAATATGAATTTTAATTTCGGTTGAGCTGTTCATGGCGAAGTGATAAAGAATCTATATATATTTTCTAAAGCGGGCAGAAATTTCGTTATGTGTGTAATTAAGTTTGGTTTATTGATTTAACCCTTTCATAAGCCATTTATTTCTCTTTTGAATTTCTCGCAGTTTTTATGTTTTATTAACAATTAAACAATAGCATTTAAATAAATATATTTTATTTCGCAGAATTTAATGTTTACATTTAAATTTTAAGGTTAGGAAGAAGACTGCTCAAGGAACCATTCACCGACGTAAAGAGAAGGAAATTTAATGGTGATTATTTGTTGTGAAAAGATGAGAAGCATGTTGCAATGCTCAAGGGGACATCCCATTCTGCACACATGCAGCGGGTCCTCTTTTCTTGTCCCTTTCTGTGAGATTTCCTGCATCGTCTGTCTGTCGTTGGAAACCATCTTTGGCATATAACTTTCCACACTGGCTATAAGCGCACATTATCCACTTTGTTTTTAAATCTAGCAAGACTTCCTTTCCTTTTTCTTCAGGAATATATGTCTATTAGCTAACGAGCTAATGCTATACGGAACGTTAGCTCTGGTTTAAACTTTTGTTTCTTTTGTTCACTTGCCATAGTATGAATCATTCATGATAGCAAAGCCAATAAGAAAATAAAAGATACAATACCACCATTTTACAGATCTTAATTGGTATTTTTCTTTTCTTTGACAGAAATGATCAACCCCTCCCATGACATCCTTATATACAGCAACAGCTTTGGAACAAAGTACTTCTTCTTTAATATTTTCTTTTTTTGTCCGATTTACAAGTGTTATAATCGCTGGATTATGTGCAGTAGCACAAAACGGAAGCGGTAATGAGTCTTTCCATCGTTAAAATAGCAAGGCTGTTGTTGTTGTTACTTATGCAGCCTGGTCGACAATAATATCAGACCAAGGCTTGCGAAACTGATCGTGGCAAGGGGCAAGTAGCAGATCTGACGTTAGCCTTATCTTTGAGTACCAGGCAGGTGACAGTATGATTAAGCGCGCTTCCACCCCAATTTAGAGAAAGAACACCTTGACGGTGGTCAGAGGCCTCTCACCTCTCTTCTCCCACCAACAACCTCAAGAGAGGACTTGCTGCTCGACGCCCCTATACCACAAAGGCACGAGGCATTTACAAACATCCATGCCTTCTTCCTATGGCACAGTAGTCAGCGTCACTAACCACCATACCTGATGAGTGGCATAGCCAGGCTGATATATTATAATGGGTTTTGTGCTTCCCACAGTTACTGTTGTATGTCATGGCTAAATTCCAAGCATAGTTTGACAGGTTGTGGATAACTTACATGCCATCCCAATGTTGTCAGTAATCGAGGAATATGGTATTACTTGTGTGTGTGTGTGAACGGCAAGCGATGTGGGCGTTTCAAAATGTGCCACCATTAACGAAATGTAAACAAACCCTGAAAACGAGTGGAGTTGAGAAACAGCTTTTGCTGATGGCAGCTGTGCATTAAAGATCCAGTAACCGCTTGTGACGTCACGGTTCTATCTGGCCACTCAGGAGTTTTCTTAATAGCTTATATCGCTTGTTGGGGAAGTAATACAATAAGCTAATTGTATTAGTGTATAAATACTAATCGCTACTGTTGTATAGTCAGTAGCAGTTGGGTGTTTCTCAACAAGTAGCTGACTCCCTACTGTACTCAAATGTTTTTGAGCAAGGTGCTCAGCTAGAGTGTACTCAATTGTTTTTTATTTTAAAAATGCCACTGTAAATTTCATCTTTTTGCATCGTCTTCAATAAATATGTTGTCTAAGAAATTCTCATCTTTAATGAAAAAGTCCTCCACATCCGTTATTTAATTTTAAGATCCCCTGTTCATAGCTCTACTAGTTAGTTAGTTTTTCACACTTTAATGTTAGAAGTGTAGAACTTAAGATAGGAAAACAGTTACAGTGCTTTTATAAGATCATGTAGATGGGAAGTAATTTTCTCAAGAACCACAAGAGGGTTAAGGTGACTTCAGAACCCTGATTTTGAAAAACCGCATGAGTAAGTAATTTTTTTTCTAATATTTAGAGTCAGTTAAATTAGAATAGGCACATAAAATTGTCTTATGAATTTTATTACCGGAACATACAGTTTAAATGCAATTTTTGGCAAAAAATGAAGAAATGAAGACATATGTTCAAAACATTCTACTTTTATGAACAGAACCTGAACTAAATTTTTTTTTAAAAAAAATTCTATTACTTTTAGAGTTACAATCAATTGAAGTAATAACAGGGTTTTTTTTTCTTTTAGGTTAACTTTTCTCTACCTTCTAATAAAATATGAATAAATCCACTTTTAAATTGTGTATTTCAAAAATCCTATAGTTCAGGCTCTGTACAGAAATCTTAGCTGTATCTAAGCAAAATACTATTATTATAGAACAGGGGTGTCCAACACGCGGCCCTCGGGCCACATATGGCCCGCCGACTCTGTAAAAAAATTTTTTTAAATATATTTTTAAAGTTTTTCATTTTGAAATTTATTTGAGGAGAAATATATATATATATACAATTTATTTGCCTGTTACCTGTTCTTGTTTTAAAATAAATCCTTTTTGATAATAGAAATGTCCTTTAGATTAAAATATATTTATATTTTATCAAATAGTTGCATTTGATTTTTCTATAATAAATTACTTTTTTAATAAATTCCGAATTGCATTATGCATATCTTTGACTATGGATGGTACATGATTCTCTGTGTGTGCGAGACTTTAATTTCTCTTCTTCCTTTTCTGTTTGGAGTGCCAAAAAGCAAGAGGCAGTCAGAGATGTTTTTTAAAGTTTAAAAAATATATTCAGGATGGCTAAGATAAAGGGCAACGTATACTTAATCGTTTGCGAATTATAGCACTATCAAATTTCAGCAATGAGTAACGAAAGATCAATTCAAAAGGAACACCGTAATTTTCAAGAAAATGGCAACTGAAATATTTTAAACATTATTTAAGGGGGTCACTTCACGAAAATCGATGCCAAAATCGATTTTTCAATTTCGATTGAAAAATAAAATTCAACCGTTTCTCTTTCTGATACAGTTTATATTTTTGTTCTAGCTGAATTAGAAGTATTTTTAATATTTTTTAAAAAGTTGTTTACGTCTGTCAAATCCCAAAACAGCTGATTGCCACGCCCCTTTCAAATCAAAACAAAAGACATATGCTACTTTTCAGCCTCGTCAAATAACTTAAATTGATTAAAAGTATTTATTTTGATCGGCAAATCAACTAGGAAAGAAGTGAAGTGAATAATTGTAGCTGTTTGCTTACTTCTCGGTAACTCACGTGCTGCTTTTTTTCGTTGAATATAACAAATTTTTTTTCAGTTTTCATCAGATAAAAATTCACAATATCTGATTAATATGCCTCGGTTTTGCAACAAAACTTTTAAAAGAAGAAAATTTGGCTCAAATAAAGATTCTTCAGCTTCTGAGGATTTGAAAAAAGGACAAGAACAACCTGCAAGTATGTATATTAAGAATTCATCATCAAAATCAAAATTAGGTAAGTTTAATGATGAGTATGTTTCATTTTTAGAGAGATTCATCTGAAAACTTTTGTGAAATAATTGACGTTCCGCTGTTTTCTAGTGTTTTGAAACAATATGTATTATGTGTAAAATGTAAAAAACAAGGTATTGACATTAAGTTTGGTCGCCAAATTCAGGGTTTGGCTACAGAATTGTTAATATGTTGTGAATTTTGTGGTCTTATTCAACCACTTCTCAATACCAGGTTTACTAACACTGTGGTTAATAAAAAAGATACAAAAGTGTATGAAGTGAATACTAGACTTGCTTATGCTATGAGGTCAGTTGGAAAAGGAGAAGCAGCTGCGAAAGTATTTTGTGGAGTTATGAATTTGCCACCTCCACCAAAGCGGTTTTACGAGTCTTTGCATGCATTAAATAATGCGACAGAAAAAGTAACAAAAGTGTCTATGGCATTAGCTGCTGCCGAAACACTATCATTTAATAATGGTAACCCAAATGTTCCTGTGGCTATAGATGGTACGTGGCAAAAAAGGGGCCATACTTCTCTCAATGGTGTTGTTACGGCAGTTAGTGTGGACACTGGGAAAGTTGTTGATGCCGAAATATTATCGAGGAAATGCTCATGTCATTTTAACGGCAACTTACATAGTGATGAGTGTTCGGCAAATTACTTTGGAAATAGTGGGGAATGGAAGTTGAAGGTGCACTTCGTATCTTCAATCGCTCAGAGGTACTACACAATTTGAGATATACGCAATATTTGGGTGATGGGGATTCTAAAGCGTACAACGCAGTTTTAGAATCTAAACCTTATAATGATGTCAACATTGAAAATTAGAATGTGTGGGTCATGTTGAGAAAAGGAAAGGGTACGCGAGTCAAGGCATTAAAATTAAAAGGCAAAAAGCTCGAGGACAAAAAATCTCTAGGAGGCCGTAATAGATTGACTGATGCAGAAATAGACAAATTGCAAAGATACTATGGTTTGGCTATTCGAAACAACTCGAAATTTGTCAGCCATGAAACAAGCTATTTGGGCTATATTTTTCATAAAATCTCAACAGATTTGAATCCACAACATGGTTTATGCCCCTTGGGAGATGATTCGTGGTGTGGATATAATAGGTCCAAACTGAAAGGTGATACATATAAACATAAACATAATTTACCAATTGCAATTATGCATTGCATAAAAAAGTATTTAGAGATCTTTCAAGCTCTGAACTTCTGTCTAGATGTTTGCACGGTAAGACACAAAATTGTAATGAGAGCTTAAATAGTGTTATATGGTCCATAATTCCAAAACTGTTTTTGTACAATTGGGAACTTTAAAAACCGGGGTATATGAATCTATATCTATATATAATCAAGGCTTAATTACCAAATTAAAAGTTTTAGATTTATTAAATATTCAACCTGGATTTTATAAATGTCGAGCATTGCAAGAAGCAGATCATACACGCATAAGGAAAGCGGAAGAGGCAATTTCACGAACCAAAGAAGCTAGAATCAAAAACAGACAATTGAAATGTAGACAAGAGGATGATCTTGCAGATGATCCGAGCAATCCAAGTTATGGTTCTGGTATGTATTAATTAAATGTATGATGTTTTTACTTTAAATTACTATTTCTCAAAAGTGTAAATTTCAACACAAAAGGAACATTTTTGAAAAAACTACTCACATTTAATAGTTTTGAAATTTTGCACATATATTAATATCATACAAATAAATATTTTAATAAGAGATTTTGTCAATAAAATTATTCAAAAAAATTTATGGATTGAAATGTACAAGAATTTCCAGCGTTTTAAAATTTTTGACGTGTTACTCCACATATGATTTTTTTTAAAAAAAACTTATCAAAATTTTTAAAAAGCTCCCATTAAAATAAAGAAAACAGTGCAATAAATGTACAAAAAAATTCAGGATTGTACAAGTGGTCAATTTTTCAAAAATGTTCCTTACGCTTGATCATTTTTAACATTGCGGAGATAGGGACAGATCATGCACACATAAGGAAAGCGGAAAATGCAATTTCACAAAGAACCAAAGAAGCTAGAATCAAAACAGACAATTGAAATGTAGACAAGAAGATGATCTTGCAGTTGATCCAAGCAACCCAAGTTATGGCTCTGGAATGTATTAGTTAAAGGTAAGTTTTTACTTTAAATCACTATTTCTCAAAAGTGTAAATTTCAACACAAAAGGAACATTTTTGAAAAAACTACTCACATTTAATAGTTTTGAAATTTTGCACATATATATTAATATTATACAAATAAATATTTTAATGAGATCTTTTGTCAAAAAATTATTCAAAAAAGTTATGGATTGAAATGTACAAGAATTTCCAGCGTTTTAAAATTTTTGACGTGTTACTCCACATATGATTTTTTAAAAAAAAACTAATCAAAATTTTTAAAAAAAGCTCCCACTAAAATAAAAGAAAACAGTGCAATAAATGTACAAAAAAATTCATGACTGTGAAACTGGTCAGTTTTTCAAAAATGTTCCTTACACTTGGTCATTTTTAACATTATGGAGATAGGGAAAATGCTGCGTGAAGTGACCCCCTTAATCATTACATTATTTTATTATATTAACATTATTATATTATCTATGTATGTATACATGAAAAATTATGAAAACAATAATAATAATTCATTCTGTTTTAAATTTTCACTCAATAAATGTTTTTTTGTTTCCAAATCTGATATAAAGATTCATATTTTTATGTGCTGCCCACGAGATTATAATGTTTTTCCGAAGTGGCCCGCAAGGTCATTTGGGTTGGATACCCCTGTTATAGAAACATTTTTTTCGAAAGTAGATTATTTTCAAATTATGTCATTTTTTCACCATTTTTTTGCCAAAAAGTTACATTAAAATAATTTTCACTTGTAATAATATTCTTGAAACATTTTTTCTACGAATATTCTAATTCAGATGACACTTGCGGACATTCCACTCTGTTGCAAACGGCATCGAATAGTACGAGCGGACGCCGAATGATACGTAACACACTGAATCTGTTGTGCCATTGTTCATGATGTAGTTGCGCAATCCATCACTGCCATGCGCACAATCCGCCTGATATCACGGGCAATGGTGCAACGGGGTGGGTGTGATCCGCCTCGTCGATCCATCGTTTCCTCCTGCATCCAGCGATGACAGATCCGCACCACAGTTGCTTGGTTTCGTCCAACACGTTGACCGATTTCTCTGAAGGATAATCCACAATCCCTATAGGCTCCTATTCTTCGGTCGAATCCAGAAACTTGGTCAAAAGACGCATGGCATAAGTAAACAGCTTATGCAAAAAAAAAAGAAACGAGCCTTACAGTAGTCGCATATGATGTGTAACATCTGACATGTTATCGTGGTAAATACACAATAGTAACATAAATCTGAAAAAAATGAGTCGAGTATGATTGCAAATAGTTTTCTATCAAATAATTATATCTTTACTGAAAATTTTATATATTTAACACAAGGACTAATGCAATTCTTTATCAAAAATATTTTTTCTTGTTCAATTTGGGGAACAGTGGATACAATAGACTTGATAATGGACAAACAGGGATTTCGGTGGCCATATACATTTCTCCGAATCAAACGGTTAAAAAAATTAATGATTTCCTGCATTTTGTATTTTTACCATGTACCGAAGATAGTTCTGATCTTTTAAAAACAAACTATCACTCGCTTCCTGTGGCTTGCCTGGTCACGAGTTCGATCCCAGTACCACTAAAGACCCGCCGTGTAGGGGCAGCGATGCACGTTAAATCTGTCGAGAGCTGAAACGTCCTCCCGTTGGTGTGGTGTGGTAGTTAGGAGAGGGGGTGCCAGATCAGGTGTCGTCCACGTCACTTGACCATGGTTCAAAATTACGTGGTCCGTCGCCAAAAGCCCTCGTGTAGCTGAACAGTGCGACGTTAATATTAAATCAAATCAACCCATCATCACTCGCTTCCTATGATTTTGAGTGTGCTTGTATCTAGTATGATTGAATTGAGTTTTGAATCGAGTATGATTGGAACTAATTTTCTATCGAATAATTATATCTTTAATGAAAATTTTATTTGGGAGTTTTTTAGTCTAGGAAACCTTTTTTAATCACAATTAAAAATATTATATTGACAGCGAAAGGAATTAACCTCAAAGCATGAAAAAGATACGTACTAAAATATTTATTCGAATAATTCCTTATTACTTCCTCGTATTTTCTTAAGAATGTTGAACTTTTTCAGACACGCTTAAAAGTAAATATAATTATTAATATAGTTTACACATATAAATTAACCTCAGATTTCTTACACAACGAGTCCTGAGACTTTATCGCAAGTTTATCCTGAATAAGAATTCTAAAGAATAATAATTCTTTTGAAATGCTAAGTTTAACAATAATAAAAAAAACTACGACTAGACTTGGACCCGATGCGAGGGTAGTGAAGAGACTCCACCCCGCGCTCTCAATGGTCAAATCAAATAGAGCACGCTTACGTCACTTCTTGTTACCCACCTCCGTCCCTTTTGACGAAATCACTCCGACAAAATTCAGCAATCGAGAGGAAAGATGTAACACATGAAAAAAAGAAAAAAAAATACCGTATTTTAAATCGCCAAACGATATACTCCTATATAGTGCTTCCGGATGGCTCTATGGTCGCCCGTGATGTACGTTTGCGCTGTAATTCTAATGATTTGCATATTTCATCACCGTCGACGCATATGTAAATTTCACATGGTTTGCATGCTTCCTTCAGGATGTTGCTTTTTGTGTGGCCCCAGCACAGTGTATATATATCGTCATGAAAGACCCAGCGAAGTGGGAGGGTAACGGTTAGTAATAAAATATACCGTAAAATCTGGCGTATAACGCTCACCTGTACTTTCAAGCTTCCATTTTTAGTTTTTAAGTATATTCGCTGTGGCGTTACGGAGAATATTAGGGCCCCCCTGCAAAGTCAGGTTTTGGGAACCAAGGGTTTTACAACGGATAACATAGCTTTTGGCCCCCCCCCCGTGATGTAGGGGTGTACGTTACGCCACTGTATATTCACCGTATAACACGCACCCCCTTTTTTACGAAGAAACATGAAATGTATTTGCGCAATACTCTTATGTTTTGAAGTCATCTTTTTGGGGTATCATTCCAAGCTTTAGGAGAAATAGCATCTTCGAGAACTACAGCCCTTTAAGTTCATAAGGAATGTCATTTCTTTTAAATAAGCAATATTCCGATGTATGTAGAAGTCTAATTTTTTTCTATGCTCATCTTTTTATTTCAATTCTTACTATTAACTCACACTATCTATGTAGTATTTATTTATTTATTTATCTTGGTGGAATTTTTAATCGTTAATAAAATACATTTTAAAGCGTTCAATTGAGCTGAAATTTAATATACATGATTTTATTTTGGATGACAATACAAAAAAACTTTAATTATAATTAATAAAGATTAATTTTGATTAAAACTAATTATTTAAAGAATTACAAATACAGCCACGTTGGCATCATTTTTGGCGACTTGTGTCAAAACTTGAATAGGTTTTTTTCTCACGTTTTAAGGCACTCAGTTGAACTGAAATTTTATATGCATGATTGTTTTGGATGACAATACGATACTTTAATGACAATTAATAAAAATCAATCACCACTATACGGCGAATTAACCTAAAAATTAAAAATTGCAGCTTGAAAGTACAGGTGTGCGCGTTATGCGTTATTTTACGGTACTTCATTTGGACCGCCTGAATATTGTAGTTGTTATAAGATATTTTGTTTATTTTAAGAGTGAGTGGTTTATTTAAATATGAGATTAAATTCTTCTGAATTTTCGCCTTTTTATTTATTAATAAGTTAAATCGGAAGAAGCATGCTCCTGAATTTGTTTTCACGCATGTGCAAAAATGATGACAGCACGTGACGACTTCTTTTAATTTGGAGATTTTTTCTGATCTGGCGATTTTTTTCCCGAAGCAATTCAGTTTATACCACGAATTCAAATTCATCTAGACATTAATTAAACTTTAATTGCTTGTATTTTGTTTATCTACCGCACTAACCTTTAATTATATTTCTTTCTCAAATAGAGTCTTAAGTTTTCTTATATATATCAGGCTGTGAGTTTGTGTATAAGTTCGTTTGATACAAAGAACTATTTAGTTCTTATTTTTCGTTATTCGATTTCTGGAGACTTGAAAACACATCTCGATTCCTATACATTAAGGTATCCGACTACGCGTTCGGAACCGTGATTTTGCAAAAGCGTATAAATGGATAATATTTATGATATTTAGTGTCACTTAGATTAGAAAATGTTTACAAAATTGTTTTAAGAATATTATTACAATAACCAATTATTTAAGTACAATATTTTGACAAAAATTGAACATAGAATGACCCATTTTCAAAACATTTTCCTTTTGTGAAAAATGCTTCTATTATAATAATATTTTACCTGTATATAGCACAGATCTCTGTACAGAGAACTCAATTAGAATTTTTGAAATATATAACTTAGAAGTGGATTTATCCATGTTTTACGACAACAGAGGGGAGAAATTTTAAGAAAAAAACGCTGGTAATTATTTCAATGGGTTGAAACTCTGAAAATAATGTGAATTTTTCAACAAAAAAAAAGTTTAGACTTTCTGCAGAAGTCTTTAATTTATATGAGCAAAATATTAGTATTTTAGAAGCATTTTTTATAAAATGAGATCATTTTGAGAAAAGGTTATTCTAAGTCAATTTTTTGCCGAAATATTGTATTTAAGTAATTTTTTGTCAAAATGTTCTTAAAACAATTTTATACATGTATTCTAATGTAAGTGACACTAAATATCATGAAAAATATCCATTTATGCGCTTTTTTAAAACCACGGTTCCGAACGTAGTCGGATACCTTAACCCAAATAAAGGATATTTGACTCACATTAATTGAAATAAAATGAAGTAAAATGGTTACTCTTAAACAATATTAATTATCCTTAATGATAGTAATAAAGGACAATTAAATAAAATTCTTGTTATTTTTTTGTATAATATAGTTTAGATATATAATTTGTTTATCAAAAACCATTCTTTTAGTTACTTCTACTGCGTTGCTATAGTAACAAAATCGGTAATAAAAGTGGTAAAAGAAGGAATACGTATATAATTAAAAGATTATATATATAAAACGTTGAAAAATATTTTTTTTCAATAAAGAATTTTGTCAGAAAATTTCTTTCATTTGATCCCCCTATAAAATGTGTTCTTCCTTACTAAAACATTTGCATAAAAGCAGCTGAATGAACGAAAAATGTATTGATTTTCATAAATCATTTCAACTAACCATTAGATGAAATTTAATTACCGAATGAATTAGCTAAATAATTTTACTTTGCTGTTCTGTGTTTCATGATTACATTGTGTGGTGTCCAAAATTAAAGTCACAATTTTTTTACAAAAAAATATAAATTTCTACAATTATTATATTTAAAAGTGATTTTAAATAGTACAATTTAGGAAAAGATCTCAATTTACGTGTCTAATCACTGCTTACTGGTAAAGATAGCAGTATTTCCTAATAAGAAGCAAAAGTGGAATTTGAAATTCAGAAATGGAAGTTTTCTGAAACCACCAAATTTATGTGTGTGCTATTTTGTTTCTTAAGGAAGACAATTTCAGCAACATAAATCGCAGTTAAAATGACTACACCAAATCGTTTTAACCAGTGATCCTCAACCTGCAGCCTGCGGGCCGCATGTGGCCCACCGGCCTTTTATGAGCGGCCCGGTCATGGCCCCTTGCACTAAGAAATTCAATCATTTGAGAACAATATACAAAAAATTTGACAGGAAATTCTATCAATAAAGAAATCAAATGTTTTTTAATAGTAGAATGTAAGCAAGAGGATACAAAAAATTTGACAGTTCAGAAATTCTATCAATAAAGAAATCAAATGTTTTTTAATAGTAGAATGTAAGCAAGAGGATTGGTCATAGATGAAAATTTATCCCATTCCTCTGAAAATAGAGGAAGTTATTCTATAACTTAGTAAAAATAGTATTAAAATAAAAGCTAAAAATATATTAGTTTTAACATTTTGATCAATTTTTGTTTGTTAATGTTGCTTTGGTTTTCTAGTGTGCTTTTTTCACTATCCGAATGTCGCGGCCTGCATGAAATAACTGTCATGTGTATGCGGCCCGCGTGAAATACCTATCATGTATATGCGGCCCGGCGCGAAAAAAGATTGAGTAACCCTGGTTTAAACGATGAATTGCAAAATAGGGCCGGGACGTTGGTAGGCTAGAAGCTGAACAGTCACTGATGGACATCGCTCGTAGGCTACAAATGTCTCGTATGGTGATCTCCAGAATGGGAATTACTGCCCCATTCTGATTAATATTCATCAACAGTATGAGAAGTCGTTGTGACGCTTCTCTAACTGTGTAAGGTCGTCCCAACTCTTATATTGTGAGCAATACAGAGTTATGACGTATTTTATTTGAACCAATGCCGCACTCATTTGCATATGTAGCCTACATTAAACTCCTATGAAATTGCTTTGTGTTACCATTCACTGCCTCGCAGCATAAGGTATTTTATTTCCAATGGGGCTGCGGTTTGGTATTTACCTTTGCAGACCTAGTACATTCTCCAGAAGTTAGTAGCACTTTTTAGTGCGGCACCATATAGATGGAATACCAATCGCCTCACTGTAATTTTGACTCCCTGTTTCTTTCCCAGAGGGAGGCGCCTGAGCTCTGACGATGTGAAATAACCTTAATTTTAGACACTAATATATTAACCCGGCACTTCACGTGCAGGGTATGTCATATCCACCAACTAACTTTTTTCAAGACTCCGTCTAAACCTTTTTCGTAAAATGAATAGTTTCTCGCGATGTTAACTTTAAGGCCATATCCTTTGCTTATATGCGAATTCTAAATGTATATCTTTGGATACCGCCTTTTCGGATATGTCATACCATGCGCGTGAATCGCCATTACAGTTCTAAATGCATGAGCACGCTTTGAACTATTGCTTATACAATGGCGTATTATTGTAGATATGATGAAGAAATGTGATATTTAAGTAATATAATAGATACATTATTTAATAGATATAGTACAACAGTATTTTCGGATGAAGAAAGACTCTTTGCGGGGATTATGAGGAAGAATCGAATGATGAACTGTATAATAGCAAGTGGGATTTTTCTACTGAAATCTGTTCAGATAATTTAGCGGAGGCAGCAATTATGGTCCTTGATAAAATGACCGCATCATATTCATTGGCTAGAAAACGTAATCGTTAGCCAATGACCATATTTTATGTGTTATGCGCAAATTAATTTGTTAAGTAGTCAGAAACCATTTACTGAACATAGAACCAGAAGCTGATTTCTGAAGTGTTTTGGATTTAGATTTACGGAAGAAGGTAAATGATGCAGAAACCAGCAAAAAATGCTTCTACGAAATTAAAAATAAAAATTAAGATTCAGTGAAAATATCGCACTCACTCGCGACGAAATTTAAAGGAGTGTATAAACAATGTACTGAATACCCTGATAAAAAGAACAGAAGAACTAAATTTACAAGTGTGAAAAGTGTAATAAACATATTGTATTTTCTACACTTTTCTTCCTTTTTCACTTTTGTATGAAAATTTTACGGTAAAAACAGAATGTAAGCCCCCTTGGGTACGAGATACCCTGTGTATGAAGTTAAGGTAGTTTTTTTTCGCGTGTGAAGTATCGGGTTAAATGTCAAATAAAATATTTAATTAGAATTTTATTTATGGTTATTTCCGACACAACTTTGGGTAGTTTTCTCATAAATTGTAGCTTTTTTCGAAAGCAAACAATTCAATTTTATATTTATAATGATGAAATGCATATATGTAAAACGTACAAATCAATAGCTGCCGAAACAACATATACATAGCCAAATGCAGAGTAATATCAATGTTTCCATTTTCAATTACCTTTGAGCCCCAATTACATATAATTGAAGTGGACTTATTTGTAATTCCAAGTATCATCAAGCTGGTATTGATGATACTTGGGATTAGACTCACCTCACGCTCCAAACATCCACTTCTAATTAACTGAAGTTAATTATTCTAATTTCGATGGCTTTATGCACCAGATACTCCACACGACGTCTTAAGTTATATAGGTGCTTGGACCAACGGTTCAACAGAAACAACTCTGGTAATAAGTTCGTGATCATGGCCACTTGGCCATCAGCAAATTGTGGAACGTAATGTTTATTTAAGCGATTGTTATTTGCTCAAGGTTTACAGCGTTAAAATAAGCGTCGTTATTATTTATAACATCCATCAGATAAATTAGTTAAGATTCCTCCAATAGTTCCTAAGTAATTATCGAAGCAAGTACCAATCGGTAATTTATAAAATAATGTAATCAAAATATTTCCCTTCTTCAGGAAATCTTACTTCCAAAAAGCAACTGTTTCCGGGTTTGTCTACAACAATAATAAATGAAATCCAGAAATAGTGGTTTAAAAGGGATGCTCAAATAATCCAGGTTCACATGAGCTTCAAAATCCTTTTGAAACCGCAACAAAAAAGTGATGGATGAGTGAAAGAAAGAAAACAATTATTCTCAGTCATTCTAAAATAATTTGTTTGGAACATCGAGAAGTGAATGACCCTCGTCTCCTCATCAATAATAGCTTGATTGTTTAACGTGTGAAAATATTTTTAAAAGGCTCAAATTTTTAAGTTCATGTCTGGAAGTGAAATGAAAAACGTGGAAAAATAAAAATTCAAGACTGGTAGAAGAGGCCTAGCATGTAATCGATCAGATCAATGTTAGGCAAAACATTCTTAATTTGAATTCAGGCTTCTTTGGAGCCTTACTATGATTTTTGGGGGGATGTGCCTTGTACTGTACTGTTCGAATTAATTGGGACAAATGGGAAAAAAAGTGACTTTTTCTAAAACCTTAGATTTTTATCATTACATATCTTAAACTGAAAAAACTGCATAATAGTACGAAGTATGTCTTCCTTTAGCATAAGTGACCCTTTCAACATCAAAATTGCTTCAATTGCAAAATACTTCAAAATTGTCTACAGACTAAACTATTGTTCAGAAAGTTGTAAAATGAGGAGTGGATCAAGACAGCGCTTTGCACCCAGTTAGATTTTTTAATGCAGTGCTAGCGCCATCTGTTACGAAATATGGAAACTAAAATAATTGATTGCCTTGCTATTTTTGTATCCCTGTATTAGTCGAACGATTTTTGCGGAAGTGCTTTTGCATTTTATTTACATTTTTAATAATTTTTACTTTTGGTTTCTTGTTTTTTTTTTTGCTTTATTTTGTTAATTGTTTGTTATCTTTCTTGTTATTTCAATTAGTCAATCTGTTTTTTCATTTTCTGTAATCAATTTTTGCATACATATTGTTTTCTGAAATGAATGTGCATAGCAGAGACTTAATCTGCTCATTTTGTAATCAAGTCTTCACTCGCCCTTTCTGTTTGAAAAGGCATTTAAAAAATATCCATGATCACCAACAGTGTGATGTAAATGAAGAGATTTTGAAGGAATTCAACACTTTCAGTGGTATTAATAGTTGCATTTAAAAAAACATTTAGTTTATAAATTTTCTCTGTAGTAGACTGAATTTTATACATTTACGTATAAATGTTTTCTATTGAAGTTTACATAATTTTATATTAGTAAATGTAAATCTTCTTTTAATTAACATTATAGAATTTGTTACATAGAAAGAAGAAGAAGAAAACAAGACTATGTCAAAATATGTTAGACAGCGAGATTGTAAAACACTTCAAAATGGAGAAATAGTGATGAATTGTCACTGTTGTCGAAGTGGGACATACAAACGAAAAGGAAAAGGTCTCAAGAATTAAAGGGTTATCTATAAAACAGAAATTTAAGCCCTAATTTTGATAAAATTACCATAAACAGTTCTGAACAAACAAAACACTAAATATGAAAAATTGAAACAGATTCTTTATGCAAAGCAAAAGTGTAGATATTTTAATGAAATTTACATTAATTTAAAAAAACTTGGCTTTTTCAATCATATTTATTTTATAATACAATAAATTATTTTCATTTACTAAATAAATTGCAAATTAAACTGAGGTTTGATAAATAATCATGAGATATATTCAGAAAAATAAATAATATTTTGGACAACAGATGGTGGTAGTGGTGCATTACAAAAATTTATCTGGGTGCAAAGCGCTGTCTTGATCCACTCCTGTAAAATGTTGTGTACGACATAAAGAAGGGATGGGAATTTGTTTGAGCGAATAAAAAAAAATAGTTCAAAATTTCGCCACTAGAGGGCGCTTTTGAATGAAGGCCATCCACAGGACACGGTAACACAATAACTGATACTCATTAAAAAACACAATCTCTAAAATGAACTGCAAATTTTAATTAAACTTCTTCGATGACTAATTTTCAAAGGAATTACACGAAGGAAGACGAAAATATGCAAATTTTTTCGATGTTACACAACAACTGTTATAAAAGCAATAAACTTTCATGGAAGATTAGTTTATTTTCATTGTGTTCGGTATTGCTAATCAGAATGTCATTATGTTTACCAGATCGAGCGTTGTTAGCAAAGTTATTCTATCAAAACGATAATTCCGCAATAGTTGCTCTACGGAAATTTCGGACATTAAAGGGGCTGAGAAAAGGTCCATGGACTGCTAAAAATCTTCGATTGATGGTAACCAAATTTGAAGAAACATGATCGTTGAATGTTCGTTCTGGAAGAGGAAAAAAACCTGTTTCTACGGAAGCAATAGAGAAAGTAGCACTTTAGGTGGAAGAGGACAAATCATCCAACGTGCTGGCTAGTACAGGTGTTCGCCGTGTGGCAGAAGCATTGGATCTGCCTCGTTCAACTGCCCAGAAGATCATGCGAAACATCCTCCGTTACTATCCATACAAGCTTCAATTTGTGCAGGAATTGCTTCCACATGATTTCGAGACTCGACATCTGTTCTCACTGCAGTTTCTTGCTCGTTTGGAAGTTGATCCAGAATGGCCTTGGAATATCCTCTGGACAGACGAAGCCCACTTTCATTTGGATGGTTCGATGAATACTCACAACTGCCGAATTTGGGAAACAGACAATCCTCATTCCACCTTACGAGTTCCGCTACACTCACCAAAAGTAACGGTGTGGTATGGGTTTTCCGCGTCTTTTATTCTTGGCCCGTATTTTTTCGAGGAATTAGATGCTGGAGGTCCAGTAACATGTTCTATCACTGGACAGCGATATGAATCGTTATTACGGAATAAAATTATTCCAGATCTGCAAGCACGTCAGTGCCTTTCACGCATAATTTTTATGCAAGATGGAGCTCCTCCACACATTACACGTTGTGTTACGGACGTTCTCAAACATCACTTCACAGAAGAAAGTGTGATCAGCCGCCAATTTCGTCATCTGTGTCCTCCCCGATCGCCTGACCTCAATCCATGCGATTTTTGGCTTTGGGGCCATTTAAAACAGCTGGTAAGTTGTGATCAACCAAAAGCTTTACCTGATCACAAAGACATTATTTCACGACATGTTCTTAACATTTCCCAGAACACACTGCGGTCAACGGTGGAACATGCTATCTTAAGATTTCAAATAGTAGCTGAAAACGATGGTCATCATGTTGAGCATTTATTGTTGTAACAAAATTTGTAAACTGTTATAAACGTATGCTAAATATGATCTCCATTAAAAACGCTCTCTAGTGGTGAAATTTTGAACTAATTATTTTATTCGCTCAAACAAATTCCCATCCCTTCTTTATGTCGTACACAACATTTTACAACTTTCTGAGGAATAGTTTCGTCTGTAGACAATTTTGAAGTAGGGTCGTTTAATTGTGGGCACCTGGTATATATATATATATATATAACTTTAAATAATAAAAAATAATAAAAACAGCCAGCTTACCTTAATTCACGTCGGATTGAGATGATTTTGAGAGTCCTGTTGATTCACCTATTTTAGTGGACTTCAAACTGTGTTCCACGGAACCTTGGGGCTCTACAAGTCACAGCAAAAAAAAACAAAAAGAAACTTTTGAAGTGTGTGTAATTACAAATATCTAATGCTCCTCCTATTCATTAAAAGTGAAAATATTATTTATATATACAATAACTTCATTTCTCAACACTTTAAAATTTTATTATTATATAATAAAAGAATGTTAAAGTATTTCATCTTTATATATATATATATACTTCTTACTAAATTGCGAATATTCTATTGCTTACTATCTCGGGTTCCATGGGATAATTTTACACTCGTTAGCACAATGTCTTGCAAAATAAATAGTTTTCTAATGAAAAATGCACCTTTTTGCATTCGTGGTAAAAAAACACCTAAAGTAAAGGAGAGGAAACAACTTGTCAACAGATTCGATGTTAAAGTCTAAATTTAAACAAGAACAGCCCTAAATTTTATGTTGCAAATTCATGTAAATTACACAGTATTTCTCAGACAGAAAACATTTTAATGCAAGAACATCGTGTTGAATGGAAACATATTTTCAACGTTAGTGGCTACAAAAAAGTATAAAAACAAATTAATTTTTGAATATGTAATGTTATTACATTTTATCTCACAAGACCTAAAAAAAGAATGTGAAAAAAAGTAAATGCGTATCCAAGTTACTAAATAATGCATGGGTACGTGACACTTGGATCACAAATTAACATTATTAATGAGTAAATAAAATTAAATCAGATTGTGACGAATCTGTAGGGAACCTTTCCACTAATCTTCTTAGGCGTCTTTCTGGGGAATAACAGATCAACTCGATGTTAAAGATCTAAATTTAAACAAGAACAGCCAGTAACTTTAAAATTACTAGAAGATTCAAGGAGATTAGATTCGTGAAGACGTCGTGTTGCGAATAATAATAATAAATAAATATAATTCATACGCTTAAAGTTCAGTTTGAGCACTTAAAGTTAATGAAAGTTAAGAATTAAAAATTCGAATAGTGGTTTCTCGAATCTCCTATTTCGGTAAACCTTAAGTTTGAGCTAGATTATTAATTAATTGTATTCTTAGTAATTTAATTTAATATAAAGGCAAATCCCTTTAAGAGACGTAACATTATCGTATTATATGTTATCAGAGATTTTTGAGAAAATTATAATAATAAATAAATATTATTATTATTCAAAATGGCTCTTAGTGGTTCTTTGCCTCAAATTAATCTTGGTTTTCAAGGTGTGACCCAGGGGGGTCATCCCAAGATTAGAGTGTTTTTAATAATAAATGCAATATTTTAATTGCCTTTATATAAAGTACCTATAACATCTTGATCTACTTTAAATATTATTTTGCGATATTTTCTTTTAAGTATAAATGGGTAATGGGGTTCCATGAAAACACCTTCAAGTTCTAGGGGTTCCGTGATTTGAAAAAGTTTGAAGACTACTGCTCTATTTCATAGAAATTCGATTAGTTCATACAGTATAAAGTTCGAAGAAAATCCACACGTAAACAATGAGCAGGAGAAAACCATAGAATACAAGTAGTAGCTTGATTAACAACTGACAAATAGAATAAATTTCTAATGGTTTCACGCGAAACATAGTGCGTTGCCACGCAGCTCCACCTAAGCAATAGAAATAATTAATTAAAAGAATACAAACTGCGAAAGCTCGAGGTAAGGATTCGCGACATAGCTAATATCGATAAATTGTTCCCACGTGTGCTGGACCACAATAAATTTGTTTATAAAATTATATTTTTCTTTTGGTATTTTTATACGAAATCTTAATAAAATTTTTGAAACTGAACTTCTAAAGTGAACGTAGTGCAATATTTACAAATTTGCACACGATCTTTCATCAACTCCCCTCCCCCCCAAAAAAATTAAGTAATATAAAAACGAATTTTTAAGTCACTTCCTACTTAGATCAGCAAAGAAAAATTTTATTTTAGCTACTTTTTATTAAATAGTTACAATTAATATAAATATGTATATACATACGACAGAATCACATCATTAAGGGGTAATTCATTTTTATTAATTTTCATTAAAGTATCGTATTGTCATCGAAAACAATCGTGTATATAAAACTTCAGTTCAACTGGATGCTTTAAGACGTGGGGAAAAAAATCTTTTAAATTTTCAACCCAAGTCGCTAAAAATGAAACCAACGTGGTTGTATCTGTAATTCTATAAATAATAAGTTTCAGTCATTTAATTTTAATTAATTATAATTAAGTTATCATATTTTTACCCAAAACAATAGTGTATAGAAAATTGCAGCTCAAACGAGCGCTTTAAAATGTATTTCATTAACGATTGAAAATTCCACCAAGATAAATAAATATATAAAGAGTGTGACTTCCTTATAAAATTTGTTTCAATAAATGAAAATGTTTCTTAAGGATGTTACTGAATTGTTATAAACTAATAATATAAAAAACAAATTAAATCAATTCCTACTCATATCAACAAAGAAAATTTTTATTTTAGCTAAGTTTTATTAAATAGTTACAATTAATATAAATATGTATATACATAAGATAGAATCGCAAAGTTAAATGGTAATTCATTTTTATTAATTTTCATTAAAGTATCGTATTTGCATCCGAAACAATCATGTACATAAAATTCCAGTTCAATTAAATGTTTTAAAATGTGAGAAAAAAACCTTTTCAAGTTTTGACACAATTCGCCAAAAGGGTTGCTAAGTCGCCGACGTGGCTGTATTTGTAATTCTTTAAATAATTAGTTTTAATCAGAGTTAATTTTGATTAATTATAATTAAACTATTGTATTGTCATCCAAAATAATCAAGTATGTAAAATTTCAGTTAAATTGAGTGCTTTAAAATGTATTTTATTAACGATTGAAAATTCCACCAAGATAAATAAATATATAGAGAGTGTGAGCTAATAGTAGGAATTGAAAAAGAAACCGCATTAACAGCACAATGTATGTCTGTTTATTTTAAAAACAGACAAGCCGCCTGAATCGTAATAAGTGCCTGATATTTTTCATTTCCAATGGGGTTGTGGATTGGTATTTACCATTGCAGACCTACTACATTCCCCGGGAGCTCGTGTCACGATTTAGTGTGGTATACAGGTTATGTACCAATTGCCCCAATGTAACTTTGACGCACAGTTTCTCCCCCAGAGGGAGGCATCTGAACCCTAACGATACAAAATTGTACTAGGAATTTAAGTTTTCCGGGAACATACAATCCAAACAGGAACTCTAGGGATCTTTAACCCCTTCGCGACGGGAAGTGCAAATATGCATTCTTCACGGACGCATTTCATGGTCGGGCGTTGCAAATGTCCATTTTACAAAGGTGCTGTGGTGGGCCGGGCAGTGCAAATGTGACTTTTCAGCTGGAACGTTTTTTTATGACCCCTAGATGGCACACTATGTCCATTATATTGAAATCGAACGTAGCTAGAGTAACCTGGCCTTCAGTTAGTTTATATTCTGCTTGGATTTGATATTTTGCACGGGGGGAGGTAATTGAAATGTAAACAAATAGCTCGTAAAATTTCCACTTGATATAAAACATTCGCGTTTCTTATGACTCTCCCAATGATTTTCTATTTCCTTTTTGTTAAAATGCCGCATAATCAACACGACATGGACGCTGTCGATTTTCTGCATCAAGAAAATCCGCCAACTTGGACTGGGGTCGAACGCGCAAACTTGGGCATACAAGGCCAGTACCTAACCAACTACGCCACCCAGCTGACAGCCTGATAACATTATTGTCAGATATTTTTTACTTATTTAAAATTTAACGTGTTTTGTTTTTGATAAAATAATGGAATATACTTAATGAAATGCAATTTAATTTTATTTACTTATGCAAATAAACTTAAGCGTAAATTTTCAAATTTCGTGGATGGATTAATACGTAAATACCACATTTTTAAAATAAAGCCTTTCATTTGTGTTAACCCTATTTATTGTGGAGATAGTCACCTACGTAAACCTTTTTCATTCAACTTTCATTTCCTTACCAATTTACTTCACCTTTTTCTTAATATTGTTTAAAATTATGTTTGCTTTAATGAAAATGGGAGGGTTTTTTTTTCTATAAGGATCCATTTTTCTCATATTGCAGAACCGCAGCAAATTTAAGATTTAATTAAAATTTTAATTATCTTTGTTCTAGTGTAGCCAAAAATAACTTTTGAAATATTACAAGAAGTTAAAGAAACTGAATTCACGATTTATTATCATGAAAATAGATTTTTCTCGAACAAACATTTTCAAAACAATTATCTTTTTTCCCATGAAATATTATTTTTCTCTGATAAACAAATGCTGTGTAATATTGTAGATTTTATTCAGATGCTAAATAACATTTAAAAAAAATATTCTGTATATTATCTTGATTGAAATAAGTACGCCCTTTTCAATTAATGCAAATAATAAATAAATTACTCCACAGTAAACAAAGCCCACCATTCGTCGAGTTGATTATAAAGAATTAATTTGCAAAAAGAGATAATTTATATTATTATCAAAACCTTTTTTTTCTTTTGTAAAAATGAATCGTGTCTTTTTATTATTGAACATGTTTATTATATTCATTAATTTACAGAACTTGTTTTTAAATTTATTTAGAACAATAATCTACAAATTTATTTTTTAAAAATATCTTCAAATTGTAAAAAGAGTCAACGTATATTGAACAGTTTTATTATGGTTAAATTGGTTCTTACCAATCAAATGCTGGTATTTTATTAGCTCTTTTTGGAGCATACATTTTTTTAAACTTATCGGATGGTTTTTCAATCATATGGTGTATAATTTTTGCTTATTATATTTATATATGAAATTTAATATCAATGAATTGACTTAAAAATGGATGAAGATTGATCTGTTTTTGAGGTTCATCGCTCTTAACCAAAACTGGTTTCAGATTTCAAAAACCTCCTGATTTTAGAAATAAGTGATGACCAATCAAAACTAAGTTTCCTATCAGTTTTATAAGTGTGATGGATAGATCCACATTCAGATGACGAGAACTATTGGGCTATCCAAATGCAGAAGTATTACAATAATTTGTATTTTGGAGCAAAATAATTAAATTGTGATTAAGTGTGTATATCACACTCTGTAATCTACTTATCATAAAATTATGCAATATACATATAGATATTTGACGAAATAATAATGCATAACATATTACATATAAGGAATACAGCACTTTTTTTAAAACAGATTTTTCTTGCTGATATATCAGCAAACTATTATAAGAAAACCAATGCCTCGAACAGAGATTAATCTCTCTCTCTCAGTCTAGGTATCATAATACCCCTTTAAGATATCCGACTAACCTAAAATCATGATATTTTTCAAAAATTGACAGATTATTTTTATGATTTTATTTTATGGGTCATCTTATTGGCTTTATAAAAATACCAAGATTTTATTTTCCATTCTCTAGAAAAAAACTAAAAGTGTTTTAGTAAAAGCAGTTGCCCTAATTTTACACAAGATGTCAAATTTTAAAAAGTGTTTTACTCAAACTGTGTTTTTTTTCTCGAAAAGCTCAAAAAGGGACAGTGATTGCTCAAAAAGTTTTTAAATAATTTGCTGAAATTTATATATATATAAAACTAATAACATATATATATATATATATATATATATATATATATATATATATATATATATATGGCATAGCAACAATTGACAGGCTATATATCACGGCAATGGCAATGCTTTTTGATTTGTCAAAAATGGTCAAAGTTGATGGTGTACCAAAAATAGAATCAAAAATTTATATTTTCAATAGTGTTGGACATAACGTTATCAGTGATACAAGAAAATATGAATAAAATATATTCCAAGTGTATATTCGACAATAAATGCCGGATCGGACCGCTTGCGCCTCCAAGCATTACGTATGAGAACTATTTTCGTTACAAAACAACTATTTTAGTGTATAATCAAGTTTGTTCCACATTTCTTGCAGTTTTATATAGTTACCATTTCTTTTATAATGCAGGACTAATTCGTCAATCAATCACTCTTTCTTCAAGATACGACGATTCTCACGCATTGCGTAACATCTTCAAGATTTACTTCTCCCAGTTGCGCAACTAATATGCGCATAGACCCTCATTGGCTTCGAAGCATAAAACTTTCTTCTGGGTGCATATATTTTTTTGCGACAGAGTGTGTAAAACTCTTAACGTAGTACTATTAATCTGATATGAAATTTTTAGTATGGAATTATAAAAATTAGAAACTATTAAGTCAGAAAAAATATATAATATTAGCTAGTATAACTGTTCTTCGCACGAGTGAATTGAAAAATTAAACAATACAGATTGATACGTAAAACATTTTACATTAAAAAAAAAAGCTTATTGCATATCTCAGCTGAACAGCAACAAAAAAAAAACATGTTTGTTAAATTTTATGTCTGCAGATCTAATAGCTGATAAAAAGGAGGTTTTTTTTTTATTTATTGCTCCCCGTAACTCTCTTGTGGGTCGATTTTTGAAAACATCTTCTTCAGCTGACCTCTGCTGAGCAAAAGAAAGACTTTGTTACAAATTTTGTGTAATGAACGCTTTAAATAGTGTAAATAGTTTTTATTTAGACTAGCTGGTATACCCGTTCTTCGCACGGGTGAACTGAAAAATTAAACAACACAGATTGAAGGATAAAGAAGTTTTTAATGAGTTAATTTTACGTGAATTGCAAATTAAACAAAAAAAGCTTTTGGCGTAACTCAGGTAAAAAAAAGAGAGAGAAATAAAACACCTTTGTTAAATTTTAAGTATGTAGGTCTAATAGCTGATAAAAAGGATTTTTTTTATTTATAACTCCCCATTACACTCTTGAGGGTTGATTTTTGAAAATACCTTCCTAAGCTGATCTCTGCTCAGCAAAAGTAACACATTGTTAAAAGTTTTGTGTAATGAACGCTTAAAATAGCGTAAATAATTTTTATCTGAAAGTATAATACATTAATATTACTTTCTGTAGTATTTATTTTATGTTAAAATTGTAATATTCGCAAGCAACGCCGTTTCTTAAATTATAATGACGATCCAATGCAAAACATAGCGAAATGTTAACGATAGAGTCAAGTTGGCACAAATGCCTAGCTACTTTCATAACTCGAGCTTTATTAGAGATTTGTAAGGCCCACCCTGTAGGGGAGCGATGCACGTTAATACTTTATCCACCGCATAATGATTTACTGCAGTTTTTTTCATACAATATATTTTTTTATCACTACATTGAAAATTAAGGGATATACATAAACAAAATACTCCACTTTGGGAAATTTAATCCGTTAGAGCTAATAAATTAAAAATAAAGATATTCCACTGTAAAATTAATTATACATACCATTCACTTAAAATAAGTAGTCAAATCATTTTCTAAGGTCTTCATTAACATACAAAAACATAAGACACTTAAATTTTGACAAACTATTTTTCCGCTAAAATACTCATCATGGAACCCGTGCTGCCATATATCTTGGAAGAGTGGATTTCAAAGAATATTTCTGCTAATTATTGGTAGAATATTCCTTCTAAGTTGGTGTGGTAGTTAGGAGAAAGGAGTGCCAGCTCAGATGTCGTCCACGTTACTTGACTATGGTTCAAAATTACGTGATCCGTTGCCAAAAGCTCTCGTGTAGCTGAACAGCGCGACATTAATATTCACTCACTCTCACACTCCAAGAAATACAGAACAATAGTTATTGCGTTTTTAAGTGTAAAAATAATTATATCTGCCTATTAAATTAAAATTATAGCGTTATAATTAACTACTAACCACAAATAAATTTTGAAAATTTTGATGCAGTGTGAAAGAGAAAGCTTATTTACTCTTTAAGTATCAGAACTGATAAAAGCATTTATTTGGAAAAAATATCAATTTCTTACTACCAAATGTGCATAATAAGATGTTAAAAAAATTTTAAATAAAGAGAGATTTATAACAACCTCTCCCTTCAAAACTTACTTTGATTCTGAAATAAAAAAATAGGCATTATATCAGAGGAATTAATTAGAAGCGAGCACCTTGCGTAGCCAAAACAAAAAAGGTTTTTCACAAACAAAAGATAGGTATATGCAGACGTGGGGTTTTTTTTGCAGCGCATGCCAGAATTGCTAGCAGAAAATAGAATTTTTTCCTACTTACTTGACAAATATCGTTATATTTTTGACACTTTTCCCAAATCTTTATAAATTATAGTCTATGCTATAAATTATAGCCTATGTGCTATTCTGATGTATATAAGCTATATTACTGTAAAGTTTCATTAAAATCCATTCAGTAGTTTTTGCGTGAAAGACTAACAAAGATTTTCACAAACTTTCACATTTATAATATATATTAGAAGTATAATACGTTAATATTACTTTCTGTTGTATTTATTTTATGTTAAAATTGTTATCTGCCTCACGCTCCACCTGTTCAAGCCTTCGTAGTTCCTGGCGCCTAGCGTAGACAAAACAAAACAGGAAAGTTTTGCTTCCCACATAAAAGATAGATATATCCTGTCGTGGGATTTTTCGCAGATGGCAGAATTTTTTCCTACTTACTTGACAATTATCGTTATATTTTGGAGACCTCCCACAATATCATTATAAGTTATAGCCTATGTGTTATTCTGATGTATAAGCTATATTACTATAAAGTTTCATTGAAATCCATTCTGTTGTTTTTGCGTGAAAGAGGAACAAACATCCAAACATACTTTCGCATTTATAATATTAGTAAGGATAAATTTATCAGCATGTAGAAGAAATTATTTTACAAGAACATGAAAATGCAGCACGATATGTTTTTATACCTAATCATGTATAATGGCAAAGGAAAACTAATTAAGAATACACAAAAGAGAAAATAAAAGAATATAATCTGCGTATTTCTACGTGCTTTTATTTTAAATTTATTTTAGCAGGTATCTGTGGTTTCAGTAACAGGACAAGAGACACAAAAACAACAAATTTTAGAACAATGATTTGATTCGGAAAATGATTTTAAACACTTATCTATCATTGATAAAGTATAATTCAAATCTGATTGTTTTTCAGTTATGAGCTGTTTTGGTGTCTAGGAATTCATGTGTTTTATAACCGTTTCCTGTATTTTTGTCAAAAAGAATTGTTTGTATTCATAATGTAAATTGTTTAAATAACTTACTTCAATATTTTATGAAAAAAATAGAAATTTGAATATTTTCCCAGTTAATTTCAAAATGTCTCCCCCTTTCTATTAATGATTCAATTTAAAAAAACCGGTGTTAAAATTTTTAACAATGGATTTGTTTAAATAAGAAAGCAAAATTTTATGAAAGCACTGTTATAAATGTTCAGTTGCACATGGCAATATAAACATATGTGTAAAATAACCAAAATTTTATTGATTTAAAAATCAATGAGAGTACTTTTCAAAAATCTTTAAGCACGACTCTGATGTACGAGGGTATAACCCAAAAATAACCAGAATAGAATTGTTGCACGCAAATGCTTCGTAGGTACGAGCTGTGCGTAGGGCCTCTGATTTCCCGGGTTTTTCCATTCCTGGGAATGTAATTGTCGTTTCTGGGAATACATCAAAATTTCAAGAAATTTAAAAGTTATTTTTAAAAAAAGTTAATAATAATTATATAAAATAAGGATACGTATAAATTCCAAAATTAATACTTATTTATATAATGAGCTAAAAAATGCAAAAAAATATATAAATTGATAATTCATTTTTAAACAAAGGATTTAAGAAAGTATAAGCAATTTATACTTTTATCACTCAGCTTAATTCTAAGCTTTGTGACGACCAATCCAGCAGCAGAAAATGCTCTCTTGGCTTCAACTGTCGTTGGAGGAATTGTTTTTAAAGCTTCACATACTTTTAAAATTTTTGGTGATGGATTTTCAGTCGAGTCTTACAACTGCAACTATTGTTTCATGATTTTGTTGAAATTAGTATTTTTTTGGTTGAACAATATAAAACTTTTGTTTTAGAGTAAATTGCTTTCTCTAATTTTTCGTCCAACGTCAGAGGTTTTTCTTTCAAAATCTCCATGCTCTCTTCTTCCGCGAATAGTTGGATATTGATTCCTCTTCTTCGCAGAAAAGCCTTATGCTTCTCTCTCTCTCTCTCTCTCATTTGGGCTTGTCTAACCAAACAATTTTGAATAGGCAATCGCGAAATATCGACAGTAACTGCAGCTGGTTCTTATTTTCTCCAAAAATTCAGGTACAACATTAATCATATTAAATTACCGTTGCGTCCCTCATTAATTCTTTGGATTAGAGAATATTTCATATTTTTTGCAAATTCTCTGAATTTTGTTCGTTTAATTCTCCGATAACGAAAGAAAATACACCTTCTGCAGTTAGCAAAGTTGCAATTCGACTGCATAATTTTTCTAAGCCAATTTTTAATGGCTTTAGGCCTGTTACAATTGTAGTCACAGTTTCAAATTCTACATTGGCCATCATTTGTTCTTCTTTAATGTCAATTAATACTTTTAAAATTGCTGACTTTACTTTATTTCTAAAAATCTTTCAAGCATTGTCAACAAACTATTGAAGCCACGTGCGATTCCCGGGAAATCCCGGGAATGAATTATAATTTCAGGGAATAGAAAATTACACAAATCTTATGATTTCCTGGGAACCCGGGAAAGAAAACTAGCTGCAGTCGGTCCAAGTTAAATGCATTGCTTGTGTGCGTTCCTGTTTCAACCCTTTGCCGATTACTGAGATGACAGACTACAAGGAGCAAAGATTGTGTGTAAAATTTTGCTTTTTGTTAGAGAAAACTACAAACGAGACCGTTGAGATATTTTTGCAAGCCATTAATGATGCTGCTTTGAGAAAATCACAGGTCCATGACTGTTTTTCCAGTTTTAAATAAAAAAATGTACTAAGTTAAAAAAAAACTGTATAAAAATATTTGCAATTATTTGTCTGTGAAGCAAAACTAATTTGAGTTGAAAAGACAAAAATGCAGCTGAAGTAGAATAAGTTGATATCAAATGCCAAAACACCACAAAATATGCATGCAGTACATGTATCTTAAAAAAATAATATAGTCTTCCCTCAGTTTTTGAGTTTTTTTTTTTTTTACTTTATGCTTAGATATATTTTTACAGAAAAACATTAAATATATGAATACTGGTTGAAATCCTAAATATATATTTTCATTATTTTATCCAAATAGAAGAATATCTAAAGTTTAAAGTATTTAAAAGTGTAAGTGTGCTTTATATATTTTTCTTTGCATTTTGCATTTCAAATGAAGTATATTAATTTCTACATATTAAATTATTTAAAGAAATAATTATCCTTTAACCCCTTAAGTGGTTTACCCGTACGATGTACGGGCACTGATATTTTCTTTCTTTGATTTGCATTTTTTAAAATTCTTATAGTGTGTTATTTATAGGGCTAGTATTTTGAAAAAGTGATATAGTCTGTTTATGGTACTGAAATTCTTTTCGTTCGAAATTTTTTTGCGTTGAAGGTGGAAATTAGTATGGTGTTTAGGTATAAACAATAAAAAAGTGTGCCTTTATATGAAGCCTTTTGGGTAAAAAAAATGTCCGTTTAAGGGGTTAAGAACTAATACAATTCTCTATTGATTATTATATCTTCAATTGGAAATAAGAATTGTACTGGAATTTAATGTTGGAATTTAATTTCTAAATCAAAGTGTGATTTTCTTCAAACTTTACTTTAATTTTAAAGTATAATTTAAATCTTATCATGTACCATTGACTTATGACAGTCTATTTTCATCTAGTTTTAAAAAGGAAATACTGTGTCTCAAAGCATTTATGATACATTTAAACGTCTTACAATAAGACAATAGGTTATAATTTATGAAATTTGTTAATATTAAAAATACCATTATCCATTACTACTATGCTTGTCAACTGTTAAGGTACAATTAATTTATGTACGGTATAATAGGTTTTCTAATAGTAGACCAATTACAATAATTAAAAGGGAACATAGCATTAAGTTACAGACCGCAATTCTTATCTGTTTTATCAGTACCTTATTAAATACATACCGAGTTTCATCTCTTTAATTAGTATCTATTATCAAATATTCTAAATATTCCTTAGGAATTGTCAGGCAGTGTATTTTTTATTGAAAAACTGCACACAAATAAATGCTATTAAAATATTTTTTACAAAACATATTTTAATTATTTAATTGTGATTGAGTACAATTAGAGAATTAAAAAGAAAAGTAGTAAAAATTTTTGAAAATAACGTTTTTTAAAAAGGAAATCTAGCAGATGGTTTTAATTTTTTCTGTGGAATATTAAAGGTTAGTTCACACAAATAAGTTCTTCAAAAACAGAATAAAGTTTGACAGACGATTTTTTTAACTATGAATAAAATTTATCAGGTAAATCAATCTTTTTATCAACAAAGTGTTCTAATCATCTTTAAAAAAAAAGTACTTGTCTTGTGTAATGGTAAATCAAGGTTTCTACAATATTTTGATGTTAAGCCGTTATAGAGAATGTTATATTCGTAAAGGTAACAATTCTTGGAATGAGGAAAATGTTTTCCAAAAAAGGGAAATTGTAAATTAGATGATATAATCCGTATTATAAATTTTTAAATTAAATAAAAATTTAAAAATTCAAATTCTGAAGTTTCGGATACTTTTTTCATTACAGTTGTAAATAAGGAAGTTAAGGAAGATTATTTTTTCAAACTGTATAGTTTTTAAAATCAATTATAAAATTTTAAGATTTTTATGATAATCTTAAAGTACTTTTTAAATGGCAGAATTTTTTTAAATTTATTTATTCTTAGTTAAACAATTTTAAATGTTATGATGCAAATTTTTAAAGAAAATTATTATATTGTACACATATAAGTTATTTTATTGTTAGTATAAAGTAGAATATTTAGATGGTGATTTCTATTAAAAAAGTCATTTTCCTTAAAGGATAAATAAGATTGGAGTATCAAAAATCTGATCTTTTAAAGTAAAATTTGGATGTTTACTGATGGTATGGTTTTTTATGTCTCATTTAGAATTTTAAGAACCTATTTTCTTATGAGAATGGTCTTCACCGAAGTTTTTAAAAAAATTTCAAAGAAATTTTTGATTAGTTAACAGGCAATGGAGTAAATAAGAAATCGGTCTCATAGGCAAAACAGAACATGTCACATTTTAAGCCAAAGAAACAGAAAATAAAAACTTTTGAAAGCAAAATTCTCAAAAGAAAGAATGAATCTGATTTAATATATACCGATAAAAGACTATCGAGTTTTTTGAATTCTACAGAAGGAATAAAATCTGTCAATATAAACCCTTTAGGACAGTGGTTCCTCAACTTTCGATCCCCACGGTCCCCCTTTGTGTATCAGCGGGACATCGCGGACCTCCAAGATTTCGTACATCCCTCCCCGACTTTATTTTTGATCAAAATAAAGGGTGTTTTTTTTAGAGGTATAGAACTTTAAATTGCAATAAAACAACGATGTATTATTCGATTGACATGAATTTTTTTTAATTCGAAAGATAATCTTGTGGCATTACATTTTAAACATGATTTCTGGCATAGAACTGCCACGGCTGGCTCGGATGTAGTCCAATTTTCGATGACCTTTTCCAACATTTGTGGCCGTATATCGGCAATAACACGGAGAATGTTGTCTTCCAAATGGTCAAGCGTTTGTGGCTTATCCGCATAGACCAATGACTTTACATAGCCCCACAGAAAATAGCCTAGCGGTGTTAAATCACAAGATTTTGGAGGCCAATTCACAGGTCCAAAACGTGAAATTAGGCGGTCACCAAACATGTCTTTCAATAAATCGATTGTGCTACGAGCTGTGTGACATGTTGCGCCGTCTTGTTGGAACCACAGCTCCTGGACATCATGATTGTTCAATTCAGGAATGAAAAAGTTAGTAATCATGGCTCTATACCGATCATCATTGACTGTATCGTTGTGGCCTTCATCGTTTTTGAAGAAGGATTCCAACAGCCCATAAAGCGCACCAAACAGTCAGTTTTTCTGGATATAACGGTGTTTCGACATACACTTGTGGATTAACTTCACTCCAAATGCGGCAGTTTTGTTTGTTGACGTAGCCATTCAACCAGAAGTGCGCTTCATCGCTAAACAAAATTCGCGTATGAAAATCGGGAACAACGGCAATCTCGTTTTGGACCCATTAGACGAATCTACGCCTTGCTTGATGATAGTTTTGATGAATTGCCAAACCAAACTGAGAATAAATCACTTGACAGCTGTTAAATCGGTCTCCATCTTGGAAAGTAATGCCAACTTAAACATCTATACCTGGAAAAAAAACACTCTTTACAAGTTTTTTGGAGAGTTTTTCATTGGGCAATTTAGTAGTTTAGTCTAGTATGGCACATCTTTCAATTATTCTATTTGGCCATTCAGAGTCTGTAAAAGAGAGAAATCACAACGTTACATGACAGACTCCGAAGAACCCCTAGAAAAAAGGTGTGGAACCCCAGGGGTCTGAATCACAGTTAAAGAGCCACTACTTTAGGATAAACAGTCTGAACATTCAAATCGTTTAACGTCAGTACTAGAGAAAAACATTCATTGAATTTATGCTTATTCTGGTGTATTAGAATTTCGGGGAAGGGGGCAGCTACCACCGCGTATCAGCAGTATGAATGATACGGGGCCCCCAAGCTACAGGGGTCCCAACATGTGTAAATGCAGTACCACTGACAGGGCTTTCTTTTCTAAAAAAGGGCCCCGAAGGAGTTTGATACGGGGCCCACTCTGAACTAGCTACTCCAGTGACTAGATTGATATTGGGAAAAAAGGTTTGAAGGTTGAAAAAAGGTTGGAGAAGTTTTGCATCGCAAACCTCATGTATGCACAAAATGTTTTAAACCATTATTTCAATAATATAGTTTTTACAGGGACAATAGCTTAGAGTTTACTAGCTATAGAAATTTGCATATAATCACTAAAAAAAGTCTTTACGGATAACAATTTCTTATTCACTTTTTTAATTTATGATCGATTTTGGATTGTCTTTCACTGATATAAGCACACTAAATAAAGTAATTTATAAAGTGAAATAGGAAAATATGTTTTTATTTAACTCTTTTTCATTGGTTTCTCTTTCCACGGATTATGTTTCGTCATTTCCTTACGCATAATATCAGTTTTGTTGCTCAGATATTGTTTTCAAGCATTTTTATGGTATCTGACTACGTTCGGAAGAGTAATTTTGCAAAAGCGTATAAATGGATAATATTTATGATATTTAGTGTCACTTAGATTAGAAAATAATATAAAATTATTTTAAGAATAGTATTAAAATAAAAAATTATTTAAGCACAATATTTTGACAAAAAATGAAAATAGAATGACCCATTTTCAAAATATTCTTCTTTTGTGAAAAGTACTTCTATTATAATAATATTTTGCCTGTATGTAGCTCAGACCTCTGTACAGAGGCTCAACTAGAATTTTTGAAATATATAACTTAGAAGTGGGTTTATCCGTGTTTTACGACAACAGAGGGGATAAAGTTTAAGAAAAAAATGTCGATAATTATTTCAAATAGTTGTAACTCTGAAAATAATGTGAATTTTTCAAAAATCATAGTTGTGCCTCTGTACAGAGGTCTGAGCTATATACAGGCAAAATATTATTAAAATAGAAGCATTTTTCACAAAAAGAGAACATTTTGAAAAAAAGGTTATTTTAAGTTAATTTTTTGCCGAAATGTATTTAAATTTTATTTTTGTCAAAATGCCCTTAAATTAATTTTATGCATGTATTCTAATCTGAGTGACACTAAATATCATGAAAATTATCCATTTATGCGCTTTTTTAAAATCACGGTTCCGAACATAGTCAGATACCTTAAATAAAATTAAAAGAATTCCGTGCCTTTTATTCCTCCTTTTCTCTAGAAATAGAAATTTTTAAGTGCATATCTTTATTTTTTTAACAGTAACATCTCTACAATTGGCACATTTTAGCTCTTGTACTTACATCTGTTTTCGGTCTTTCAAATTGAGTTATAATTTAGCAAGGATGAATTGTATTTTCTTTGGACAAATTGTCTCCTACCATTTGACAAATAAAAATCACGATTTCCATCTTTTGACTACAGTATAATTCCAAAATAAAAATGGAAACCCAGATTCACACGAAACTTAAACTAACAAAAGCGTTGAAGCATTTTTAATACATATCACAGTAAATAATTTAGATAATTCTTAGACATCTTATCTAAAAAATTTCTATATTTTTTTACTCTCATTGTTTTGTTTTTGCATATAGCATGTTTAACTGTGAGTGTAATCCTGTTAGTTTATTTCCAACACGGAAAGAAACGAGCTTGGTTTTGCAGGTTTTACGTAGCGCCATCTGGATTTCAAAGTGTTAATAATTAGCTTCGCAAGATCAATATTGCTCTGTATTTTTCGTTGGTTAGTGTAGAATGTAGAGTATGTTTTTCAGAAAACATTGCAAACTCTTCCTCAGTTGCACAAAATCCATGTACTCATCTTATACAGAAACATACATTCAACCATTTCCATCATTTTTGAATCACGAAATAAGGATTCTAATACAATTATTTTGGTAATAATTATAGTAAAACGTTCAAGAAACTATAAATTTACAGAAATTAGTCGTATTTTTGTTAATCTGCGTAAAAAATGTAACAATTGCAAAAATTTTTAAAATAAGAGAGAAAATAGAACAAAATACTTTTGCAAATTCTTTTTACTACCATGTATTTTCTGTAGAAGGGATTTTTAATTTTTTTCAAAAATCTAGTTGAAACAAATGTAATTTTAGTGGACATTTTGCTGATCTGAAAGAATATTTGATTGTATGGTGTTTAATACTTTTAAAATATATATCTATGTTTTTACTGAGAATAAACGCATCTTCTATTTATTTAGAAATAAAAAAAAGTGGTACACATTTTATTTTCTTTGATTTCAGTCTAAAATAAGAGATCAGAGAGAGAGTGAAATAAATCCTAAAAATTATCAAATTAGAATTTCTTATATTGTAACTAACATGGCTTGTCAACTGCACAAAATTTTATTCGTCTGTAATCAGTGGCGTACACAAAGTTGAGATTTGGAGGCTTAAACCCAGGGGCGTAGCTACCGCCGTATCAATGACACGGGACTTCCAAGCTGCAAGGGCCCCATTATGCGTAAGAATATAATCGTAAAATGTAAAAAGGCCCCAAACAGAGGCCCCTAAGAAATTTTGATACAGGGTCGACTCATGGATAGCTGCACCAGTGCTTAAACCATGCCTTATATCAGGGTTTCTTAAACTTTTCGGCGTGGTGACTCCATAAACATTGCACAATGCTTACTCACGCTTGAGTACTTCTATAACTATTTTATTTGAAGTATATTATTGTTCTGAAGTAATAACTACCGCAATAAGTTCTTACTTTGAATATAACGATACAGAGAAATTTTAATTTAGTACCAAAATAAAAAAAAAATTATACAATGCAATTATACGGTAAATTATACATAAACTAGATTTTGTTTATTAAGTGTAGTCATTTTAAGTTCATTTCCGAGATCCAGGGAAGTCTTAAAATTTCATGAGGCCCTGAACCCCTACCTATGACCCTGAGAAGTAGATAGTACATAGTATGCGTTGTCAAATACTCGTGCATACAATAACCCAATACAAATAAAGGTGTATGACTTACAATCACACAAACTGGCTCGACCGAATTCAACCTTTTGACTGCATGAGTAATGATGGTAGGTTAAATCCTGTATGTGGATGGCGGTCTTCACATGTAGCTAGTTGACATATCGTCCGAAATTCCCAGTTTTCTGAAGAATACAATCGGAAATAACATTTACATTCTAAATTATTCGAATAATAATTTTATTGAGGTTGAGTGTCGAAAACGAGACGATATCACTATTGCGGCCGAGGGCCTGGGCCCTGGCTAAGTTGGCCCATACCTTTAGACGTTCCTGCTGAGATCATCATCTTTATTAGAAAGATTTAAGTATCAATGGGAAGGTTGTGTTTGATCAGGGGTGGGCAGACTTTTACATGGCACGGTGTATTTTAATTTTTTCAAGGTGCTCTGGTCCACCTTGGGACGTAGGTGTGATGAGCAAAAAAAAAAGCTCATTAATATTTGTATTATAACAATAATAAATACAGAATATGTGTACATGCCTACATAATTACAGTAGAAAAACTTACTATTTTAAAACTACGTTTGAAGTAAAATGCAAAATACACAAACATAATAATTATACCGATAAATTTAATATTATCAACTGATGCATTTTCAAACAATTCACTATACATCAGAAAATAAATAATTCTCACTTAAAATTAGTTCTCGTAGCTATAGTCTCAGTAGAATACTTTGTCTTCATATTATCCACCCCAATCTTGAATACCTCGATATATAATTACTAACTGCTTATTTTGCACTGGATTCTAAGTGGTCGTCTGTGAAACGGGAATGGTATGTTGTTTTAATTATATTCTTCGTTCAAAATATAGATTCATACAGATAGGTAGAGTAAAAGAGTGATGTTAAATGAATTGCAACTTTTTAAAATTGGGATACTTTACTTTGTCTATTAGATTCCAAAAGTTATTCTTTACAAATCACGTCCTTTTGAAGGAGAAAAAAAGCTTCGATTTTCGAGAGATAAAGAGAACATGTAACATAATTTTAGTTATATTTTTCACATCAACATTGCCAAATGGGTTAACCCATGAATGTAAATTTTGATTCTAGTCCAAAATATTCGTGAAAATGTCTTTCCAATTTGGGTTGTATTTTTGTTCACACACACACACGGTGTCTCTTTTATTCACGGGCGTTTCCATTATCTTGATAACCACCTGTGTTTCTTTTAGTATGCGCGTCTAACGTTTTATATGAAGACGGTCACCCCAAAATGTCTTGGCGGTACACCGGTTGATCGCGATCAACTTAATGCTCACTCCGGTGTTTGATTATGTTTAATTATATTATTAAGACTTGGAGTAATAGTCAACTCCACCGGAAGAAGTACTTCCTCAATATTCTTTAGATTTTATCAATATCTTGATTTTTTGGTTGTTGAAGGCGAAAATATCGTCTCACATAAATAAGTTGTAGAAAAAGATGAAAGATACTTTATTGCCGTTTCATGCATTCTTTTACAATTCCTAGCGAAAAATCTTAAGGACTTCGTGTTACAATCAATTTGTAGCCCCTAATCTGTTAATAACTCAAATTCATCTTGTGATTTTAGTGAAAAATGAGTGATATTTTCAATAGCAACAGATATATCAAAAATCCTAAAATTTTTGGTGACCCTAAGTGCAAATCACGTGATCCCTAGTTTATGAAATACTGCCTTGTATGAAGAGATTTTCAATTTTTAGCATGTACAGCGCATCAGCTCTTCCGTCTTCAAGTTTTTTTTTAATGTGTAAATCCCTCTCAAAATAATAGTTTGCAGAAGCTAGTATCTATATAAATAATGATGATGATGTTGTATGCATGAAGGGACAAAATCACACAGTACTATGGGCTTAGATGACTGTTCTGGCAATGTGTTCAATATTATTCACTTTATAAATTAATCGTTCATAAAGCTTAGTTTCGCAGATTTTAATTAACTACATTTTTGTTTCTGCTATACCTTTTAAGGTATGGGACTACCTAAAATTCACCATTTTGGTGAAAATTTTCGAAATTTTTTTTATGTGTTTATTTTATAGCCCATACATTTAAGATTCTAAAAAAACTGTATTTTTATTTTTACGATATTTAAACGCAATATTATAGCATAATTAGTAAACCAGAATCAGATCCCTACGCAAAATATTTTTAAGATATTGAATTGAAATTTTCAGAACATGTTTCATTTAGTTCTATCTGTGTTATGAATCAAAATCTAATCTCTCTGTATATATGTTTATGTACTTTTTTTGCTTTTTTTATGAAAAAAAATCATTATTTTTTTAAAATTCTCAAGCTTTTGCATAAAATTTGGCATTTTTAAAAAAATTTCAAAATTATTATAAATATTTTCATTCCTAACACATAAAAAGTTTTTTTTATATGTACTGTATAAAAATTATTTGAACATATTTATAAGGGAGAGAATTTTGTGTAAAAGATCGTAACTACGATTTTTTATCAAATTTCACTAAAAACTCTCTAGAAAACAGTAAATGAGTAAGAAAAAGTCTGAATTAGTTAAACATAAAGCTAAAGAGAGCTTTAAAAAATGTACAATTAGTAGAAAACTTTTCCTATTGTATTAAATTCTTTAAATGTATTTTCTGAAAACTATGTTTTTCAATTTTTTTGCTTCATGGTAAAGTTTACTACAGGATTTCATTTTAAGATATTGGATTGAAATGTTCAGAAAATGTTTTGTTTAGCTATATATAATCTCTGTGTATATATTTATGTATTTTATCGCACTTTTTGAGAGAAAATAACATTAAATTTTTGTAAAAAATTGAATTCTTGCATAAAAATTGACATATATCAAAAACTTTCAAAAGTATTGCACATCTTATAGCTCTAAGCACAGATAATGATGTTATTTACGTACTGTATAAAAATTGTTCGATTATATTAATTAGAATTTTCAATACAAAGCTTACCGAAACTGCAATTTTTCACTAAAATTTCACTCAAAATTCCAAATGTATCCAAAATTACTTTTTATTTTGTGAAAATTGTATTTGAATTCCTAGCTTTATGTCACATTTCAAATAAAAAGTGTTTATTTAGTTAAAATTTATGTGTTTAAGTTATCTGACTACGTTCGGAACCATGACTTTAAAAAAGCGCATAAATGGATAGTTTTCATGATATTTAGTGTCACGTAGACTAGAATACATGCATAAAACTGTTTTAAGGACATTGTGACAAAAAAATTATTTAAATACAATATTTCGGCAAAAAATTGACTTAGAATAACCTTTTCTCAAAATGTTCTCCTTTTATAAAAAAAATGCTTCTAAAATGATAATACTTTGCTTGTATAAAGTAAAGACTTCTCCAGAGAGTCTGAACTAGGATTTTTGAAAAATTCACATTATTTTCAGAGTTACCACCCATTGAAATAATTATCAGCGTTTTTTTTGTTAAAATTGCTCCCCTCTGTTGTCGTAAAATATGGATAAACCAACTTCTGAGTTATATATTTCCAAAATTCTAGTTGAGCCTCTATAGAGAGGTCTGAGCTATATACAGGCAAAATACTATTATAATAGAAGCATTTTTCACAAAAGGAGAATATTTTGAAAATGGGTCATTCTATGTTAATTTTTTGTCAAAATACTGTAATTAAATAATTTTTCATTGTAATAATATTCTTAAAACAATTTTATATACATTTTCTAATCTAAGTGACACTAAATATCATAAATATTATCCATTTATATGCTTTTGCAAAATCGCGATTTCGAACATAATCGGATACCTTAAAAAAATGCTCCGAAGGTAATCACATACCTTAAACTATTTTGCCAATTACGGACTGATGTGTTTCTTTTATCAGTTTAAAATTTTGCTTTTTTTAAATTTATTTGAGTTTTTCCTTCTCTCTATTATTATTTTTTTATGAAGATATTTGTATTTTTCTGTCTGGTCACAAAGAGGAAAGTTGGCACTTTGAATTACTAGATTAAAACATATTTTAATCTTTTAATCTCACTGAAATGCCAGACTACATGTTAGACATGGATTTATACTTTTGCTACTAGATTTCTTATTTATTAAATAATAAATTTCATTAGTTATTTCATAAATATGCATATTTATTACTATATATATATATATGTATCCCCTTGTTTTTCAATAGCTATCATGCAAGAAAGATAAATTTAGATATTTCAGGCGAAATCTTTTGGAATAGTCTCATATCTTCGTCACTCATTTAAATCGTGATACTATCACTAGGCTATCGCAGACCAGGCTGGAAAATAACAGAGGAAGAAAAAAGATATATAGGGGTGATTTTCTTATAATTTTTAGAACATTACTTTCGAAAGTTCCGTTGAAAATGTTGCCATTTTTGTTTTTGAAATTTATTCAAGAATGAATTCATCTTTTAAAAAATATGCAATGAAACTAAATAACTATTCTGCTAAATTAAAATTCTTAATTTTTTTTAGCATGGCTCAATTCATGTGACGTCTTGGTCACATGATAATGATAACCACGTGTTTTTAACCAATCAGTTCAAAATCTCATGTGAGTCACAGAATAAATCTCATAGCCACACAAAAAAAGCACAATCATGTGTTTCTAGCTAATCAGTGCATGCTCTTTGTTGTTGCCACCTTTTGATCTTTTCAGAAACTTTCTCTTAAAAAATACAAATTTGTCAACAAAAATAATGCACACGGGTAGACAAAATGAGTTTTTTTTAAAAGTACATTTATAAATTAAGATAATTTTTTTTAAATTTGAAAATCTTTTGAATGCGTTTATTTTTTTATAACATTAGAACATTTTTACCCAATTATAAAATTTGAAATTTTACCCAAGTGTTACAGATAGAACTACAAGTGCAATTAGTTTGACGTCTGTTTTGAATTCAATGGAGAACCCCTGTTTGTCTTTATCACGTGGCCATCATGAATTGAGCCCTTTAAGAATTATCATATATTTTTTAAGTATTACTCTATGTGTGCAAATTGACTTCAATCAACGTGTACTAAATAAAATGAAAAGATTTAGTTTATGAAACACCAATGATTGATGGTACAATTTACGATTAAAATGTTCATTAAGTTATATTAGTCTCTTTTCATTGCTCTTTTTTTCACCCTCCCGAAATGCTTATATTCCTATCTTAAAAACATTCAATAAAAAGTTGATAATAATACTTCAGAGTAAACATCATTTGAGTGATATTGTTATTATCTTACATGTTATTCTACTCAAAAAACTCTATAATTTTTGCTGTATTTTGTTGTAAATATCCGCATGTAATTTCTGTGCATCTAAAATACTTTATTCTTTAAAAAAATAGTGTTATTCTATTTTTTATCTGGATATTCTCTTCTCTATACAGCCAAATATTTTCCATTAAATACTTGAAGGTTATTGATGCCAAATTACTAGAGAATATTATTTAGTATAATTTAAAATACATTTATCTCACTCTCTATAGATAATAAGCGCTATAATATATATGAACTATAACCTATACATATGAAAAATTACTTAACTGCTAAAGTTAATATTGATCAATTGTCTTCATAAAATTAAGTGTAGGAAAACAAATCAATGTTGGGATAATGCGAAACATTATTTATAATCAAATAAATCATAAGAATATTAAAAAAAATAGATTGAAGAAAGCAATAAGTAGTAGGAAGAAGAATTTTTTATGAGAATATTCAACGCTAACGTCATCAGTGAAAATATATCTGAAGAAAATGCATCAATATTAAGAACAAAACAATGAAGTAGTATTTCATTGTGTTCTGTAGCTTTTTAATATCAAAAACATGCCAGCGAAATTTACATAATTACTATGGGGGATAAGTAATGCAAAGTACTTACAGTATGAAAACGTTACTTCCCTTATTCTTCTTCATACATATTTACGAATGGTTCGGCGTAAAAAATATTGAACACTAGAAGAAGATTTGAAATAAATTCACAAAAGACACTGTTTTATTACATTCAGTATTCATTTACATGGAATGGCATTGAAAACTGTCACTGTCACTATCTTCTGTTGATGCAATTTTTAAATATTTTGATTCATGGATGTCAAATATGTAAATAATAGTGTGTGAGAACCCCCTTGGGTTCCACCCTGGACACTAAAATTAACTTGAGGCAAAGAATAACCAGATGCCATTAGTATAATAACAAATTATATTTATTCAATAGATTCAATTAGAAACCCTCTAATTACAAATATTAAACACTGTGTCTACGTCAAAGGGATTTACCTTTACTATTAAATTAAATTACAAAATATGATATTAATCAACTACTAATCTCAATATCGAACGAGTTTACCAGAATACGAGAAATATACGCAACTAGAATTATTATCCTTCATTAAATTTTCGCTAACTTTATTATATATTAACTCTTGTGGTCAGAGAACTAAGTCATAATATATCGCCTGGCTGTAATGTTGTTCTCTCCAGGTAGATCAATCCTTCTAATGCTACTTCACTGAATATTAACAGCAATACTCTAAGCACGCAATCCACTTGAATCCTATTAACTTCGTCACTATCGCTCTTGGCTCAATCGCCTTCTATCTGCTAACTTACAACGCTCTCCTTAAATACCTTAATTCATTTGCATATCCCATTTTCTTCTTTTAGAGCTGATTGGAAATATAGGCGAATTTACAATCCCCAAAGACGCCTATACAGGGCCGATCCTATCAAGTGCACGGCGCGCAGATAACCAAAATAAGGGCCGGCCGCATATAGTTCTATCAATGAAGCCAAAATATTTTACTAATTTCTAAAAATAAAACTTATAGTAAGTCGAATAAATCTGCTGAGAAGTTATTGAAATTTTAAAATTATACCTAATTTCCCGATAGCACAGCATAACTTAAGAAAAATAGGATGATATTGCACTACATCTAATCTTTACACACATCCTTCATTTGATCAGTTACGTGTTAAGGCATGGGCCAACTGGGCCCGAGCCCAGGGCCTCATCCGCAATGGGGGCCTCGTCTCGTTCTCGACTCAGACTTAAGAAGATCGTAATTCAAATAATTTCAAAGGTGAAATGTGTTATTTCCGGTTGTATTCTCCATAAAACTGGGAATTTCCGACGATTTGTCAACTAGCTACATATGATCACCGTCGTCCACATACAGACCTACCACCATACACCGTCATTACTCATTCAGTCAAAAATAATAGTAATACTAATAGTAGATATCAATAATTTAAATATGTATAAACAGTATATATTTATATATCATGAAATACTCAGTGAAGCGGATGGGTAACGGCTAGTGTAATAAAGGGTGTTTTTTTAGAGGTATAGAACTTTAAATTGCAATAAAACAACGATGTATTATTCGATTGACATGAATTTTTTTTATTCGAAAGATAATCTTGTGGCATTACATTTTAAATAGGATTTCTGGTATAGGACTGCCAAGGCTGGCTCGGATGTAGTCCAATCTGGACGTCCAATTTTCGATGACTTTTTCCAACATTTGTGGCCGTATATCGGCAATAACACGGCGAATGTTGTCTTCCAAATGGTCGAGCGTTTGTGGCTTATCCGCATAGACCAATGACTTTACATAGCTCCACAGAAAATAGCCTAGCGGTGTTAAATCACAAGATCTTGGAGGCCAATTCACAGGTCCAAAACGTGAAATTAGGCGGTCACCAAACGTGTCTTTCAATAAATCGATTGTGGCCCGAGCTGTGTGACATGTTGCGCCGTCTTGTTGGAACCACAGCTCCTGGACATCATGATTGTTCAATTCAGGAATGAAAAAGTTAGTAATCATGGCTCTATACCGATCACCATTGACTGTAACGTTGTGGCCTTCATCGTTTTTGAAGAAGGATTCCACCAGCCCATAAAGCGCACCAAACAGTCAGTTTTTCTGGATGTAACGGTGTTTCGACATACACTTGTGGATTCGCTTCACTCCAAATGCGGCAGTTTTGTTCGTTGACGTAGCCATTCAACCAGAAGTGCGCTTCATCGCTAAATAAAATTCGCTTATGAAAATCGGGAACAACGGCAATCTCGTTTTGGGCCCATTCGACGAATCTACGCCTTGCTTGATGATCGTTTTGATGAATTGCCAAACCAAACTGAGAATAAATCACTTGACAGCTGTTAAATCGGTCGCCATCTTGGAAAGTAATGCCAACTTAAACTTCTATACCTGGAAAAAAACACTCTTTAAATATAATAAAATACTGAGTTTACTTCTTTGTGTGATATCGTTACATTTATTGCCTGATTTTTTTACTTACATAGTATTATGCATTATCTTATTTTTATATTTATCAAACAGTTTAACTGTAGCAATTAATTATTTATCAGATATAAAACACGCATTATTTACTTACGCATTTCAAAAAGAGAATGTAAAGTATCGGAAAAGTAGCATCGTTCGCAAAGAATAAAACGGGTAACTATATTAGTTACTAAATGATTATACTAAAAAAGTAATGATATGTTTTGCACATTTTATGTTTGTTATTATAGAAAGAAATGAATACGAAAGCCGTATTAAATTAGTAAAAATTATTTTAGTAAAATAAGTTAGCAAAGAAAGTTTTATCCTGACTTTTAAAATTGATTACACACTTCGAAAATGCATACTCTGTATAAAAAAAAACATTTTGAATTCTGTCCCTATGAGACATAAATGATGTATTTTCATTAAAGTATCAAACTAAAAACATATGAGCGGGAATGAGACACAAAAAGGCTTACGTTTTTAATTTTTATATTTGATCTTTACAAATCCTCAGATTTGTTTTCATTGTGTATTTTTTAATATGTGTGTATGTCAAACACAAAAGTGCTAAAAAATTAATTATGACTTTTTGAGTTAATAAAATATATTGCTCTTTTATATATATATATATATATATATATATATATATATATATATATATATATATATATAGACGGACCCAGTTTAATGAATTTTGTGATCTAACTAATTTTTATCTTTCCCCCAATAAAATGAAGGAACCCTTCTCCCCCTTTTAAGGAATAATAAACCCTGAATTGCCGAATTATTTCAACAGCTGAATTTTTTTTATTAGATAAAATTGGACTTTTTTCAAATGGCATCCCTTTTGTCCGGAATAGATAAAGACTTTTCCTGTTATTAGCAAATTTCGTCGGGAAAAGGGGAAGACCATTTTTGACTTTACTGGTGCAGATGAGTCATGAGTGTAATCTATCGTGGGAGTCTTGAGTAGGACAGGATATTCCTTTCTTATCTCATCCCAATCCTCAACGCAGGGGATATTTTAAGATTTTTACAATTATTATATATTTGATGACGTATTGCTTATCTGTGCAACTGAAATTGAGGAAATTGTTGATTTATCGGAGTCAATGAATAGCAATTCCAATGAAGAAATTAATTATGAAACTCCTATCAAAACTGTTACATTTTCTAATGTTTATATTGTTTGGAAACTGAAAATATAACTCTTCCTTAAGTAGCAGAATGTAAATAATCCAATATTTTCTTCTCTGCAAACAGTCGCAAAAGAACTCAGCGACAGGAATCAAAAAGATTTTCAACCATCAATTAATCAGCACTTTAAAATTTCCAATTAACTGGTGTGTAATAATTTACTAATAGTATTTTTAGTGGTTGAATAATAAAAAGTGCATATTTTCTGGCTATGGATATTTTTTGTAGATGTATGTGCTAATAGAATATACAAAAAGTAAATGCAAAAAATTTGTATTCTTTCTTTATAAGGACTTCCGTTATAATGAATATCCCCGAATTAACGAACAAGTTGTTCGGTCCCAATGAAACCCTTAAATCAGAGTCCAACTGTATATAAATTTAAAGCTTAAAATAATGTTTTTTAAATATAATTCTTTTATGTTTAAATTTAAAATAAAGAGCTTGGCTCGCGAGTTTTAGAAGCATATCAGTACTAGAAGAGAATCTAATTGAATTTGCTGTAACATTTTTTTTCCTGAAAAAAACTTAAACTGCTTGTTTGGATGAGGAATTTTATTGTACAAAAAATTTAATTTTGAAAGGTAATGGAAATAAAACTTAAATTGCAAAAAGAACTTTGAGAATCAAAAGAATTCCTCTTGAGAAAAATGAGTGTAATTTGAACAAAAGCAATTGGAAAATTCACAAAGTCCCTCAACACTATTGAACTGGTGGAACAAATTATTATGTGAATATCGTTTGCTGTTAAGGAAATACATCTGCTTATATTACTATTCTTTCAATTTAGTTTTCTTTAGTTCATTCGGCCTTTTTAGTGAGAAAATAAGAAAACGAATAATCCAAAATCTATATGCTATATTTAAATAAACAACGACTTCATAAAATACAAAATTTTATTGTTTTTCTTAAAAAAATACACTTCATTACAATTGAAAAATTATGAGCATTATACAGATGTATGATTGACCGCTTAAAATCAAGACTAGGCAGGCATTATTTTGATTGTGGATATCTTTCCATGATCACTAAACAAAAAATTCATAACAAAATATTCTCTCAGATTAAACTCCGTTCTGTTAAAATAATACGCTTCTTACCACAAACAAAATAATGCGGGCCGTATAATTTGATGTGCAACTTTATAGATCTATGAATTGAGTTATTTATAATATTTACACAACAATTCTATCCCTTGCGTATTTTCTTTCATTTAATCCTTACCATATCGAATAAAAAAAACCTTTTCTTGTATTTTTTAGTTTTGCTATAAATTTGAAGAATAGTTTTGTGTTTTATAAAAAAATAGTATATACATACTCCCATCTGACAATGAACTTTAATTTCGTACTGTAGAAGAGGTTAACCATCTATCGACCGGCTCTTCATCGTTATTTATTCCAGCTATTACTAAACATAAATATAACAAATCTTTCTAACCAGTTTTGTTTAATTGTATTCAATCTTCAGTACTTTTGTTTTCAAATATATAGCATTACTTTCAAGTTCACTTTTTTTTAATGTTGATTTCTTTTACTTCATCTTAACTCTGCATATTAATTCTAATTCTTCTTTTATATTGCTCTTTTTCTCTTATTTACTAATATTTAAAAAAAATTAAGGATTATGTATTTACAAACAAGTTGTATCAATAACTATCATTATCTCTGAAAGTTTTAAAATTTTATTGCATTATTTCTTTTTCAATAAATGTTAACTTTATATGATATATTTAAAGTTTCTTTAATACTTGAATATTCTAACTAGAAATTATTTGAATGTTTTTTTTGGATTTTCTTAAAGAACTTCATTAATATCCTCAGCAAAGTAACATTCTTCTTAAAATTTAAATTAAATTCATGAATATGCCTACACAAATAACGCATAGTAAAAACTAAAAATGGCAGAAAAGGTCTTCTTCAATTCATTAACATATTTATGCCTGTCCCTGATCATCAATACTTAATTGGCAAAACACATACCATAATAAAAAGAAATAATAATTGCAAATTCTAAAGTAAACCAACAAAAATTATTTCCAGATGATGCCAGCATCTCCTTTCTAGCTTTTCTTTCTAATCCTTTTACACATCCTATATACCCACTATAAAACATACAACTTGACACATTTAGAAATTGATTACAACGGTCTGAAGATAACTATGTACAAAAATATCCTGAGAACAGCCCTTCGGCATGATTCGATGAGAAAAAGATTACAATAAGAATAAAGTTCTAAATTTTGACACTCCTTCACCATCCTCCGTATCCGCCTCCGAAGTCACCGCCAAAATCACCTCCAAAGCCTCCTCCATAGCCACCGCCGTGGCCGCCACCGTAGCCACCACCGTAGCCGCCACCGTAACCTCCTCCGAAACCTCCTCCGTAACCGTGTCCGTGTTGGAGCCCGTATCCAATTTCAGCGTGGGTGTGGTGGTTGACGCTGTAAATATAATTATGATTTATTTCTGGATAGAGGTATAAGAATAGTAACGTAATTTAAATATACATAATCATTTTCGTGATGTAATAGCAATGACCTAAGAGGCATTTTTAAGGTCAAGCTTTGGTATTATTTTTTATTATATTTATGCTTAATCAAGTTTCTTAATAAGTATATGTTTTTAAGGTATCCGATTACATGCGACAACCTTTTTTTTTTTTTGAAAAAAGAGAAATGGTAATTTTTTTGTGATTTTTAGATTTATTTAGTATATTTTAAGAAAAAAATCTTAAAATTGAAAACAGAAAAAAAACTTATTATTATTAAAGGGAAAAAAAACTGGCGAAATATACCAAAAATTACTTATATGGAGCCCTCTGTGTACAAAAACTTTATAAAAAAATTCTCAATTTTTCAGTTTAGAAATGTTAATTTGTTATTTCTGTTTGAAATGACGTTCAGGATAAGAGATATTTTAATTTTTACTAAAACTAGAGCACTTTATCTTAGAGATTACATGGAATTGCTTAAAAAAGCAGTGGTTATATTCCCATAAAGGACTGTACATTTTGAAATAAAACAGTGATTGATAAATCTGAAGGTCAAAACATTTCTACTGTTATCCAAAAAATACACAAAAAATTTCGGCAAATTATTTTCAAAACTTTTTGAGCAATCGCTGTCTCTGTTTGAGATTTTCGAGAGAAAAAAACACATTTCGAGTAAAACGCATTTTAAAGTTTGATATATAAAATTTTTTTATAAAATTTTTAAATTAATACCTGTAACTACTAAATAGAAAAATTAATAATTTTCATTTTGCAGTCGGGTAAATTTTTATAGAGAAAATGTACAAAGTAATTTTATTTGTAACAGATTTTTAGATGCTAGTCAACAGATTTGGCAGATCTTTTAAACATACACACACACTCTCTCTCTCTCTCTTCCATGGCTTATTTTTTTTTAAAAAAAATTCTAGGAATATAAGAAAGATTTTTACATTGGAATGAAAGATCGTAACGAATGACGATGAAATAAAACCAAAAAAGCAATGTAGACATTATTAGCTTACATTAAAACTGAAATATTTTGAAGCAAACAAAATTACAATTTTTAACTAGATATGCCATTAATTAAATGGACTTGCTGCAGTTCTGAATTTGGTTAAAGGCTTAATTTACGTAATCATTAAATATTTAATTTAAAATTTGATTAAGTTTAATTATTGTTAGTTTTCATTTAAAAAATATAAGCTAATCTAGAGTTTCTCATAATTACTTAAGAACTTACTTATTTGCAATTACACAATTTCATCACATTTTATTCATAATTATATGATTTGAAAACTTTCTATTCACAATTTTCTTCATTTTGTTGTCTATTTTTAAGTTAAGTGGTGCTAAAACTTTATTTTTGAACAATAACTTTTCTCAGAAATAATGATACAATTTTGAGATAATAACTTACTTAATATTTTTAAATACTTTTTTTAAAAAGGAATGCATTTCTATCTTTAAAATATTCTGTTTTTGAAAAAATTTAACGTAAGTATAAATTTATCTTGTTTAATTGAAGTAATTAAGTGATATTTGTCATTTATTAAAATTTTTATTTGGAATTTTCAGTTTTATTTTCTCTCTCTCTTCTCTCTCTTTAGCTCTTTAAAAGGACTATTTTTACTTTTAACATAAAAATTCTCGTATGGCTTCTAGAAGTTAAAAGAAAAGGAAAAATATTTTATGCATTTTCACCTGTAAGCATACTAATTAATGTATATATATATATATATATATATATATATATATATATATATATATATATATATATATATATATATATATATATATATATATATATATTATGTATATACATATATTATGTATATATATTGGAAGAAATAATTTTAGCAGCCTGAGATAAAGATAGTAGCTTTATAATTACCGTAAGAATCTGTATTAATTATTTTTTCAGCATATTTTTCCCTTTTTTCTTTGAATACATTTCAAAGTTATATCAAATTATGGATTAAAATATTTAGTTACCAATCTGAGTTTCTACGGGATATGAGTGGAATTTTGCATTTAAAATAGAACTTTTTATGAATAGATATAACGTTACGAAAAAATTGCTCAACATGTTATTTGAGGTAGTCTCCTAAGAAATTTTGTTCAATATTACTAACAAATAATTGATTTTTTGGAGATAAAAATTATTCATAACAATTTCAAATTGTGGTAAAATATATTTATCGTACCTCCAGCACTACAGAACTATGTGAAAGGCAACACAAAATATTAATTCGTTCAAGCAGAATAGAAAAGCAAACGATATATCTCTCTATTGCCACAACCTAGCAATTAAAATAAACGAAAAATGAGCTGCGGCGTGTTTTGTACAGAGAAAAATTAATATAAAATATTCATTCTTTAAATATATTCGTTTGTAATTATTCTCAAGATTTTTTAAATTCATTTTTCAAAGATTAGAATAGCAAATGATACATCACTATTGCCACAGTAAATTTTAGCATGTATTATTCAAAAACAAAATAAATATAGAATATTCGTTCCTTAAATAAAATCGATTGCAATTACACTCGCATGATATTTATTTTTTTTTCATTTTTCAACAAATACATTTAAATATTGCTACGTAATAACTTACGGGTAAGGAGTATGGTGAACATTTTCTTTGAAGATTGGAATGGGTAGTGGTAATGGCAAGGGTAATGGGATCTTCTTTCCGGTCAAAGCTTTGGCGATGAGTCCATACTTGATTAGCCTCTTCAATTTCAAACTATGACCTGCTTCAGATTGTTGCACTACAATGGCCGCCATGACCAGGCAAATGGCGAAAACTATAAAACTTCTCATTTTTTTCTCAACTGAAAATATATGAAATGTAAGTAAATTAAAATAAGAAAATGATTGTTTTGCTTTACATATATCTTTACGAATATTAGATTAGATTGGGGTGTATAAATAATAACTTTTTTTTATTTTGCTATGTAAACCCAAAACAAAGTATTTATTTTAGTTTTCTATTTAATTGTTCCAGTAGGAGTAAGGATTTTAAGAATAACTAGTTTTTTTCAACAGTTTGATGGTTCTAGATTTTTCAAAAAAAAAAAATCTGTTGATGTTTTTGTCATTTCAATGCAGACAAAAAATTTTTCATGTATAATTTAACAGTTTTCCCTCATATGTTCCAAAAAGTATTCATGGGGTAAAAAAAAGAAGGGGACAAAACATGATTAAATAACTGGAATGAAAGAAAACAAAAATGTTCTTCGAAGTATTTGCTTTGTCTAAATTTATAATTGGGATCACTGATACCACCTTTTGAAGAAGAAAAAAATTACGCGTTCTGCAATAATTTTACAAAAAAAAAGAGAGTGAGAGAAAAAGAGAGAGAGAGGGAAAGTTTTTGGAATAAGAGTATAATTTCTCTCCGGATGAAGAACCGGAACTGGTCATTAAAAGAGAACACTTCCTGCAATGACCTAACTCCGGGTGCAATTTTTCCTTGTAGCGCAACTAAAACATATAGATCACCCTAACAACCTGATTCCTATAATATTTGGGTGGATCATACTGATACTAGGAAAAACCATTAGCAAATTCTCCTAAGGCTAAATAATGTATGGGTTTCGTTAAGGTAAAAAGTTGTTCACCTATAAATGTCAGAATTAGCTCATATATAATATATTAAAATATACATTATATTCACAACGGTTTGAGGAAATTCCATTTCTGCGCTTTAAGGTTTTATATGTTCTTCAAACTATATCTCTCAAAATATATCTATGTCAATATATCTTCTAATAATTATATCTATATCATTACATCTTCAAATCGTCTGCAACTTTCGTTGATAATTATCTAGGGAAAAAATCGTTTGCAGCTTTCGTTAATAATCATGTGGGAGAAAAATCGTTTGCACCCCCTGGTTTACAATTATTTTCAGCTTAGCAAAAATACCTGTTTGCTATAATAATAATAAATTAATGTACATCAAAAATATTTATTTATACATTTTTGTATATTTCTTGTAGCTTTTTCTTAAATATTAATCTATGCAATTTAATGTTCTATAAAGGTAAATAATTAACCTTATAGTGTCAATAACACACAGCGAAATCTCTCTTTACGAGGCTCTCTAGTAGCAACGTTGTAACAGATTTGAGAAAATCAAATTATATTTTCACTTCACTTCTTTTTCAAACTTCATTCCTTTTGTATAACAAACTATTTTCTTTCTCTCTCTCTCTCTAGAAATTATTTAAATCTCAGAAGTATAAATTTTTTTTAATTAATAATAAAGAGAATATATTTATATATAGGTATTAAAAATTTTAGCAAATATTTCAACAAACGGTTGAAATTATTATATTTCTGTACATCCTTGAGAAAAAACTAAGGATAGATTGCCTAATCAAAATATTTCACACATAATTTATATTTATTTAATTAAAATTTTGAATAATATTGCAATAGATTTAAGACGAAATAATAGTGATAATAATAAACTTAACTGTATCTTAGCATTCTATATTTGGACACCAATAATAATAATAATAACTTTCAAAACACACAAGTTCAAATCAATAATACGTATTATTTACTTCTTGAAAACATTTTAACAGATGAAATTAAACTTCTATGAATGATTAAAAAATAGTTTAAATTTATAGATTAAATGTTAGACATATATTACTTTTATTTAAAATGTCCAAGCTTGAGAAGAATTTTTTCTAATTTGTAAATTATAAATATATATATAGAAAGCAGAATTTAAAAATTATTTAAATACATGTATTTTAGATAGAGAATACCTTAATTATTTTATTGAAAAAAAAATTCATAATTCATAAAATTATTTCATTTTATTATTAATATTCCATTGAATCGTTAATGATTATATTTAATAATTATGAGTGCAATTCATTCAAATAATTTCATAATTAATCATTTTATATGAACTATGGGTTAAATTAAAGCAAAATAAAGTTCAAGAATGTTTTACATATATATAATTTTAAATACATGTATTTCAAATAGAAAATATCTCAAAAATTCCACATAGAAAAATATATCAGATTTCATAAAAATTATATTATTTCATTATTAACATTTCATTAAATTATTGATGATTATATTTAGTATAAGAATAGTTCATTCAAATAATTTTGTATTTGATCATTATATATAAATAAACTATGTATTTAATTAAATCAAGTTAAAAGTGAAGTTTCCCTGTTTCAGTTATTCCAAAAATGAATATCAAAACTAAAGGATATTATTTTTCTAAAATCTAATACTGAGATTTAATTGTTGCAAAGGAATTTTTTGAATGCCTTTTTGTTCGCGTTTTGGGAGATATTTTCAATTTTTTAGCTTAAATGGCAATAGAAATAGCTTCAAATTTTTAGAATACCTTCTTGTAATACAATATAACTAGAATAATTTATAAATAATCCAATGGTAAAATCCTGAAAGATATTAAAGTAAATCAAAGCTAAAATAAAAATCGGTTTATTTATTTGTTAACATATATTGTTTTAAAATCAAATTAATTTTTTAAAATTATGTTAAGAAAGTTTTATCTAATTGAAAACCAACATTATACATGAGTCCTCATTAAATCAAATTTCAGTAGAAATCTCCACTCACCGTTAAATCCGAACGATTTCTCTGAAGACCGATTCGTAACTAGCTATCTTCTTCACAATGTGGAACAATTCTGAGCCGCTAAGTGCGACAATCTTCTTTAAATACCGCGGGTGGCGTGCATTAAAAAAAAGGGAATAAAAAAGAAACCAGTCCACTCTAGAAAGTGAAATTATCAATGAAAACAGGAGGGGCCCAAACCAGGAACAAAGACGTTGAACACCACCCGCCCTACTTAAAGGAAGAACTGAAACCCTCTTTGTGGTGACGCAACGGAATTTCAGCCATTGGCGGATAGCCTAGATATAATCCGGGGGAAATCCTTACAACCATTATTATTTTTCCCACTTCGATCTAGAACGAAAGCCGTAAGAAGATTCCTTAAAAAAAGTAAAACAAAAAAAATATCCTCATTTAGAAAGTGATACGCAATAACTGGTAAATTATGACATGGAACCGAAGTATATATAAAAAGGTAACTATTATTCCATCTACTTCCACAGGAAGTAATCACTCGGAACGTGCAAAGACACACGCTGTCTGGAACACAACGAAGGTTTCGAATATCTCTTTTTATCCCAATTAGAACAACGGAGTATAATTGGCAGACGATTTTATTGGAGAGTTGAGCTGTACTCTAGTTAGAAGTCGTGAAAATTCTATTGTTTTGCTTTCACCAGGAATGTAATTCTTTTTCGTTCGAATTCTGGACAATAATAATAAGGGGAAGAAAAAAGGCAAAATTATTTTGTATAAGGGAAATGAAGCGAGTATAAATTATATATGATGAATTTTTATGTTTCTGAAAACAAAAGAATAATTATGAAAAGAAAAGCTGGTAAAAATATAACTTTCTTTCTATGAATTGAAGCATTGGAATCAGAAGCAATCATTATTGACTATTCGATCAATTATTTCAGAATATTTTTGGAAATATTCAAAGAAGTTTGCGAATTTTGATAGAATGTTTTTTTATGAATTAGTTCATATATATATATATATAGAGAGAGAGAGAGAGAGTGAGAGAGATTCGCGTTTCAATCTCGTCGTCTGAATCGCCAAACTACCAATTTGATCAAGCTTATGGATAATATGGTTCTACTTAAGATATCAAGATTTCCTAACAAACAAATGGAAAATTTTTTAAAGATTCTTTTTATCTTTATTTGCTGAAAATCCACAGTATTATTTTTATAAAAATTTGGAAAAAGGTAAAATTCGTTAAAAATAATTAAAGTATTCTATTATTTTTTAGATAAAATGTAAAATATATTAAGATGTCTGACTACGCGTTCGAAAGCGTAATTTTGCAAAAGCGTAAAAACGGATAATTTTTTTTGATATTTGGAGTCAGTTGAATTAGAATATACATATAAAATTGTTTTACGAATATTATTACAAGAAAAAAAAAAATTTAACTGCAGTCTTTATTCGGCAAAAAAAAAAAAAGAAAGAATGATATATTTTCAAAATCTCCTTTTATGAAAAATTCTTCTATAATAATAATATTTTGCCTATATATATATATATAGCTAAGACGTCTGTACAAGGCCTGAACTAGGACTTTTGAAATACATAATTTAGAAAAGTGTATTTATTAATATTTTATTATATGAAAGCAGAGAGATTTTAACAAGACACTCATTTATTATTTTAATGGATCTTAACTCGGAAAATAATTGCAATTTTTCAAAATTTTTTGTCCAACCTCGGTATAGAAATTTAGCTATATATAGGCAAAATATTGTGATTATAGAAGATTTTTTTAATAAAAGGAGAACGCTTTGAAAATATGTAATTTTTTCATCCTTTTTTGTCAAAAAGTTCCTTTTAAATATTTTTTTCTTATAATATTCTTAGAATAATTTTATATGTGTATTCTAATTTGACTGACAAGAAATGTAGAAAACTTTTTCATTTTTACACGTTCAAAATCACAGTTCCAAACGTTGTTAGTAACTTTAAAGTAAAATAATTATCGAGATATAAATAATACATTAGTTGATAAATAAGAACATATTCATATATACTAATTCATTCGAATTTATAAATTCAAAAAAAAAATCGTTTTCATTTTAAGAGTTTTCGAAGAATTACAATGGCGGAAGATAAAAGCAAACATATAAATAGAACATCTGGTACAGAAAACTTATTTTAAATATTCATCTAACTAACCACAACACAAGGAAATAACGTGATGTTTAAGTACTGAACTTTTAAACTTTCTAAACCTGTATCGAAAAGTAAAATAAAAAGAACAGACGTGCAGAACTTTTTGCTTTATCTTTTGACATCTGAATGGACGTACGCTGCTTACCAACGAGTTTGACCATACCAAATAGAGATTGAAAGCTGAGGCTTTGAAAGATTTGACTGCAGCTGTCTAAAGATAAAAATACCTTTAATAATCTTCCTGAAAAAAAAATATTAATGCATGCAGAAATATATAGTGGGCATTATATTACAGATGAGAGATCGGTATTACCTTCTATGCATCTCAATCCTGACCATACATGCTTTTTTTTGAAACATGATATAAAAGACAGATCTTTTTAAAGAATGAACAAATATGTACTTAGATTTTATTTAATTTTTTTACCTGTGAGTTTTAATCCTCCCTCAACATTGGAATAACTATTGTGAATTATTGCGCATGTATAAAAACAAAATTAAAAACTGAATGGATTTATATAGGGGTTATTAAATACGAAATAGTAACAGAGAAAGATAAACTTGAACCCTTTCTAGGGTCATCTTTCTATTGACGGTATGTTGAAATATATTTTTAAGGTTGGAATTAATTTAAAAAGGGAAATTCAATTAGATAATTTGATAAATTTAATTTTATTCTTAAGACACTTTTTTGGTGTGTAAAATCGCCCATTGTATGTTGTTGGAAGACGAGACAATTCATGTTTTGTAATTCTTTTTACATTTCTCTTCATGAAATTTATAACATATTTTGTTAATACAGTAGGACCTCGATTTAACGAATTCATCGAGACCGAACGTTTTGTTCGTTAAATCGAGATTATTCATTATATCGGGATTCAAACAAGTATGATTTCTTTTTGCATTAATCTTTTGGAAATTCTACAATCAGGAACTTAACTGAAATTATCAATAGCTAAGAATTTTACAATTTTTATTCAACAGCTAAAATACTATGAGTGAATTATTACGCGCCAGTTAATTACAAAGTTTGAAATACTGATTATCGGTATGTTAAAATGCAGACTATGTCATTTACATCCTGCTGCATATGGTATGTTTTTACAGTTTCCAAACAATGTAAAGCATAAGAAAATGCAATAGTTTTGATAATAAAATTCATCATTAGTTTCTGCATGAGAATTGTTATTCATAGGCTCCGACAAATCAACAGTTTCCTTAACTTCGGTTGCACTGGTAGGTAGTCTATCATCAAATGTAATATATAATCGGTAAAACCTTTAAATACTTCCCTGCGTTGTGGAGTGAGATGAAATAAGAAAGGATTTTCCCCTGTCCTATTCAAAATTCACTCGTTAGGTTACTCTCATGACTCATCTACACCTGTTAAAACTAACCTAACAACTCCTTGCAAACTTGGCCGTCACAATTTGTTACAAGAAATTTTTTTGTAGATGTCCAAGAAAATTATTTGATAAAAAAAATCCACTTTTTTGCAAATGTAAACTACTAAAAAAAATTCCAGCTGTTGAAACAATTCGTTAATTCGGGGTTAATTATTCATTAAATAGGGGTTTCTGCTTTCAATTTAACAGGGGAAAGAGAAAAATTCGTTAAATCGGGGTCCGACTCTATTACAATCTGAAGAAAGGAATTGCGAAATAGATACAATTTATGTTCATAGATGATAATAAAAAAAATCAAGAATTTATGCATACATATTTTTTCAATGAAGTTAATTAAAACAGGGATCGACATGAAGTAAATGCCACACATGTGTAAAATATGTTTTATAAATAGATATAGGTTTGTAGTATGCAAAAGGAGCCATAAATTAAACAGAGGAAAATGATCTAGAGTTGGTAAGTATACTTCACAAGGCCTTATAAAAGGTTAAATTATGTAATTTAATGTAAAAAAGGAGAATCAAATGAAAGTAATTGTAAAAAAGTATCCATAAGATTACGGGAGACAACATCAACTTGTTTAAACCTTTGTCATTATATTTTACAATCAAAAGCATACACACAGATACAGACACACCATAATCCTTTATGATTCGTAATAACAATTTTAGGAGTGTTTCAGATTTTATACCTTAAGTATGATTTTATACTTACAAAATTCTCCAATATAAAGGGTGTTTTTTTGAGAGGTATAGAACTTTAAATTGCAATAAAACAACGATGTATTATTCGATTGACATGAATTTTTTTTATTCGAAGGATAATCTTGTGGCATTACATTTTAAATATGATTTCTGGCATAGGACTGCCACGGCTGGCTCGGATGTAGTCCAATCTGGAGTCCAATTTTTGATGACTTTTTCCAACATTTGTGGCCGTATATCGGCAATAACACGGCGAATGTTGTCTTCCAAATGGTCAAGCGTGTGTGGCTTATCCGCATAGACCAATGACTTTACATAGCCCCACAAAAAATAGTCTAGTGGTGTTAAATCACAAGATCTTGGAGGCCAATTCACAGGTCCAAAACGTGAAATTAGGCGGTCACCAAACGTGTTTTTCAATAAATCGATTGTGGCACGAGCTGTGTGATATGTTGCGCCGTCTTGTTGGAACCACAGCTTCTGGACATCATGATTGTTCAATTCAGGAATGAAAAAGTTAGTAATCATGGTTCTATACCGATCACCATTGACTGTAACGTTGTGGCCTTCATCGTTTTTGAAGAAGGATTCCACCAGCCCATAAAGCGCACCAAACAGTCAGTTTTTCTGGATGTAACGGTGTTTCGACATACACTTGTGGATTAGCTCCACTCCAAATGCGGCAGTTTTGTTTGTAGACGTAGCCATTCAACCAGAAGTGTGCTTCATCGCTAAACAAAATTCGCTTATGAAAATCGACCATTATTTTCAAAATAAAATTGCACAATTTGAAAGCGTTGTTCAGGCGTGAATCTATTTATGATGAATTACCAAACCAAACTGAGAATAAATTACTCGACAGCTGTTAAATCGGTCGCCATCTTGGAAAGTAATGCCAACTTAAACTTCTATACCTGGAAAAAAACACTCTGTATATTTTTTTTTATGTTCTTCGATATACATATATAAAATCGTCTGCCATTAATGATTATGGCTATGTTCGTGAAGCTTTATATAAGCTGTTATTTTTATAATTCAGTCTTTTATTACGTATTTTTAGTTTAAGTTCCAGTTAAGAATTCGCATGTACGATTTTAGTAACTTAGTTATATGCTTTGCTCAGTTAAAAGGTATTCTTCCTGTACAATAAGCCACGTAGAAAAATACCCGACTTAATGAAGAGTCTTATTTTATATTACTTAAATCATTTGCTTTTTTATATTTCATACTTAGAAATTATGCTAATAACGGTTTCTAAAATGTGTCTAAAAATATAGTTTCGGTTTGAAAACACGAAAAATTACCCAGTTCTGAAAGAGTTTTATATTGATGTTGTATCCATGACGGAACCAAACCAGACAGTATCATAGGTCCAGATGACTGTTATGGAAATCTCTTCAATATTGTACACATAGAGATTTGTTGACGAAAACAGGACCCCTTTTCTTGTAGGCCACCAAGAATAGCTGGACAGTCAGAAATATGAGCAGATGTTAGCTCTATATCTAAACAGTTATTACAATTCTTCGACCACCCTTATCAAACTTCATTCCTCTGTAATATGACCTGTTCTTAATCTAGCTATAGTCTTTGTTATAAGGCGGTTTCCACTTATAAAGGGTGTTTTTTTAAAGGTATAGAACTTTAAATTGCAATAAAACAACGATGTATTATTCGATTGACATGATTTTTTTTATTCGAAAGATAATCTTGTGGCATTACATTTTAAATATTATTTCTGGCATAGGACTGCCACGGCTGGCTCGGATGTAGTCCAATCTGGACGTCCAATTTTCGATGACTTTTTCCAACATTTGTGGCCGTATATCGGCAATAACACGGCGAATGTTGTCTTCCAAATGGTCAAGCGTTTGTGGCTTATCCGCATAGACCAATGACTTTACATAGCCCCACAGAAAATAGTCTAGCGGTGTTAAATCACAAGATCTTGGAGGCCAATTCACAGGTCCAAAACGTGAAATTAGGCGGTCACCAAACGTGTCTTTCAATAAATCGATTGTGGCACGAGCTGTGTAACATGTTGCGTCGTCTTGTTGGAACCACAGCTCCTGGACATCATGATTGTTCAATTCAGGAATGAAAAAATTAGTAATCATGGCTCTATACCGATCACCATTGACTGTAAAAATGTGGCCTTCATCGTTTTTGAAGAAGTATGGACCAATGATTCCACCAGCCCATAAAGTGCACCAAACAGTCAGTTTTTCTGGATGTAACGGTGTTTCGACATACACTTGTGGATTAGCTTCACTCCAAATGCGGCAGTTTTGTTTGTTGACGTAGCCATTCAACCAGAAGTGCGCTTCATCGCTAAACAAAATTCGATTATGAAAATCAGAAACAACGGCAATCTCGTTTTGGGCCCATTCGACGAATCTACGTCTTGCTTGATGATCGTTTTGATGAATTGCCAAACCAAACTGAGAATAAATCACTTGACAGCTGTTAAATCGGTCGCCATCTTGGAAAGTAATGCCCACTTAAGCTTCTATACCTGAAAAAAAAAACAATATTTATTACAGATTTGATGCTTTAGAGGAATGGATTTCTCTCTCAATTTGAAATCTGTGACAGTATTTCCATCTAATAAAAAGACTTTGACAAAGTTGTCTTTATTAAGATTTCTAGCTTCTTTCGGCAGTTGCCAGAGTTTTATGTTTCTAATCCCTTAAGCGGTCAATGTTTTTGCCCGAAATTTTCAAAAAAAAAAAAAGAAAAAAAGCACATTTTTTTTTACTGCATGTAACTAAGCACAATACGTAACTGAAGTTGAATGTTTTCCCACTAATTTTTATTTTATAATTGTGGAACACAAAAAACCCTTAAATGTTTGCTTTTTATAAGTACACTCTGCATGCTATATGAAGAATGTTTCATTTACACTAAAAGAATTTCTTTCCTACTTACAAAAAAATTTCATGTCCGTACCCCTTTTTCAAACGGTTGAGAATTTTGTGTCTGTGCATATATACACAATTTGAAGCATGGTGTAATACTAAATCTTACACTACAATGAGACAGAGTTAGTATTGGCTTTTTTTGGACTATCTTTCCATTTTCATTTCTTCTCAAGCAACAAATTGCACATCGCCTTATCAATCCCTGTTCTTTATCGAATATATTTTCCAGAATCTAAAACACTGCCTTCAAGGAAAAAATCCCGCCTTCACCATAAAGAAATTCCCGGATGAGAAGCATTTCAGTACCATGGACAAACTGCATCTCTTAAAAACACTAGAGCACTAATAATATCACTATAAAATAAAAAATATGAGCAAATCTAAGATAGAAAAGAAGAAAATATCAGTGCCCATACCACGTATAAGCAAACTGGTTGTGGCCTGATTTTGGTCGCCCGTACGGTGTACGGGCAAACCCTTTAAGGGGTTAAGCAGAAGACAATATTTCAGAGATATGTATAATAAAAATTATATGCAAATTTGTATAGGATGAAAATTATGTACATTATAAAAATTACGTACGTTATGAAAATTATGTACATTTGCATATTTCATACCTAAATAAAAGCATTGAGATTTGATTAAAATTTCCAGTTCGTTTTGACTTTTAAATCGAATAAAATCACTAATGTTGTTGTTGTTCTCGTGTCTATGAATAAATGCAGTAGATATCACTAAATTCCGTCGAAAGTCTTGATCACTGCCTCTGCTATTCTGGGAGCATCAGGGCTGTACAGGAGTTCTCGCAAAGAGTCCCTCAGAGGGACCATTCCCATTTTTAGTAACTTTGTTGCGACGGTTGGGCATTCCAAGATGTGATTGGGCGTGAGTTGAAGATCTGGGCAGTGTTTGCATTGAACATATGATCTTGTCTTGTCTGGGTGAATCTTCATTCCCCTAAAGTGCTCAGTTCTCAATCTGGCAATTGTGGATGTTATAATTCGGGGACAGTCAAATTCCGTAACTAGGAGTTTTTTAAAAGTGTGATTCATAATTCTATGTTTGGCTACTGCGTTAGCATCATCAAGTGTGATGGTGGTGCATTTATGTTCGATGTCTCTAGCGCTTCTTTGGCGAGGCTATATATATATATATATATATATGCACATTCATTACCCTCAATGTTGCGGGTATCCATTGCAGGATACAGGATTTTCCTTTGTTGTGCAGCTGTTCCAGAAGGGTAAAATCACTAATAATATATGCTTTTAAAAATCCCGATTTCGTGTCCAGAGAAATCTGAATTAAATTTTAAAATAATCAGTTTTCAAAGATTGAGTATACTATGAAAATGCAGTATAAGGGATAATGCATTCAGAGGCAATAATTATCTAAATGAAACTCGTGTAAATTTTAAATTTTCATGCCTTAGTATTTATTGTTTGTGTAACATAAAAATAAAGACAGTTTTCTCAAAAGTTAGAAATATAAATATTGTGGTAAAATTCAACTATCTGAACAGTCAACTTGATTTTATTTTCAAAAATATTCTTATACAATCGTAAAAAGTACATCATTTCATGTTTTTAGTATTTTAAAAAAAAAAATTCAAAAAAGTGTTTTAAAAGTAAAAAAAAGAAGCAATTTTATTTTATAATTCATAAGACAACATTTGAAAAAAATGTTATATTATTATTTATAATGAAATTTAAAATTAATTTTCACACACACACACACATACATTGTAGTTTTATTTTTCAGACAGTTTTTTTTTTATTGATGATGCGTATTTTAAATGAAATACCAAATTATGTTTCTAAAGATCAACCTGAATTAAGTTTAAACAATCATATTATTATCATAAATTTTTAAAATGTTTGAATTCGTTAAAACGTAAAGAAATGCACACAAATATCATTAAATTTAGAAAAAAAACCCGGTTTCATCAACTTAAAACAAACAAAAAAAAAATTGAAATTCATTAATAAATTTAGTTTTTATGTAAAGATACTTGCATTTTCATATTTTTAGAAGATTAGTTGTGGTTAATAAATGAGTTTAATATACTTATATATTTGTTAAAGATAAATGCAATTAAAGCAAAGCACTATTCATGCAGAAAATGATTGCTTCTTAATTTGCTGACACTATTTCATTCAAGTAAAAATTCTAAAATAATTGCTTTGTTGTTTTTATCTATATTCAACTTATATAAAAAAAATGTAAGCTTTCAGAAATTAAAAGAGATTATTTCTATTTTAGGAAAAAAACTTTTTATACACTGCTGGTCACCGTAAATGCAACACCCTGAAGGAAGCATGCAAGTAGCACGAAATTTACAACATCCATTAGTGGAGGTGAGATATGTGCAAATGATTAGAATTTCAGCGCAGACACACATCACGCGCGCCTGTGGCGCCACATCAAAGCGCTATTTAAGGCTTTGAGATTTCGACGATTTCTAGTTCGGCAATTGTGTTTTTCTTGTGCTTTTTTCAAAAAACGATCAGTTATGTCTCGTAGAAAACAGCGATCAGCTTTTGATCAGGTATCCGAGTTCTACAGAGGAAGGATAGTGGCCTACCGAGATATTGTGGATTATCTTTCAGGAAAATCGGTAGTCGAAAGGTAGTTGTTGGACGAAACCAAACAACTGTCATGCTGATATGTGACCATTGGATTCAGGAGGGTACGACGGACCGACGCGGTCGATAGCATCCACCTCAGTTCACCACTTCACGAGAGGACAGGCAAATTGTGCGCATGGCAGTAACGGATCTCTCAGGCACATAACGAACCGTAGCATAGCACATTGAGTCTGTAATGCATCATTCAGTGTCTGTGCGTACCAAACGACACCGTTTACAGCAGAGTGGTCTGTCCGCAAGACGTCCATTGCTTGGTCTACCCTTGACGCAGAACCACAGACGTCTCCGCCACCAATGGTGCGATGAAAGAAGGATATGGGTGGCAGAATGGAATGAAGTTGTCTTTACTGACGAGTCACGCATCTCTCTGTAACACCACGTCGGATTCGAGTCTGGAGACGCCGTGGAGAGAGGATACTGAACAGCTGCGTTATGCACCGCAACACTGGTCCTGCACCGAGTATTATGGTATGGGGTGGTATTGGATATCACTCTCTCACTCCTCTAGTACGCATTGCTGGTACTTTAAACAGCCAGAGTGGTACATCTCCGAGGTGTTGGAGCCAGTTGTCCTTCCTTACATTCAGGGCTTGGCCATCTTTCAACAGGATAATGCGCGACCACACGTGGCACGCATTTTCCAAAGGTTCTTCATTAATCACCAGATTGAATTGCTTCCCTGGCTGGATCGCTCTCCGGATCTTTCGCCGATAGAAAACAAGTGGTCCATGGTTGCTCAACGATTGACCCAGATTATACCCCCAGCTGCCACACCAGATCAACTTTGGAAACATGTGGAAGCTGCTTGGTCTGCTGTACCCCAAGAACACATCCAAAGTCTCTTTGAATCAATGCCGAGGAGTGTGGCAGCGGTGATCTCTTACAATGACGGCTACTGATTCTGGTAGGAACCCCACTTCACAGAAGTCTATAAATTTAATCATTTGATACTGGTCAATATGTTATCTACAAAATAAATTTTGTTGTGCTATCTCTTGTCTTTCTTAGTTTTGCATTTACGGTGGCCAGCAGTGTATATTCTTTTCTGATATTAGAATACAAAGCGTGTGAAAAATTCCTTTGATGTAACTTTAAGTTTAAGTTTGCTATATTTTTTTTAAAAAAAGAAATGGCAGTCTAAGGATGACATGTTTTGAATAATATGTATATTTAAAAAATAATTTTTGAATTAAATATATAATTAAATATTTTAATTGAATATTTGATTCTTTAAAAGTATATTATAATAATTTTCTTTCTAAAATGTTTAAGCATATTTAAAGCAGAAATAAAAAAGAAGTATCTCAGTTAACATAATTTCTAACGTCTTTGAATTATAAAAAATTAAATATAATTCATTCTTTAACTATTAAAAAGTTTTCATAAACACAAGAGGGTGATTTTTTATTTGGTTGCATTAATTAGTTAAATGTACATCAATTCAGACTTTTAGAGCTGTATTTATTATGAACTAAATAATGTATGATATTATTTTTTATCATTAATATATATTAATAATCCTTCATACTTTTGTCTATTGTTATTCAAATGAATAAGTATAATAAAATCACCAAAAAGAATACACTTAAAACTTGAAAAACTTTCTTCTTAAATGAATTTTGCTGTTCAAAAATTATCGTTTGATTTTTGTGTCTCTAAGTTAAAAGTTTGCACTCAGCAGAATTGTTAAAGAGCTATAAATGGTATTAATAAATTAAAATTATTTATAATAAAAATTATTTATAATAAAAAAGTTAAAATTATTATTATAATAATATTTAAATTAAAATTATTATTATAATAAAATTTAAGTTAAAATTATTATTATAATAAAATTTAAATTAAAACTACTTATAATAAAATTTAAATTGCGTATTATGTCAAAACATTTTTTAATGTATAGAACTCGTTAAATAATTAAAAAATTAAAATGATTAGTTTTTTAAATGAACGAAATATTTAGTCTAACAAAGATAAAACTATATAATATTCTTTTAATATTTATATTAAAAGATATGTCACTACAAAAAGCTATTAAAAATATTTTTAAATTTTAGAAATAACGCATGTTTGAAATAACTGGAACACTATGGGTTTTAACATTGATTTATTTATTTAACATTTAGTTATTTAACGTATGTTATTAATATTTGAGAATATTTTTCTTACTCGAACTTTTCAATTAAAAGAAATATTTATTATTATAATTAAATTCTGTTATAAAGTTAATTCTGAATGTAAAAATGTATGATTCATAGAATTTTTTGAACTATGAAATTATGAAGTACCATTGTATGCATTACGATTTCATACGTATCTAATTGAATTATTATAAGATATTTAAATAACTAAATTGTTATACAAATTAAGTTTCGAATGATTTTCTGATTAAATAGAAACAAACCGGAAAATTTTTTAATAAATTTCTCTAAAAAAAAAACATTTGTATGAATAGAGATAGGTTTGAATGTAAAAATATTAAATTTATACAATGTTTTGAACTGTAAAATTAAAATACTATTTGATGCATTACGATTTTACATGCACCTAATCGAAATATTACAAGATATTTAAAACACCTAATTGATGTACAAATTTAGTTTAAAATAGTTTTTAGATTAAATAAAAGAAAAGCAGAAACATTTTAAGTAAATTTATCTAAAAATTAACTTTTTCATGAATAGGGATAAAACTTCTGCTCCGTAGTAATCTTTGATTTAAGATATTTAATTTAGCCTGTTAAATTATTAATTTAAGATTGCTCATTATTCTAATTAAATTATAAGACTTGTGTCTAAATTTCTTAAATGAAGGCTTTTATTTCAAGCTGGTAAAGACTTAAAATATTTCACATTTTTTCTGACTTACCCAAGACTATTTTACAAAATTGTACAATGTTTAATGTTCGAAAAAGTGATGAATTTTGGAAGTAATTCATGTTTCAAAGACAGTACTCGAAATAAATACCAAGAAGATAAATTTCTTTAAAAACAAAATTTATTTAAAAAACGATATTTATTATACATGGTGACCTAACAGATGAGCAATTGTACAGATGAATCAATGACAATCTTCAGGTTGTACAACCTAAGCCGGACTATGAGTTAAGATAATACAGATTATTGTAAAAATAACGAATACAATCTTGGTACTATGTATATACATCCTACTGTTGTACACTTTTGGCCTTTGTACAGTTAGTGCACTTGACTACAGTTGAAGGTGAACATTTAATTGTCTAGTACCATCCCTGGTGCCCCCCATGATGAGGCTGTTCAAGTCCATAACCGATCACAGCTTTCGTGTGGTGGTGGACGCTGGAAGAAGAATAAAATCTGTCATTTGTGACATTTTTGTCAAACATGGTATATGCATTTGATTATTAATGTAGTTATGTTAGTTAATTGATCAAGCTAAGGGTGAATAATAATCGATAATATAATATAATTCGATTAGCCAAAGCATAGGCCAGTTCAACAAAACGGTAAAATCCTATTTTAGTCCATATCTTTGGCAAAGAAGACAAACTAATTGTGCCAAACTGCGCCACCAATATGAGGATAAAAATTCGCCAAATTGGCGATAAATAAAGGTGTGGGCTAAAATAGGATTTAACAAAACTTATTGATGAATGAGAGAGAAAGAGAAATCTACAAATCTATCTTAAATGAAACCAATTTCGCTTTTTCTAGTGTACAATCACGGACTAATGTATTTGAGGAATTATAAAACTCTTTGTTTCAAAAACTTGCTTGTTATAATATTTTGAAAATGTGTACCTGGGTGTTAATCTCTTTGTAAATAGATGTTATCGTTTAATGCATTTCGTTTTATATTAATATTCTATTTTAACTTATGAATCCGTCAAAAATATGTTGCATAAAATGAATTATTGATAAACATACATCGTTTTGGCTTTGTATGTAAAGATTTTTTTAAATGTTGAAGTTGGTTAATTTAAGAGCTACGATTTTAAATATTTAAATTGATTCGTTTTGTTTTCGGTAAATAGGTTTTGATTTTTTTTCATGTTGAATTTTTTTTATTAGTGAAATATTTCCTCCTTTTTTATGGGGTGTGTACATCAATACATTGTGATTACATTTTTTTTTAATTCCTCAAAAATAAGAACACTTATAATTCTACTATAATGCTTAAGCTTTTTAAAGTGTGGTGCAACAAACTGCTACTGTAATAAGATAGAGAAATTCTTATTATAATTTTACTTAAATAGTTAGTTGAGTAATTATATTCCAATTTAGTACATAATTGTTGCCCTACATAAACATTGAGCAATCATAATAATTAGAATTAGTTATAGATATAATCCAAACCTTTTAAAATAATCACTTTAAGTGTAAATAAAAATATCAAGTAACTAGTAGAAAATATGTGATAGAAAGTTTTTTTTTTTAAATTCCACTGATAAAAATGTCCTTTTTGCTTTGATCATCGAAATATTTTTAAGATACATAAGAAATTTTCAAATTGTATAATATTTTTTATTAAATTTCAAGACAGGAAACAGAAAATTAAGAAGGGATTTGAAATAATAATAATTGCATTAACAGTAGATGTATAATAAAAAATAATCAAAACCTTATGTTTTCTTCTAATGTAAACGAAATGATACTAAAAGTTTTAACAATATAATTAGTAATACATAGATATAAAAATTCTTTCAGATCTTCCCCCTTGCAAAAATTGGAAACTAAAAATATTAGTAATTATTTATAGTTCATTGTTTTTTTAACATTTATTAATTTTTGTAAAATTAACTTTGGCTATAGTTACTTAAAATAGTTTAAGTAAAACTATTTTAAAATTTATATGTGATAAAACCTTTATCCAATCTCCTGAAAATTTAACTTTATAATTAATAATATAATTATTATAGATTAAGAATTCTTTTGTTCAGCGAGGATATTTGGTATTAATTACACAAATTCAAAATAATGACCTCTGAAGGAACACTAGAAGATATGTTGCTATTTTTCAAGTACAAAGCTGAAAAAAAGGTACTCACGGGACAGGCTCATGGTGAATGTTCTCCTTGAAAAGTGGGATGGGGAGGGGCAGAGGAAGAGGCAAGAAAATCTTCTTTCCTTTGAGGGCACGGGCAATAAGGGCCAACTTGGCTAGTCGGGCCCATCGGAGTCCACCTCCAGCCTCTGCCTGCTCAATAACGACAGCGCAGAGCACCAAACCAACCAAAAGAGCGATCATCATGGAACGATTCATGGCTACAGCTGGAATCAAACAATTTGAAATGAAGTTAGCTCCTTTTAAAGTGGCAACAGATAGTTTCAGGTGTTTATTAAGGCTTATGAACTGTTATGATGGCCGATAAAACTAGTTGTTGACAGTTGATAAATGGCTCCTGAAGTTCTCTAATAAATATTCCATATTGTCTGATATTTATGAAGGTATGTAAAAAATGGAATTAATAATTCCTACTTCCAAGAAAGAATAGATTGATTTTGATAGATATGCATCAAATTGAATTAGGAATGGATGATGAAGAGTAAATTGTTTATATAGGTTTGAAAAGAAAAGTTATATATAATATGTGCTTATAAATGTACAGTGTTTATTTACTGGGTAAATTAAATCTCTATATTTACTTTAGTTCTTACATCATATGTTAAATATTCTGTTAAATGTATATTAATGGTATAAGGAAGCTTATTAATTCACATTTATTATATTATTATCGAATGAAACATATAAAACCACAATGATAATACAGATATTTAATACCGTACTTTTATAAAGGAATTAACCTATTTTACACTATTTCAAGTAAGGGATAAAAATAGATTATAGCTATTGACAACTCTAATAAATAAATCAAAATCTTATTTATCTTATTTTACATCAGCATCGTCTTTTAAAAGAAATCTTTCTTAAATAACTTTTAAAGATTTCCAATTCTTTTGATATTTCTGTGAAAAGCATGTTACGTTTTAATAAAGAAATAAAATTTTGCTTTTCTCTGCAGAGAGAGTATTTAAAATGAATTTAATATCTATGGTTCTTAACATTGAGCAACAATGAAAGAAACAATTATTGTGATGCAATTGGGAGGCAGAGTGAGGGACTAAAAAAGCATTGACCCACCTAGAAGGAATTATTCTGCCTCCCAAGGTTATTTGAAGGGCGAAACAGATTTTATAAATTGTGAAATAACTCGTAGCTGTGTGAGTTTATAAAGCTGACTATACTTTATTTTTAAGACAAGATATTGTAGCTTTTTTTAAAAAATGGTATTTTAACTCTCATTTAAAAAATTCGAACAGTTAGCTGTCTTATTATTGGAATAGTAAAAGGTTACCTAAACCTTTATTTAAGGGTAAGTGTTTAGAAATTAAATTAATAAAAAGGAACATTTAATAAAATTCAAATCAAATACGATATAAATTGATTGGAATTTATATGAAAAAAAATTATACTTAAATATATTTTGATCATTTTTTTCATCCATGTAAAACACTTAATTTCCTAATTTAATGTTGCAAATCGAAAATAATATACAGTTTATAAAGCAATCCACACACACACTACGGAATTTACTTAGAACAAATTGAATAGCAAAAGTTTATATCAAGATGTCAATATTTATTTCTTTTAATTCTTTAAAATGCCACTGAAAGGTTATTTTCAGTTTGAAGAAGGGCAAGAAACAATAAGTAGGATAAACATATAACTTTTCCTCTATTTGTCGTTGAAAATAATCAATTAAGACTCAAAGTTGGGAAAACAGTTATGTCATTTGTAAAGGAATATCTTCAAACATCCGCCATTTTGAGAACTTATCGCGCATGATTGATCATCCAAATAGAATAACGGTTCATTTTTTCTATTTTTATTACAAGTAGATCATCAATGGCAACTGGAAACAAAATGTATTATTAAAGTTTTAATATATATGTAAATAAGAAAATTACTTGAAAATAAGCGACACTGAAGATGACTAATAAAAATAAATTAGTTTCATCATTATTTGTTTGGTTTAATTACTTATTGCATTTGGAATAATTTTTTAATCGACAAAATGGCAACAGTGTAATTTACCCATTTTTTAAATGAAGAAAAATAGATACATTCATATTATAATTTGTAATTTAAAACAATTTTTGTTTTATTACTTATGATGTATTTTTATAATTTGATACTTTTTTTTCTTTTTTAACTAAAACTTTAAGTTATATATTTTAATCTAAAGGCTATACTGAGCGAAAATTTTATATATTTTTTTAAGGAATACATGAAACTTTGTTACACCTTTCTTTAATATACTTGGTTACTATTCTCAAATAGCAACATAATATGCATATTTAAATTCTCCCTAAATAGTTTTTAATGGATATAAAGATATAATTATAGAGCATTAAAGCATCAATATATAAAGATTTTGTTTTAACTATTTATCATTATGAAATCATTATAGTTCACATTCTTTTTAAAACTACTTTTTATATCATAGTTATAATTAAAAGGAAAATATCTCTTATCTTTAACAATAGAAATTAGATTAATATTTAGAATATAAGAATAAAAACTATACTCCAAATTGAAATTAAACAGGAAAATTACTGAACTAAACGCATTTACTAATAAAAAAGATATATAAAAAAATGCCTGCTGTATTACATATATCCTATCATTTAAACACACAATAAGCAAATAATTTTCTGGTTTATAATAAGATTTAAATTCGGTATTATATATAGAACTTGCTTAAAGTTAATTTTAAGAACTACAATTAGAGATATAAAACAGTAACTCTTCTCTATAAATTCAAAAATGAGATTTTTAAATTTCAAATAAGAATAGTACATAACATTTATTTTAAATATTGCTCAACTATTTTTAAAATGTATTTAAAACTTAAAATAGAAACATATATGAAGGTCATTCTTTAAATTTTACAAATATATATGCTAAAACTTCGGATTGTTCAAGTGCATCTTTAGGAACTCTGCTTATTTCTTTTTGCCAAAAATAAGTTACCGCAAATATAGGGAAAAAAACGTTTGAAAAATTAACTATTTTCAATCGATTTTGGGAAATATTTAGCAGAACTATTTATTTTAATTACATTTGTTTTCTTGTAATCTTAAGAAATTAGCCAGATCTTATTATTACGATTAAAACCCCTTCTCATCACATTGAGAATCAATAAAATATTTTGATACCTTTGTTCCGCTTTATACGACGCATCAACCTTGTAAAGTTTAAGGTTGAGGTAAAATTTTTACACATTAGATTTCTTCGAAAGATTTAACCAGTCTTTAAAAAAATAATATTAATGGAAGTTCAATGTTTTAGAGTTAAGTTATTTCCTGTGTAAGCACCGAATCAATTAAATACTTAGAATGAATTAAGCCGTTCTCACTCGAGCAAAACAGGCTAGCGTAACGTTTTGCAACCTTGATCGTGACCTTAAAAAGGATTGCCTAAGCGTTGCGCTTGGAAAGTTTAATGGAATTGCTGCAATGCTCCAAAATATTTACTCTTTTACCAGCATTACGAAACTTTCGTCGGATTTTTAGCAAACTTATTGCTAACTATTAAGAAATGGTATGATATATACCAATTCGCGGCTAAATAGAATGTTACATATATTTTTACAAATTTTAACTTAATCTTTCAGTACAAACTTCAAGCAACTCTGCCAAACATAGAAGAACAGTCCATCTTTGAGAGGGACAACGATACCTAAGTTGGCATTAACTTTCAGAACTTAGCAGTTGTACTTCCAACCAATCCGAGTTTCACTAAAACCGAAGTAATCCAAAGTAATAATCGCTTATAATCCAATGATAATCCAAAGGAGAGTTGGGGTCCTTACCGAAGTGGTAGACTAAGGCAGGAGAGAGGAGATGATGTTGAAAACTAGATCAAATCCAAATGGATACTGTGACTCCTGATGGTCAACAAGTGCTTTAAATACCCATTTTGGCAAAGGAAATATTTTTTGACAATTGCCCCACAGTCTTGCCCTCCCAAATAGGATATTTTGGACCGTTATTAGGAACGTGGTACGACTTGTTGATCACGAGAAGGGTTGGTGAACCTTGAATTGAATTCTCTAGAAAGGATAGGCTACCAAAAGATGTGTTATCTAAGTAGATCAATTTCGACCGTTCTTTTTTTTATTACCCGCTAAAATGTTCACCTTCTTTCTTTGGCAAGAAAGCACCCCCTCGGGCCAACAACGGTCCAAGCCTATTTAGAGATCGTGTGTGTTGATAAATCAGGTACGATTTTTTGTGTGCGCCTGATTAGCTGGGCTCACTTTTTCCCCAATGCTTTATTTTTGGAGCTTTCGTGTTTTGGTTTTTCTTGTTGTTTTGTTACAAGATTGGCCTGCTTGTAAAGAAGAGGAAAGCGATTACACCCGGAGATTCCCCCCAGGGTATCGTTTATTATTATGTTTGTTTTTGTTCTCCCCGGCCCTTCGCCTAAAGTGAAAGTCCAGTTCTCAATGATCTGGAACAGGCGAGAGGGAAGGAGACCGTTGCGCAAGTCGCTCGTTTTAGAAACTTCCCAACTTCTCGTGAGTTCTGCCCCCACCCCCCCGGCTTTGATTTACTTTCACTGTAGAGATACGATTCACAGAAATGTTACTAAGTTTACGAAGAAGCACATCTATTTATCGAGTTAATTGCTCTTTTTCATCTAGTATAACGGGTTTTTTTTCAATACAGCTATTATTAGCACATCGTTTACTATTGTTTATTGATATTAAATCACTGACCATAATAGTTAACACTGTGTTTGTTACAAAGATTCTAATAAAATAGCTTTTACCGACAATAGAATTGAAAAGACGACTGAGTTTGAAGTGAAATTATAGAATTCCTTTGTTGGAAACCTCTATTAATAATATAAGTAAATAATGATGTACAATAAAACAGGTACATCTTTATTGATATTGCAGTTCTTTAAAGTAATTATTTAGCTCCTAAATAGAAGGAATCTTGACACCATTTATTAGAAAAGAATGAAAACAAATAACGGAAAATGTGTTTTTTAAAAAAATTATTAAGAATAGATTACATTCATATTCGTTCACCAAAAATTCAATGTCTTCCCATTTTAAAGATATTCATATAACTGAAAAAGGGACGTAAGAGCTTGTAGGTCTGAAAACTCACAAATGATAAGATTTCCAATCATAAATTCAATGATTCTTATTGACAGATATTCATCTTTTTTAGATATTTAATGTTTATTTGTCTGAAAAAGTTCGATTTCTCTTAAAATATTTCAAACTTCTGCATATTCGAAATTTCAGAGTCAGATAGTCATTTAGAAAGAAGTTAATTTTCTTACAATACCCTTTTACAAAATGTAAAGATTGTACTTAAGAGAGTGATTGGAGGTACACTAGCATTATAAGTAAGTGGGTAGTATGGTAAGTATAAAGTACACACTCTCTCTCTATAAAGTATGAAGTACACTATAAACTACAAATTACACTATAAAGTATAAAGTACACTATAAACTACAAATTACACTATAAAGTATAAAGTACACTATAAACTATAAATTACACTATAAAGTATAAAGTACACTATAAAGTACAAATTACACTATAAAGTATAAAGTACACTATAAAGTATAATGTACACTATAAAGTATAAAGTACACTATAAAGTATAAAGTGCAGTATAAAATACAAATTACACTATAAAGTACACTATAAAGTATAAAGTAAACTATAAAGTATGTAAAGTACACTACAAAGTACAAATTACATTATAAAGTATAAGGTACACTATAAAGTATAAAGTAACATGGGGTGAAATATAAAGTACACTATAAAGTAACATAGGTAAAGAATAAAGTATACTATAAGTATAGCGTAACATGGGAGCTATTGGCAACGAACCTCGTAATGTTTAGCCATGGTCAAGTGAAGAGTGCTACTCCTGAGGCGGCACCTCTTCTCCACAATACGGCACAATGCCAATGGTAGGACTTTTAGCCACAACAAATTTCATGTGCTTCATCCCCTCTACACGGCGTGGCTTCATTCGCACCAGGACTCGAACCCGCGACACGCCAGCACTGATTTCGTGACCATAACCAATTGGCTACCACGGCCAATCCGAAGCGGTGAAACTTCTAATACTTCAATAAACAAATGAACGTAACATTAAATATATTTAATTTATAATCTAACATCTAATCACGTTAAAAATTTTCATTAATAACTAATGAATGCATTAATAATTAATTAATGAATATTCTGAAGGGAAAATATAAGAAAATCTTTTGTTAATTTTGAATTATATATTTATTATATATTTGAATTATAAATTTAATTGACTCATTAAAAATTCCTTTAACCAAAACAAATTATGTAGATTTTTTCAGAATACAATTCAAAGTCAAATGCTATTCTGATCAAACTGTATGTATTACAATAATATCCGAAAGCCTAATTGTAAAAGACATAAAAGTCGAGCACTGGGCAGATGCAAACTAATGGACTTAGCAGGTTAAGTTTTCCTTCTTAAATGATGTGTGATAGACTCCTGCCTTCTTTTATAACAAGAGCAACTAATGACTAAAAAGAAATTATGCGAAGAAAGAAAGTGTTGAGGTATAGTATAAAAACCGGAAAGAATCTTCTTCCTATTTCCTTGTACCCGACTAACTTGACAGAACGAGAGCAATGCGGGGGAAACCCATTGTGGCTTCGATTTGAATGGGTGTGATAAAAACTTGAAATTTCCCTCTGCCTATATCTGGGTTCCGGCTATAAATTCCCCCTGACACATCCTTCATGATTCATGTAATAGGGTAATTAAGCTTGGGTTTTTCTTTTGTAAATAATATTATTTAATTTTTTAAACTCGAAACACTTTAGTTCAAGTTTAAATTGATTTTATCTTAGCATTCTTATGACCAATATAATTATCTAGAGTTAATTCCTTTATGTAAAATATTTTATAGTCGCTGAATACATTGTCAAAAGTGGTTCCTTATGTAAAACAATAAAGTCTTGTATTGTATTAGTTAACTTCAAAACAATCACAGGATGAATTTTAATCTATAATTAGAAACTTCCGTTATGGTTGTAGAATCAAACGAGGTATCAGAACTCAGCAAGCGAATGGAAATCCACTAGTGTTGTGTCCAGCGATGTTCTAATTCTAGTAGATAAAATATCATCGTGTTGAACAATGGGAAACTGCTAAATGTTAATTAGACCACAATGTCTTCGTAAGGGTTAAAGTGGAAGTTAGGGGGAGCGAAGTACTATCACTCTTATAATATACGACCAGTAGTTCTTAAACATTCAATTGTCGCGGCCTCCTTTAATCTATCAATCTGACATCGCGGACCCCTCCCCCAAGATTTTGAACACCCATATCCAACTTAATATTCTTGATCGAAATACATGTTCTAGTAGAGCTTTTAATTGAGGGGGATTTGGGGATCTAGTCTAAAATGTCACGTTTTAAAATTTTTCACAAGGCCTTTCAGAGTCTTTAAGGCTATATTCGGCTGATGTTAAAGAATAGAGGCCTAATTCGAATATTTTTCAGATATAAAAGGACTCAAACATTAATATTATATACTCTGGCTACACTATCCTGTAAATGAGCTATCCCTTCACACGTTAAAATGAAAAACTAATTACTTATGAAATATTTTGAAATATTAAAAACACTATATTACACTGCTTAAAATAATTAAAGGATATTGGGGTTTTAGGTGGATCTTGTGGTTGGGAAACTTTTTAGCTGATTGATACATGGTCGACAGACGTAGTATGTTATATGAGAATAAATTACACATGTTTGGCAGAAAAAAATGCATTTTATTGCGCATTTGTGTACGAAAGGAAAAAAACACAATTTGTGCAAATGAGAAAAAAATAAGAAGAAAAGGTGTTTTCTTCAAAGGAAATCATTTTCAGTAGGGGGTATGGTTTCCAAGGACGGCCAGCAACGTTGAGCACCTTTGAGGCATGGAGTCAATGATGCTATTAATTACGAGTTGGGGTATTCTGTCCCACTCTTCCAGAAGAGCTCTTTCCAGTTCTTGGAGAGTTTGTGGGAGTAGTTGGCGGCCAGCAACTCGTCTTCCTAGAGTGTCTCAAACGTGCTCTATTGGATTCATGTCTGGAGAACACGCTGACCATTCCATTCGTACGATTCCTTCCTCGAAAAGGAAGTCCTCCACCAGGTTAGCACGATGTGGCCTGCAGTTATCGTCCATTAAAATGAAGTCATCTTCGATTGCTGCAGCGAAAGGGACTACAATAGGTCTGAGGATCTCATCCCTATATCGTCGAGCAGTCAGAGGTCCATCTAGAATGATGTAGAGGTCTGTGCGCCCGTCAATGGAGATGCCACCAAACACCAACACTCCCCCACCGCCAAATCTGACACTTTCGTGCGCGAACGCAGGATTATTCCTACTGCCATGGTCCCTCCAGATGAAAATACGTCTATTATCCGGATAAAAAGAAAAACGAGACTCGTCAGAAAAAAGAACATTGCTCCATTCATTTCTCCTCCAGTTCACATGCTCTGTTGCCCACTCCCTGCGGTCGCGACGATGCCTTGATGTTAGTCTAACACATACCATCGGTCGGTGAGCATGCAGACCTACACCATGGAGCCGATTTTGGACAGTCTGAGTTGAAACCGTGGTGCCAGTAGCCGAGCGAAGGTGTTGTTGGAGAAGAGTAGCGTTCATATTTCGGTGTCTCCGAGCCGTTAACACTAAATAACGATCTTCATTGGGCGTTGTTGCCCGTCTACGACCTTATCCTGGTCTTCGGCCTGCACTTCCAGTCTCCAAAAAACGGTTCCAGATCCTGGAAATCACACTTTGTGACACTCCAATGGCTTGGGCAACTTTGGCTTGAGTTTGGCCCCCTTCTAACCTACCAACAACTCTCTAAGCTTCTGAATCGGTTAAATGACTTCGCTGAGACATCGTACTCATCGAAACAAAGCAGTCACTGAATGCAGATCATCCTTGTCTTCATTTCAGTTGAAAGTCAAATTTCATTCGCTGCCTCTGAAGCGACGTTTTTGACGTCGAACTCAAAATTAGCATACTCCACAGTTTGAAAATCAGAAAAATTTGCATTTTTGATTCTCTTCTTCCATTTTCGGCAAAAAAAATTTCGCTTATATCTTTATTTTATATAAAACGTACAATATCCTTTAATTGTTTTGAGCAGTATATAAACAAATGCATGAGTTACAATGTCACACATTTTTGTAAAAATTGAATCATTTTTTTTTTTCTGTCTGAAAATGTGCTCCGCGTCAAGTTCATGCTCTCGTACATTGGCGAAAACAGCCTTAAAAATAAGAATTCTTAACGTTGTATGAGAGACTTAGCGGAAGCGCTAGGGCCCCCGAGCTGTTTTAGACGCTAGTATGAGTACTGCTGTTCTACTTTAAGAGCAGTTGTACGAGACGTTTCCTGCCTGCTTTGCTGGGTGTTTCATGATGCTGTACGACAGTAAACTGTTTTTTATTTATTGATATTTAAGTCCTTTTACATATACAGGACTAGGAAATATATTTATCTTTAACTACCCTCATAATTTATCTCATTGGATGTCTACTTACGCAAAACCCGCTCTTAGCAGATTCTCATTGAATAAAAAGTTATGATTGCCAGATTTTAAGTCTGTAGTCTAATGGTTCAGTAACGGGATTTTTTTTATCTATTAAAATTCCAACCCTTTTCCCTCCGTTCTTGGGAATCAGTTTCCACAAAACCCATTGAAATCGGATCTCTAAACAGCAAAAGAAACATACTTACAAGCACACACGCTGGTATTATATTTACCAATTGATTTGTAGGTGTTTTGTAATTCAAAAGATTCGTATCTATCTCCAATAAACGACGTGTTGCTTCAGTATGATGCCAAATCAAATCAACCGAAACAAAAGCGGAAAAAGAAAACATATGTATAAAAAATGTCTTAAAACTCCTTTTTATTTTGGTATTTTTCGTAATGGAGTAGAGTTTATTAAGATATAATTATTAATTTACACAAATTGCTTAAAACTGAAGTTAGTATACAATTGAATTCAACACGTCTTGCTGAAATTCCCTCTGTTATAGACGACATCTAATAATTATCGGTATAATAATCGGTTTAACCTAGCACTGATTATTATCCAACAGGTTTTAATTTTTGCTTTAGGATTCTTGATATTGTAATGCGATCTTTCATTGATCCATCCACTGACTTTCCAGTTTTTACCTTGGTGGTGTGATGAAAGTGGTGCAATCCTCCCAGTCGGCTAGTCCTTCCCACCAATTATATATTTTCACTATGGTTTACTTTCACTTAATATTAATACTGATTTCTTGAAAGGATGTGATCCGCATTCTCTATAAATTATGAATATTTTTAGGTTAAATGTGGATTTCTGCATTCTTTGTGATGTGGATTTCTGAAACTTCTCTCGGAAAAACAACATTCAGAAAGTACAATTATAATACTAAAATAAGCCTTTTGTACCTCTTAATATAATGCTTGTAAATGGTAATGTCAACACACATGATATACAGGGTGTCTACAAATTAATTGGGCGATTTCGTAAGTTAAGAATCTCTCAAATATTAAATGAAACTAACCGGTTTGAAGTCAGACAATTTATTCATAAATGGAATTAGGTGTCATAATTGATGCTATCTTTTAGCGAGCGGTGATTACCCTTTGTTCGAATTTAAGATAATGGAAAAGTACAACGATGCTGAAGAAGGGAATTGTTGTCTTTGGTTTCATGAAAATAATTCTGGTGTGTGAAGTTCTATTTCTGCTACGTGATGTATACTTTAATTGCAAATTAATTAAGACGGATTTCTAGAATAGAAATAAATTGAAAAAAATGTTTCAAGCACTTACAGAATACAGAAAATACTCAGTTGTGCTTTCCATTCATTTAGGATATTTTTTGAAAGGGTTGAAATGTGCATAAAAAATAATTATATATAATTCTACTTTATAGAGATGGCCTTCAAAGAATTTATAATACTCTCTAAAAATATATTTGGTACCATCCTCATCACGACTGTTGTTCAAAATTGCAAGGCCCTAACGCTAAAAGTCCTCGAAATAATGCAACATAAAAAAATCAATAAACTTTGAATATATTTCTTGGAACCACTGAGATATTTCTACTTAGCAGTAACATAATTTAAGAAAGGCTGTTTTTTCACCGTTTTTAAAAAAATAGAAGCAAATTTAGAATACATGAATGGTTATAATAATATAAAAAAAGTATTGTACACGCATGGTAGAGAATAATTTAAAGTGATTTAAATTCTGATGTGAAACTGGAATTCAAATACATTAAAGGAAAATTGAGTGAGCTAACTTCATTATTTATATTGTGTGTAATTTTTAAGATAGTAAGAATCTAATTATAGGACTAAAATGAAAAATAAATTAAAACAACGTGTTTTCTTCCTCGTAAAAATAAGATGGAATTATGTTCAATCTGTTTACAACAACAACCAAGTTTTTCAATCAAAAACGGCATATACCTGAATGAAACTTGGACACGATTTCAATTACAAGAGATGTTTTTTTCTTTGATTGTTATTGTGATATATGACTGCTATCGATGTTTCGAAAATCCCGCTTTATTTTTAGAGAACTTAAATCAAAATGTCTTTAAAGGTATTAGCGCAGAGATTTTTTTTAAATGGATATAGAATGCAAAAGAAATTATCCGCAACAAGAAATGAATATCATCATAACTTTTAATGTTTTTTTAAATTCATAATACCAATTTTAAATAAATGAAATTTATTCTTTTACGTTACACAATTATCCTTTAAATCATTTGCTTATATATGTGCATACACAATGGGTGTCAAAAGTGTTCGTACACTTAAACTTTCTATAACAATTTCACAACTTTACAATTTTCTATTTCTTTTTCGACTAAAACAAATTAACATATCGGAATTGTAATTTTTTATGATATCTGCAACTTATTCTTAATGGACCTACGTAAGAAACTTTTAAAACATAGCATACCTATTATTTTGAAAAATTAATCATCAAAAAACTACTAAAAATTACGCAACTATAGTCTTCGTACACTTAAAAAAAAATCTGAATGGAACTTTAAATGTTGTATTTATTTCTTAATTTAGTACTTACTAGGAAATCTTTTAGTGTCCACAACAACTCTTTAACATTTTAGCATATATTTCATCATTCTTTTTTAAAATTTTTACTTTGATTTTCCTCCATTCTTCTTTGATTATTGTTTTTACTTCACATTTTGTTTTTATATGCCACGTTTTCTTTTTTTAAAATCAAATGCTCGTAAAATATGTTCTACTAGGTTTAAATCAGGTGATTTAGGAGGTACTTTTAAGAATTTGGCAACAATTACAGAGGCACCAGCGACGTAAATTGAGAGCAATGCGCTTAGCATCATTATATCGTTAAAAAATGAAGTCGCCTCCAATATCCAATTTTTGGGGGGATAATTTCAAATCATTCATTGAAATATTTAAATAGAGCTCATAATTTACAATACTACTAAGAAATACCAAATAACCTAATCCTGAAGCCAATTTCCACCTTTATGCACTGTTCTAACTAGATTCTTGGGATCAAGTTTCAGAAGATTCAACAGACTGATAGCAAATTGTTTGGGATGACAGAAAATTCAAAATTTTTGATTCCAACGGGCGTATAATAGATTGAAGTAAAAAAATGAGAAACTTAAACCGAAAAATTTAGTTGGAACAAGAATACCACTTACATGCTTCAGCATGGATGTAGACAAGTTCTTGTGTGGAGATGTATATTTACTTCAGGATTAGGTACAGATGCGTAGTTATCACCGTATCAATGATACAGGGGTTCCGATATGTGTAACTACAGTACCACTAACAGGGCTTTCTTTTCTAAAAAAGGGCCCCGAAGGAATTTTTATACGGGGCTCACTCAGAACTAGCACTACCAGTGATTAGGTAACTTGGAATTTTTGGATGGTATTGCATATCATTAGCTCTTTTGAAATATTTTCATAAAAATTTGAAATTATCCACCCAAAATTTGGATACTGTGGTGGCGACCACTTTTTAACAAGATAATGACGATAAGAGCACTACTCTCAATGTACGCCGCTGGTGTCTATATAACTGTCACCAAATTCTGAAAATACCTCCTATATCCCCTGATTTAAGCCCAGTAGAATATATTTGGTGAGAACTTGAATTTAATAAAAGGAAACTTGACACACAAAAAACAAAAGGTAAAGTAAAAACAATAATCACAGAAGAATGGAGGAACATTGATGCAGAAATTAAAGAAAAATGATGAAGCCTATATCAAGACGTTTTCAAAGTTGTTATGGACGCTAAAAGATATCCTACTAAGTACTACATTAAGAAAGAAGTGCAATATTTAAAGCTACGTTGAGATTTGTTTTAAGTGCGCGAAGACTTTTGTGGCATATTTTTTAGTAGAGTTTTGATTATTAATTTTTGAAAATAATGGTTACACGATGTCAGGGGTGGCGAACATTTATGGATCAACGAGCCATTTTTTCTAAAGAAGTGTTTAATGAGATATAGACCTGCCGTCAAATGATTTTGACTTATGATTATTGGGAAATAATAAAACTGAATAAAGGGTGTTTTTTGAAAGGTATAGAACTTTAAATTGCAATAAAACAACGATGTATTATTCGATTGACATTTATTCGAAAGATAATCTTGTAGCATTACATTTTAAATATAATTTCTGGCATAGGACTGCCACGGCTGGCTCGGATGTAGTCCAATCTGGACGTCCAATTTTCGATGACTTTTTCCAACATTTGTGGCCGTATATCGGCAATAACACGGCGAATGTTGTCTTCCAAATGGTCGAGCGTTTGTGGCTTATCCGCATAGACCAATGACTTTACATAGCCCCACAGAAAATAGTCCAGCGGTGTTAAATCACAAGATCTTGGAGGCCAATTCTCAGGTCCAAAACGTGAAATTAGGCGGTCACCAAACGTGTTTTTCAACAAATTGATTGTGGCACGAGCTGTGTGACATATTGCGCCGTCTTGTTGGAACCACATCTCCTGGACATCATGATTGTTCAATTCAGGAATGAAAAAGTTAGTAATCATGGCTCTATACCGATCACCATTGACTGTAACGTTGTGGCCTTCATCGTTTTTGAAGAAGGATTCCACCAGCCCATAAAGCGCACCAAACAGTCAGTTTTTCTGGATGTAACGGTGTTTCGACATACACTTGTGGATTAGCTTCACTCCAAATGCGGTAGTTTTGTTTGTTGACGTAGCCATTCCACCAGAAGTGCGCTTCATCGCTGAACAAAATTCGCTTATGAAAATCGGGAACAACGGCAATCTCATTTTGGGCCAATTTGAAAGCGTTGTTCAGGCGTGAGTCTATTCATGATGAATTGCCAAACCAAACTGAGAATAAATCACTTGACAGCTGTTAAATCGGTCGCCATCTTGGAAAGTAATGCCAACTTAAACTTCTATACCTGGAGAAAAAAACACTCTGTACTAAGAACACAAAAAAAAAACTCTTTATTTACTACGAAAAAATATCGTTTGCACAGTATAGTTTTAAATGTTTTAGCTATACGGGTAATTTAGTTTAAATTAAAATTAGTTTGAGCTCTGTTGTTGCAGTTTGGATGACAAATAATTTATATTAGGTTTATAAGATGCTACTTTTAGTAGAATGATGCTCAGTTGGAATCCTCTGCCAATCGGTTTTTAAGCAATTATTTTTGCTGTGGTTCACTTTCTTGACAAGAGGATTTGCGATTTGTCTCAAAATGCTGTTTTAAAGACAATGTTCAGCATATCACTATTCCAGAACGTAAAACACACACTGCTTTGTTGCCTTTACTAATCATGCCATATTTCTAGATTCACCAAATTTGAAATTCTCGGTTACACTTACTACCTTGGATTTTTTGTTCTTTTACTAAACTAGTCAGGTAAAATAACACTTAAAAATCGTAAACATAACACAAATAATCTTTAAAATACAGTTGGGTCTATGAAATTGACTATGCTATGTGTAGACAAACTTTGCATCATAAGCAATTGTAGTTCACAACGTAACTAAGGCAAGACAATAACAAACGAGTGTACTCTTCGCCGCTCCGCGACCGGTTACTCGCGTTTGTTCGTAATATTTCATACTGAACTTTGTTATTTTGAAATAAAATGCAAACCATTTTGATCTCTGATGTGACAAAAGAATTGTGTGGCGTGCCAATAATGGGACGCGTGCCAATGGTTCGCCATCCCTGCACTATGTTATAAAAATTGATTATGTTATTTCTTCCAATATATTATTTTTTATTATTCGAAAATATTACATTTTACTTTTGTGTACGAATACTTTTGTGTTCCACTGTGTGTTAAATTTGTTTTAAGCGTACGAAGACTTTAGTCGCGTTATTCTTTAGTAGTTTTTTATTATTAATTTTTCAAAATAACATTTGATACGTTAATTTTTATTAGTCAAAAACATAAATTTTACTAATCACTTTAGCCATCCACTGTATATCCGAGAACATAATTACTTTTTATCAAGTTTTTGATTTTAATAAAAATATGTTATTCGTCCACTTACAAAAGTATAATTCACTCTATGATTTTAAAACAATAAAATCTGTGTAAATAAATAGGGTGTCTAAATAATTATTTATGCATTATTACTTTATAATTCTTATTTTAACTTTTATTTTAATTTGATCGGTGAGTTTTTGAAAATATTTTAATTTTTTAAAAAAATGTTTATCTTATTGAAAAATTATAATGTAATTAAACGTAATACGTTCTTCATGAAGTATTTTATAGATAAAATTCACATTATCATCTTCAGACAACACACTTATTCTTAAATATTACTAAACAAACGCAGTGCGAATACACATCTGTAAACTAAGAGAAAAAACTCGAACTATCAAATTATTTTTTTTCACTAATTTAACTTTTTGAATCGGTTACAAAAACAGTTATCAGTTAAAAGTTAATGGCAAATAATTTATTTTAAACAAATGCAAATGTTTATATGCAAACGACTTATAAGAATAAAATCCGCCCAAAGATATTTTAACCTAATAAAACGCTAAATCTGCAAATAAGCTTTGAATATCATCAAAAATAAATCCTGAAGAAAAATGTAATTCTATTCTATTGTTTAAAGTATAACCGTTTTAAAGCTTAGCATTTAGTTTCTTAATTAAACATAGGAATAAAAAGTAAGAAATGTTTATTTATCCTGCTTTATTTCTTCTTGTATTTGCTTAAAATTAAGAACATTTAAAGATCATATTAATCTTTTTAAATAATTAACTCTACATTAGTCATTTTAAACCTATTCTACTTTCGAAAGATACATGAAAATAAAGAATAAAAAAGCTAAAGTTTGTCTTTAATTATAAGATCAATTAAAAATATGGCATTCTTTCTTCTAAAAATGCTGACAGTCAGATATTTTAAGAAGTTATGTTTGAAAGTGTGTGTGTGAGAGAGAGAGAATGAGAGTTTTAAACAATAAATACTAAAAATGATATCTAAATCTTAAGGTATTCGACTACGTTCGGAACGGTGATTTTGAAAAAGTGTATAAATGGATAATATTTATGATATTTAGTGTCACTTAGATTAGAAAATGCATATAAAATTGTTTTAAGAAGAGTATTACAATAAAAAATTATATTTAAGTACAATATTTTGACAAATGACCCATTTTCAAAATGTTCTCCTTTTGTGAAAAAGGCTTCTACTATATAATAATATTTTGTCTGTATATAGCTCAGACCTCTGTACAGAGGTTCAACTAGAATTTTTGAAATATATAACTTAGAAGTGGGTTTATCCATGTTTTACGACAACAGAGGGGAAATATTTTAAGAAAAAAACGCCGATAATTATTTTAAATGGTTGTAACTCTGAAAATAATGTGAATGCTTCAAAAGTCATAGTTGAGCCTCTGTACAGAGGTCTGAGCTATATACTGGCTGTAAGGAACCGCTGCCTGCACCTGGCAACAGGTCGAACGAGAGACGATATAGAGGAAAGGATCTGGCAACGACAGAGGAGAAAAGGTCGGAACGGGGAGAGAGAGAGAGAGCGGTGGCGAGGAAAACCGGGGTTGTGAAAAGTAGAGACGGCTGAACGATGTATCATAATCTTGTAACATCTCAATATATTCTTTATTTTAAGAAATGTCCCATAGAAGGTGTGGAATAAACACGCAGTGGGACAAAACCCTGTCTGCAATTATTTTTCTTGTCACAATTCGAACACGATCAGAAAAGAACCCACAAGTTTACACTGGTGTCAGAAGTGGGATGCAATGGAGCAGAAGTTAAATGAATAAAATATTTCAAATTGATCGGTGTTCGTGCTACATAATTGTGAACAAGGTTCTAGTGGACATTCGGTTTGAAAGAAAATTTTTAACAAGGAAAGGGAATCCTGCAGTGTATCTTCAAGTTGATGACCACGTGCATCCCGGGAATTGCCCTGCAGCAGTTTCAAGTAAAAAAAAAAACAAGACCTTCTTCATATGGAGTTTTACCATCACCTGCCGAGTTGGGCTATGAACGAACAGATGTCGTATTTTTCTTCATTTTCTGATGAATGGAGCAGTGATCTGAAAACAACGAAGGAAATCCTTGTAGTGGTCAAGTACATAAACAGCGTTCATGTCGAGGTAAGTGGCTATTGTTCCCCTAAGTTAAAATATTGTGTGAATATTTAAAAGAGTAATGGGATGCAGTCATATTTAATTTGTTTTTTTAAAAATAAAATAGAAAAAGCAGATATATCTGAAAAAAGAAAATTTCATTGGTTTATTGCACTATTCTATGTTGTTGGATTATTGTGTAGATGAAATAAGAAAATTGTGTACTTATTTTACCTGGAAATGATAGGGTATCATTTTAAATGCTGTAAAATATGGTATTTAGAGTTCTAGTGTTAAACTATAATTTCTTTTTTTTTTTTTTTATCATCATTTTTTACTGTTTTGAAGTTGTCTCAAAATTAAAATCTGGGTATAGAAAGCGTTTTGCATAACAATTCAGTTTGCAGAATTTAAAAAAAAAAAAAAAAGAATTAGATTAATTTATCTTGAAATAATGGTTGCGAAAAATGTATGTTTGAGTGGGTGAAAAATATCCATTAAAAAAAATGTGTATATGTATTTCAAGTAGACGGACTTCCTGTTAAAATGTTGTAAATAAGAGATTTTGTAGGTTATTTATGACTCAGAATATGGCATGTTTTTTTTTTTTTTTTTTAGAATATTATATGATAGTTTTTCATTTTAAGCAAAAGTGTTGCAATTTGTCAGTTAGTTGATAGTTTAATGCAATCTGAGGTTATTTCCTTTGCTCGTAATTTAGGATGTATATGTATATTGGTTTTTTGTTTCCTGCATAAGATTCTTCTTTTAATTAAAAAAAAAAGAAACTAAGAGTAGATTTATGATTTGAGAAATAATTCTATGGTAATGTAGCTAAAGTATGTTGTTAATTGTGTTTTTTTTTATTTTGAAAAAGGTTCTGCGTTCTGATTAGTAACAAATAACTGTGTCTCATATAAGTTTTATTGTAAACATATTTCGTATTGTGTTTCTGGAATTTGAGTACTCTTAGAAAAAACGAGTAGAATTTTTCTTGCTTGTTAAATATATAGTACTAGGTCATTTAAGTGTTTGTAGTTAAATTTGTCAGAAGGTAATTTGGCATTAGGTTTAGCTGGATTAAAAATGGCATTTCTCATTAGAAGTAAGAAAGTTGGCTTAATTCAATTAGCGTGGGACTTAGATGAGTCACCTGATCCGTCTATGTCTAAAATTGTTTTAAGGAATTTAATAATCTCTAGTAAATATTACAAGGAGGAAGAGGCAAAAGAGTTAATGGAAGTTATTACAGCTGAAAGGTTAGAGACAGAACAGCAGCAAAAACTAGAACAACAAGAACAATTATCAATTGAAAAATAATATAAATCCATTTTATGAAAAACAAGAAAAATACCATAATAAATTATCTCTTATCAGTAAAATCAGGGAATTTTTTAGTTCAGGGAATTCGACAATTGCAATTATTTTTATTGCCATATCAAAGTATAGGTATAAAAGAAATTTATTCTCTAAATGTATTTGTTACATTAAAAAGTTTAGAAAATAGATAATATAATTTATAGTTCTCAATGCTTAGCACCTAAACTTTTTAAAAACAACATTTTGTCAAGTCTACTGGCATCCAAGCGGTTCCGCTCATTACTTGCGATGTTGCCAGTAATCGAAAAAAGGCACTCACCAGGAACAGATGATCCCACGATGCTCATAACATGGCTATTGAGTGAACGTGATGATAGAGTTTTTTTGTTCTTGCCAGTTAAAATATAGATCATACTTCAGGTGCGATAGTAGCGTTTCCTGCGATAAATAGTGTTTAAATTCTTCGTTTTGTATAGATTTTATCAAAACAGAAAAAATCGAATGTCGATTTTCTAGGATGAAATATCGATTCAGTGCTACATATCGATTTAAAAAATCAATTTTTTGGGCCTGAGAAATCGATTTTTCGATTAATTGATCTCAGATCGCCATTCCCAGTACTATTTCACAATTAATGCTTTTATTTTTTCTCGTGATCTCTTAGTTGTCATCACTAATATAAACCCCACTGTGATATTCCCCCCTCGGGAAAATATCTCTCAGATTATCAGCGTGAGCTAGAGGTGTAGGATTAACGGAAGAACTAGAGGCATACATAATCTTACCATATCTTTATTAAGATTTTCAAATTAAACTTCTAACAAATTAAATTATAATAATTAATGTGAGAGAATCTACGATGGCAAAATACACAACACCCAAATATATATAGATAATAACGACTGAACCTAACTCGGACCACTATCAATAACTGAATCGCTTAAACTCAATTCTAATACAATCCCTGAATCTAATATTAAATATTCAATCCTACCTTGTTGCAGTCTGGAGAATCAATCACTAATATTCTAAAGGAAAACTTGTATTTACTTCCATGCACTGGTATGCACCTTGGTTCTCTATATATTTATCAATTATAACTTCTAATCACCACCACGTAACCTTATCCAAACTTGAACCACGAATTATATTGACATTCCTCTACTTGCCATCAACTGCCACAAATTGCCATCTCGTTTACTCTTAGTTCCGATATTTAAAAGCTTGTTAATTTGCATCTTTCATTCACACTTCACTTCTTGGATTTGGTTGGAAAAGAGTTGCCATTAATTCTGGCCCAAGGAACCCAAAGGACATGTCAAAGAAAAGACACTATTCGGAACTTTCTCGCCAATTCACTTCATTAAAGTTTCGAATTTAAATACTTTGGGTACATTTTTGTGCTTAAAAGCTCTTTCTACTGAATCAAAAAATAGATACCGTGTGTTTCGTTTCTTGTTATCATCGATCTCTTACATAAGAATAAATTTTTTTTCCAATTATTTTAGCTTGTGCTCCTCTTTTCTCGTTCACTCGCTGGAGTTGAGCGGAAGTGGACTGCAGGAGAGTAATACTTAAATTAAAAAAGTAAAACTTCACAAAGAAAAGTGTGCATGAGATTTTTACTTTAAAAAAAAACAAATATATAACATAAAAAAAAATTTTAAGTCGATTCCTACTTAGATCCTCAAAGAAAAATTTTATATTTTAGCTACTTTTTATTAAAAAGCTACAATTAATATAAATATGTTTACACGTAGGACAGAATCAAAACATTAAGTGGTAATTAATTTCTATTAATTATCCTTAAAGTATCGTATTATCATCCAAAACAATCGTGTATATAAAATTTCAGTTCAACTGAATGCTTTAAAACGTGATGAAAAAATATTTTTTTATATATAAGTTTTGACACAATTCTCCAAAGGTGTCGCTAAGTCACCAAAAATTATGCCAAAGTGGCTGTATTTGTAATTCTCTGAATTATTAGTTTTACTCAATTAATTTTTATTAATTATAATTAAATTACTGCATTGTCATCCAAAATAATCATGCATATAAAATTTCAGCTCAATTGAGCGCTTTAAAATGTATTTTATTAACGATTGAAAAAAACACATGCCAAAAAAGTGTTCAAATCAAAACTAAGATAGCTTCGTCGACACTAGCAGGATTGCCGACTAGAGCTGAATAAAACCAATTGAGCGTAACGCAGCCAAACCTGACGCTGAATTTAGATCGTTCTTCAGCAAAATGTGCCTAAAGAAGTCATCACTTGAACAAGTATTTGAAAGCTAATGTAGCCAACCCATTGTGCACGCAAAACATTGATTTAAATTTTAATTTTCTTATCAGCCCCCAATGCACAAATAAACTACACTTAAATGCGGAAATTAATTGAATCTGCATTTTCACAAATCGTCTGAAAATTTATTTGCGGTCGTGCCATCTGTTAATTAAAAATTCTACAAAGATTTATTACTATTCAATCTAATGATATAACTTATCATTTTGAGAAATTCCAATATCAGCCAGAAGATTTTTCCACGGTTAAACTAATGGTATTAATATTTATTTCTTATATGTAGATTAATAATTCTTGATAAATGAGGTTTGTTGAAGTGATAACTTTTTTGGGCCCGTTTTGCTGAAGAGTGAATTTAAATTAAGCGTCGGGTTTGGGTGCGTTACGCTCAATCGGCTTTACTCGGTTCCAGTCGGCAATATTCCTCAGGTCACCGACGCGAGCTTATTTTTGAATTCAAAACTTTTTAGGCTTTTTTAAGTAATGATTTTTCATGCACACACTTTTGTCCGTGAAATTTTATTTTCTTTAATTAAATATTACTCTAATGCAGCCCACTTTCACTCAACTCCAGCAAGTGAATGAGAAAAGAGCAGCTCAAATGAAAAAAATTGAAACAAGAGAGTAATATAAAAAAAATGTTTAAGTCCAATTCCTATTTAGATCAACAAGAAAAGATTCTATTTTAGCTACTTTTTATTAATTAGTTATAATTCATATAAATATGTATACACATAGGACAGAATCACGACATTAAGTGGCAATTCATTTTTATTAATTATCATTAAAGTATCGTATTGTCATCCAAAACAATCGTGTCAATAAAATTTAAGTTCAACTGAATGCCTTAAAAGTTGAGAAAAAAAAACCTTTTCAAGTTTTGACACAAGTCGCCAAAAATGATGCCAACGTGGCTGTATTTGTAATTCTTTAAATAATTAGTTTTAATCAATTAATCTTTATTAATTTTAATTAAATTACTGTATTGTCACCCAAAATAATTATGTATATTGAATTTCAGCTCAAGCGAGCGCTTTAAAATGTATTTTATTAACGATTGAAAATTCCTCCAAGATAAATAAATAAATAAATAGAGAGTGTGAGCTAATAGTAGGAATTGAAAAAAAAAAGATTATTCTGTGTTTACGTATTATGGCAACCGTATTGGTGACATTTTATTAAACGAAGCACATGGATGTCATTTCAGTGCATACGACACATCCGAAATAAGGGTTGCCAACTTGGCGAGTTATTCTGAACCTTGGCATTGTTGCGATAGTACGGAAGTATTCTATAAGCATATATATTATATAAATATTATCTCCATAAGTAACATACATTTAAATATTTTTAAATAATTAGACTAATTGACATTTATATCGAATATACTCATAAATAAATATATTAGAATGCATAATTATTTTAACATATATATATATATATATATATATATATATATATTATTCTTTGCAGCAAATGAATAAAATAAACAAAATTCTCGATAGACGTGAACTGTTAAAATGTCGTAAAAGAAAATGTAGTACATCCGAACAATTGAATACTCTTGTCCAAAATAAATCAGAAGTTTTCTCTACTATCGTATGGTCATAAGCGCACGCATAAGTTTTTTTCCACATAATTTCTGCCTTAAAATAATATAAGAAATGTTTCTTCAGACAAACGCGTATATGTTTTGGAATTCTACAGCTTCCTCATAAGCTGTCATGCAATGATCATTCAGCATCAGGTTTAATGATCATTATCCTAAGGAAATATACTTTTCCTAAAGAAATAACAACAGGAAGAAAAGAAAAAAATTGCAGTTATCACAATTTGAAAAAGGAAATTTTTTCTATCAACAACTAATCAATGAATGAAATAGTAATGTTTAGTCATCACACTACTATTTCAGAAAGGGAAAAGTGACACAGCATATAACACAATCATAGAAGAACTTAAAAATAAAATTCAGTTTTTTTAGGAGTTGTTTTTCTCTCATGGTCTTTTGATTTAAGTAAATGTCGGAAGAGAAAGGCGTGAGAAAATTTGTTGGTCAACAAAGTTGTTTACAAATAATATGTTATGGATTATTCCAAAGGACTCTGAATTTTGTTGTTATTGATGTTGAATAATTATTTTAGGATTAGCTCCTATAGTTCTTTCCTTTTAAATTGCATTATTTTATATTTTTTATCCTTTTTTTAGGTAACTAGTTCTAGGTCAGAAATTGAAAATTTTCTTTTAAATTTGGAGCTTTTTTTTCCAGGAAAAAGAATTAAAAAATATGTTTTTTATTAAAGTTTTGGAGGAATCAAGTAATGGTATGTTATTTTTAAATTTTTCTTCAGTTAATTTAGCTTCCTTTTTTTTGTTCTTTATTTATTATCGCTTCTTTTTATGAAATTAATGACTAACTGATCAACATTTAGAATATTCAATTTAAAATTATATCTTACGACACTTATTAAGTCATTAACATTAGGCTTTTGTAAATAAAGCTTCCTATTTAATGCAAACCAATTTGTATTAAATACATATAAGTAACTAGCTGGTATAAATGTTCTTCGCACGGGTAAATTAAAAAATAAAACAATAGAAGTGGAAGGATAAAGAAGTTCTTAATTTTAAGAGAATTTCAAAGTAAACAAACAAAAAATAAATCTTGTAGCATATCTCTGCTAAAAAAATAGTATTTGCCAAATTTTAAGTGTGTTGGTCTAGTAGTTGAATTTTTTTAAAAAAAATTATTTATAACGCCCCCCCCAACCCCCTTGTGCGTCGACTTTTGAAACTCCCCCCTTCTAAGCTGATCTTGCTCAGCAAAAGTAACATTTTTTTGAAATTTCAAGGTTTAGTAGTTCTTAAAAGAGAATTTTTCTAACATGAAACACCCTCGTAAGCCCCTTAGGGGTTGATGTTCACAAAACCTCTTCTTAGCAGATCTCTACTCCAGGAAAGAAACATGCCTGCTAATTTTCAAATCTGTAGGTCTAACAGCTCAAGAGCCGGCATATTTATCTACCATGGCACTTAACCTCTCTGAATCCCCCTGGAGGTTCGATTTTCGCAAAACCCTTTCTTAGCTATCTCTACTCCATGAAAGAAACACGCCTACCAAATTTCAAGTCTGTAGCTATAATGGTTTCAGAGATATCGTGTTGAGTTCTCCTTTACATATATAGATTAAGTCAACGGTAATAGATTAATAATTTTCAGGGTTCGTTTCTTAGAGTCTGTTTTGAAAAATGGTACTCATTTGCAACACAGTCTAATTCTATTTTATAATGAAAGTAGATGCAGATCACTTTAATGTACCAGAGCTTTGTTTAATGAATGAAATTCCGTCACGTTGAGAAAATTATCACAATTGCATAACGCGATGGTTAAAAACTTGATAAGTAAACTGAAGCGTAGATAACTAACTTTAAGAAGAGTTGGAAACCTCTCTCTATATATATACTGACAATGTTAAATTTGCTGTTTTTGATGTACCTTTTCTCAACATCTGTTACATGAACATGCTTGAAATTTTTTATGCAATTAAAGTACACCTTTCTCATTATACTGATATGAGCTTTTAGCTAATTTTGAATTTTTTAAATAATTTATGAAATATTTTACCAAACATTGCGAAATTTAAAACATTTTTCACATAAAAAATTTGTAAAAAATAAATTTTTGAGTTTTTGTATAAAAAGTTCATTTTAGTATGTATTAGCCATCATTATAAATTTATCATTACAAATTTACATATCTGTGAACAGTTGTTTCTCAGAAAAGGTACATAGAGCATCAAAATTTACATTTTGAGATAAATTGATTTTAATGAATACAGTGAGACTTCTAATCGGCTAGGAAATGAAAAAATAACAGGCACAATTTACAATAAAAGATACACGTTTTCGTTTATGTCAGACGTTCAACTTTTAAACAAAAACGAAGTATTTTGTTTACATTTTTCGCCATTCAAATGGGCGTGGCCCAGTTTCCACGATTATTTAAAAATAAGTTTTAAAAGGTTTCTAATTATATATATATATATATATATATATATATATATATATATATATATATATATATATATATATATATATATACACTGCTGGACAATTGTTAAGGACGGATAACACTATCATCCATAGCAACCACAAAATGAAAGGAAGCAAAATGTGGAAAATTAGAATAAGTGCGGGATATTAGTAAGAAGAAGTATGAGTATGCAAACTTTTTTTCCACGTCTGTTCATCACGTGATAGCGTTCATAAGAGCTTTAAAGGTTTTGACGCGTGTATACAGTTGTTGTTTCAAGCCAAAGTTTTACAGGAAAGATTTAATAGACGAACTTAAAATTTTTGGCATGTCTTCCCGACATCACATAAGGTGTCGTCCACGTCATGGTTCAAAATTACGTGGTCCGTCGCCAAAAGCCCTCGTGTAGCTGAACAGTGCGACGTTAATATTAAATCAATCAATCAATCAATCAAAATCAATCAATCAACCGACATCACATAGATGGTTTTATGCGTTTCCGAATTATTGGAAAGATCGAAGAAGGACGAAAAATAACAGATGTTGCCAGGGTGTTCGACATCGCTCACAGCGTTGTTTCACGGCTGTGGAAGTCATTTAAAACTACTGGAATGTGTAGTAGACGGCACGGGGAGGTCGTGTTAGAAGTACGATGCATGCAGAAGACAGATATATCGTCCTATCAGCAAAAAGGAACAGGCGCACGACAGCTCAGCGGGTGGCAAATCAGTTTCTTGCTGCCTCAGGAAAGCAGATCTCCCGAACAACTGTTGCCAGACGTTTGAGGGGAGGAGGACGATATACGCACGCAGACCTGTTGTGTGTGTCCCATTGACCAGACAGCACCGTACTGCCCGTTTGCAATGGTGTCGTGAGCATCACAATTGGACTGAATAGGACTGGGCATGCGTACTATTCTCAGATGAGAGTAGGTTCAGTCTGTCATCGGATTGTAGACGCCAACTGATCTGACGCGAGAGTGGTACTGCTTATCGTCCAGAAAATATCCAGGAAAAGGACCGATATCCGACATACAGTATCATGGTGTGGGCCAGCATCATGATCAATGGCCGCACGCGCCTACATGTGGTTGCGATTGGGACTATGACGGGCCAACGATACATTGATAAAGTTCTACTTCCTCATGTTCGTCTTTTCCGTGGTGCTGTTGGTAAAAATTTGTTTTTATGGACGACAACGCAACATGTCATCGAACACTCGCTGTTCAGGATTGTCTAAACAGCGAGGGTATTCAGCATCTCGTATGGCCAGCGCGTTCTCCAGATCTAAACCCCATTGAAAATGTGTGGGATGCTTTGGGGAGGCAAGTTGCTGGTCGAAACTATCCTCCGACAAACAAGAACACCATTATCCGCGCACTCACAGAGGAATGGGATAAATTGCCTCAACAGCTGCTGGATAATGTTGTGCAAAGTATAGTACGACGTGTGGAATGTTGCATCACACTCCACGGTGGACATATCCCGTACTGATACCTTTCTTTAAGGTGCCTGATGACTTTTAGATGCATTGTTCCATTTTCCGTACGCAGATCAAATGAACATTTTTTTTCTTTTAGATGTTTCACAGCTTTTGTACTTTCCAGAACAATAAATATTCTTTTATTCTAATGTCTAAACAGTGTGGCAACTATATTTTATCCTACTAGGCCTCATGTCTCGCTTAATGTTATGCTACATAGCAATTTGTGATCCGTCCTTAGCAATTGTCCAGCAGTGTATATATATATATATACCCTAGAGGTTAAAGTAAGGTACTTTTAGAAAGGTTAAAATCTATACAATTTGAAAGTGTAAAAATCTCAAATTGTAAAAAAAAAATATGATTTTAGCTTTCCACAAACACCCTTTAATTATATCTCAAAATCATAAGATCTATCACTAAAAGATCATTGTGCAATTCTAGAGCAACACAATGTAATCTGATTGAAATTTAAATGCTATGCATTTTTTATTTTTTGCTTATTTTTAACTGAAGCTGCTAATTTAAAGCTATTACTAAACAATGAACAGTACAAGTATATATATTATCATTTATTATTAAAATAAGTCTATATCATTATGTCAAAATTTTAAAATAAGCTAATACTATTAGTATGATTTGTCTTGCTTGCTTCAGCTCTAATTTTGTAGCCACGTTATTTAAGTGGTCAGTGGTCATGATAGATAACTCTTGACTATCGTTGTTTATGCTGAGTCATGGGTTCAAGTCCTGTATAAATGGGCTTGGAGAGAGCGCATTATACAGCTGCGTGAGAGCTATTGGCGACAGACCTCGTAATTTTGAGCTATGTACAAGTGACGAGGACGACATGTGAGCTGGCCCCTTCCTCTACTAACGTCCACACCACTCCTTTGGGAGGACGTTTGAGCCTCTAATTTAACGTGCAGCTGCTCCCTTTACGAGGTGGGTTTTTTACCACTGGACTAACGCAGTCACGTTAAATCTATCGGAGCTCAAAGTCCTCACGTTGCTATGGTGTTGGAGTTTAGAGAGTGGAGTGTCAACTCAGCACTATTTGTCCTCGTAATTTGAATTATTTCGAGCAATACTAAGTTCATCACCAATAGCCCGCAAGTTGCTTTGTAGAGTGGCATTAATAAACAATAAAAAAACATTAGTTGTACAAATTTTGTTTTAACCTTTTATCTACCGACGGTACTTATAAGTACCACTCACTTTAAAATTGCTTAGAATAACCATTTTTACGAATACTTTGACGATACTTAGCAAGAATATTCTTTTAAATTCACTCTTCCAAGATATATGGCAGCACGGGATCTATGATGAGTATTTTAGCTGGGAAGGTGAATAGTTTTATAGCAGAAATGGCTTTTTCAGCTGACGGCGTTTTCAGCGGAATGCGAAGATTGTCATTTTTGTTCCGAAAAAATAGTTCATGTCAAAAATTAAGTGTCTTATGTTTTTGTATGTTAATGAAGACCTTAGAAAACGATTTGACTATTTATTTTAAGTGAACAGTGTGCATAATTAATTTTACAGTTGAATATCTTTAATTAATTAATTAGCTCTAACTAATTAAATTTCCCAAAGTTGAGTATTTTGTTTATGTATATCCCTTAATTTTCAATGTAGTGATTCAAAAAAAATATTGCATTAAAAAAACTGCAGTAAATCATAATGCGGTAGATAAAGGGTTAAAATAAATAGCAGCCGGAATAGTTCAAATACGGTTTTGCTAAAAATAATGTTCTCCTTTGATACATAAAGCCCTCGTGTAGTTGAACAATGCGACGATAATATTCACTCACTCACTCACTCTCTCCTTTGATGCATACTGAAATGTATAGAAATTTCTGAAATATTTAATTGATGTCGTAATTTCTGCTTTCAAAAATAAACTTATAGTTTTATCGCGATCAAAAAGAATGCGTATTTAATTCTACAAATGGAAAGTATGCTTAATAATCATCCATTTAGTGAGTGAGGAAATGTTTATTAACGTCTCACTTCAAAGCAACTATTATTGAAGACTAATCTCGTAATTTTGAATCGTGGTCAAATACCAATACCCCCTCGCTCTCCTAATTTCCGCATCATGTCTACGTCAGAGTTTTGAGCCAGGACAGATTTTACATGCTTCTACTTCTCTACACAGTATGTCTTCAGAGATATCAGGACTCGAACTCGTGACTCCACAACGCTGGTCAACATGATCACTAGGGAATCGCAGCCACCATTTATTACTTAAATGAAAAATGCGAAGAGGGCTTGTGTATCTATTCGTAATTTTTAAAAAATTTGCAAACATTTGGCTCAATTCATGTGGTATCATAATCACATGATAATGATAACCACGCAGTTCTAGCCAATCAGCTCATAAATTCATGTGACATCATAGTCACACGATAAAAGCAATAATGCTAATCAACAAAAAACAAGATTTTTTTTAAAGTTAGAAATCTTTTTGAAGATATCCTTATAACATATTATGAAATTTCATCTAAGTATTACAAATAGAACAACAAATACAATTAGTTTGATGTCTGTTTTAAATTCAATGGAGAACACGTGTTTGTCTGTATCATATGACCGTTATGAATTGAGCCCATCGGATATTGCTAGCAAAAATAATATACGATGTCCGAAAAGTATGACTACACTTTCAAATATTAATTACAAAAAAAACCCCACGTTATTTAGAAGAGTCACCCTTATTTGGAATACTTTAATTCCTTTTTCAACTAAATTTTAATTAAAAGCACAACAGGGGAATTTAAGAAACTGCATGACTTGAATTACTTCTGTTACACAGAAGTCAGATATGTCCCTTTCTAATATTTAAGTTCGTTCATATATTGCTAAACACACATTATAAGACCTTTCGTTTTAACAGTGCAAAGAGCATTCATCTTACTCTGCATTTTTTCCAGTATGATATCCTTTCTCAATTCATTCATTCTAACTTTATTTGTAATTTTGTAGGTACTGTACTCTATTTTAAGAATTCAAGTACAATAATATTTAATATTAAAAACGTGATGAATTATATCCAATGCGGAAATAATATCCAAACCTCTCCAGAAGCTACAAGCAAATCTACTTCTCAAAATATTTTTGACCTAAAACGTTGTTACATTACTTATAATTCATGTCTTTAAATTACAAATTTCAGCACCGTATATAAACTTTGTAACTTCTCTAAAATGCTCTCCCGTTCTCCACAGATCGCGTGTTCTTCGTGATCCAGCAATCCGTAACAAATCTCATGTATTACATCAAAAACTCGTGCTTCACACGAATCTTATTAATACTTCTGAATCCAAGCATTTTCCAAGAAAATGGATGTCACGGATGAACGATTTGCTTCTTTGTTCAATTTTCCCCCCTCGAGTAAGGGGATTATGGACAAAAGAAATACAGGATAACGATCTGTATATGTCGAAATAAGAAGGCAAAACTGTATGTTCCAAAATGGTTCGTCACGTTATTGACAACCACAATCTCGTTACACAAGCATGATTTACTTATTTCTCTTCCTGTTCTTTCTTGTTTCAGTGGGATTTATTTTATTGATAACGAGCGGATATCTGTTTTTGAACTTAATGTGTATTATAAAAATTTCCAAGACCTGAACCTGATGATTCTTTGCTTTCAAAATAGAATCCAAACTCATTGTATTTTAACTATTATGTGTGTGTATAAATAAGGAGTTTTTTTATATTCCTTATTCAGCTACTTTTTTTAATTTTAAGTTAGAAAAGTCTAAGGACTTAAAATAGTGTTATTCAAAGGAGGTACACGTACCCCAGGGATACTTCAGGGGTACGCGAAAGAAGTAGTTTAACGATCATTTGCGAGTGTTTGTATATCACATGTGTATGAGGCTCTTTCGATGATCACTGTGTCTGGTTTCATTCGGAACTGGGGAGCTCAGTATTCTAAATACAGCTGTTTTAAAGAACAAGTGCTCGAAGGCAGGGACAGCCAAGCCTTCGTGGATACAGTGGTGTAACGTGCAACCCCGTAACCCCGAGATCGCGGGGGTAGGGTTCTAGAGGGCCCAAAGCCTAACTGCTGCCAAGTGCCTACCCTTTGTAAAATCCAACTTAGGGGACCAAAGCCTTACTTTGCAGGGGGCAAATGTTCTCCGTTATGCCACTGCGTAGATAATATTTCTCTGAAAGCCGAAGAACACACACTCACTGCTCACATTAAATTCTAAATAAGAATGTAAATTTATTTTTGATCCAACATGCATAATAATATGGAGTACAATGTATAATTATTTTCGCCTTAGGATACGTGATAAAAAAAAAGTGTGGAGTACTCTGTCCTAAAGCACAATCAACAAGAAAAAATATATATTGGTACCATTAACAAATGTTTTTTCCTTGCCTGTTATATGAGAATAAGAGTAGTAAACTGTTTTCCATACATTCGCCATGCATGACAATGCCACTTCTGTATTCTGTTTTTCAGCAACGTTTTCTGGAGTTTTCATCTGATACCTGAACCTTCCTTCGTTTGATAGAGCGGAAAACGTAACTCATAGAAGACGGCCACTCTTTTACAGTCGGTTGTAATCTGGTTCTGGTATTGTCGCCCATATCTAAGCGTTTGTTACAGTAGGTGCAATGAACGCCAGTCTGTTTTGGATTATAATAAGTAGAAGAGTTTGTTGTAGTCTTACTTAGACACCTCTGGTTGGTTGTTGTGTTTATGGAAAAATCGAAAGTTATTTTCATGTTGGACCGAAGCCATAAAAAGTTGGTTTCCAGAGCCCTGGAAGATTGGACTTCTTTAAAGTCCTCTTATTAACAATTATTTTATTAATGATTGAAAATTTAAACAAGATATATAATAATAGGAATTGAAAAAAGGCCACTGAGGGTTAGGTCATACTGTTTATTTTTGTAGCACTATCGTCTAGTCATCATTACAACTGAGAGAAAGGTCAGTCCATCACTAGTGCCTATTGCTGAACCAATAGCCTGATACTTTGATTACCAAAAGCGTCCGTCTACTCGGTGATAATGTATATATTTTCTCTCGTTTAGAGATGATATTGAGAAATCAAAATAACGTGACTTTGAAATTTTTCTTCTTCCCTGCTGTTATCCCAGTTCCTTCTCCAGTGCTTTTTTATTCCCAGAACTGAAAAAACCGCTAAGTGGTCGGGGAAATTTTTCTTCTTCCCTGCTGTTATCCCAGTTCCTTCTCCAGTGCTTTTTTATTCCCAGAACTGAAAAAACCGCTAAGTGGTCGGGGAAATTTTTCTTCTTCCCTGCTGTTATCCCAGTTCCTTCTCCAGTGCTTTTTATTCCCAGAACTGAAAAAAAACCGCTAAGTGGTCGGGGAAATTTTTCTTCTTCCCTGCTGTTATCCCAGTTCCTTCTCCAGTGCTTTTTTATTCCCAGAACTGAAAAAACCGCTAAGTGGTCGGGGAAATTTTTCTTCTTCCCTGCTGTTATCCCAGTTCCTTCTCCAGTGCTTTTTTATTCCCAGAACTGAAAAAACCGCTAAGTGGTCGGGGATTTGACAACACAAATGACCGGATAGAAGGTGGCATAACGGATTTTGGCACAATTTTCTGAGTGCTACAATGTGGCCTTCTAGAGGTCAAGGACACTGGGGAAATGAACTCCTTCGTCATTTCCTAAGTTGAAAATAATCAAATTTGTATTTTGTGTTTGTGTTTTTATAGTTGACTGAATGATACCATGCTTTTTTTTGTAAAGGGAAAAGACAGAAAGAGAGTGTTAGGAAGTCACTTTTTTTTTTTCAGTTTAACTTAGAAAGTAAAAATTTATGAAGCCAGATCCTGTCACTAGTATGCTGCTCAAAGCTGCGTCTAATAACAGGTCTTCAACTAGCCATTTATTCCTATGAATTTCGCGAGCCTCAATCTGACACCGTCAAACAGGGAGCAAACATTAGAAACAACCACATTATTCGAAATTTAAAATCTGAGCCTTTAGTTTTGAAAAGATAAAGTTATAGTTATATCTAGGGATTGAAATACCGGACCAAAAGTCCAATACCGGTGTTCGGTATTTTTTAGATCTTAATACCGGGATATCGGTTTTAATACTGTTTATAGAAAGTTTGGAAAAATAAAGAAATACAGGTGTGTGTATCTCTCTCTCTCTCTCTCTTTGTTTTATTTGCCAGTTTTATTAGAGAGTGTAAATACCACAAAAGTAATTTGTAACGTATAAATTATAGCAAGAAATAAAGAATAACAGAAAAGTAAAGGAACATTTTATTTATTTAAATAACAAAAAAGTGTAAGTATCACTATTCAGTCTGTGGTACTATTACAAATTTTAGAATTGTGAACTTAAAAAACATAATGCATCAATTGTACTGTATGATATGCAAAAATAATGTGAATAACAAACTCACTAATTAAAAAAATATCGAAATATCACGCACTTTCTTCACAACTAAAGAGTGTTTTTTTCCAGGTATAGAAGTTTAAGTTGGCATTACTTTCCAAGATGGCGACCGATTTAACAGCTGTCAAGTGATTTATTCTCAGTTTGGTTTGGCAATTCATCAAAGCGATCATCAAGCAAGGAGTAGATTCGTCGAATGGGCCCAAAACGAGATTGCCGTTGTTCCCGATTTTCATAAGCGAATTTTGTTTAGCGATGAAGCGACTTCTGGTTGAATGGCTACGTCAACAAACAAAACTGTCGCATTTGGAGTGAAGCTAATCCACAAGTGTATGTCGAAACACCGTTATATCCAGAAAAACTGACTGTTTGGTGCGCTTTATGGGCTGGTGGAATCATTGGTCCGTACTTCTTCAAAAACGATGAAGGCCACAACGTTACAGTCAATGGTGATCGGTATAGAGCCATGATTACTAACTTTTTCATTCCTGAATTGAACAATCATGATTTCCAGGAGCTGTGGTTCCAACAAGACGGCGCAACATGTCACACAGCTCGTGCCACAATCGATTTATTGAAAGACACGTTTGGTGACCGCCTAATTTCACGTTTTGGACTTGTGAATTGGCCTCCAAGATCTTGTGATTTAACACCGCTAGACTATTTTCTGTGGGGCTATGTAAAGTCATTGGTCTATGCGGATAAGCCACAAACGCTTGACCATTTGGAAGACAATATTCGCTGTGTTATTGCCGATATACGGCCACAAATGTTGGAAAAAGTCATCGAAAATTGGACGTCCAGATTGGACTACATTCGAGCCAGCCGTGGCAGTCCTATGCCAAAAATCATATTTAAAATATAATGCCACAAGATTATCTTTCGAATAAAAAAAATTCATGTCAATCGAATAATACATCGTTGTTTTATTGCAATTTAAAGTTCTATACCCCTAAAAAAACACCCTTTATAACTTTGTTTTCGCAGATGCGAATATCATTTCAGACTACGAATCCTGCGCGTGTGTGCAGAATCGCTCTGAGCTGTAATAGGATAGTTTTGCCCCGCCTCCTTGGATGATTCACACATTTCATCACTTCTCTTTATTGTGCGATGCAACTTTATATTCACAGTCTAATTAATTTTGCCCGATAGGGAGACATAAAAACAAAACGTATACTGTTTTGCTATGTTGGCTGTCCTTGAACTTATAGTGTAGACAATTTAAAAAATTTCTAGTAAGTACCGAAAAAACGGCATTTAAACGTGTGAACCGGTATTACAAAATTGTACGATACCGGCATTCGGTATCTGGGTATACCGGTATTGCAATCCCTAGTTATATCCCGTTAGGCGGGTAAACTAGAAATTGATTATTACGTGAAGTCCTGGAGGGCTCAGGACCATTATGAATAAAAACACCTTCAAGAGAATTTTTTTAATTGAAGACAGATGAAATAATTCTCGTGCACCACAAGTATCACACGGGGCTTACAGAAGTAAGTAAAACAAACAAAATAAGATAAATAAAATGGAATATAAATAGCAAAACAAAAGTTACGAAATCATGAAATAACCAAAACAAATAAGTTACAAAGTCAAAAAAATACAATGCAAAATAAAATAATTACGAAACAAAACCAATACCATGAAGTTACAAAAATAGAGAAATGAAAAATTTACAAAAAATTACAAAACCAAATCAACGAAGATACAAAATAAAGTGAACGAAGCTTTACTTGAAACAAGTTGAAAAAACAAGGAGGCCAGTTGATTTTAAGAGCATGCAGTTTGACACTTTCAGGTATTTTCTTTCTTTCTTATTTTGAACAAAAAGGAATAAAAAGCTCCACACTTAACTCACACTTTTATTACAGTCACAAAGTTTGGAAGAAAACAGGTTAAATCTATTGAGATACACTTTAAAATTACCATGACCAGTAAGGAATTGCGTGATTTTATAGTTAGTAAAAAAGTATAATCACAAGACAGTCTTTGTAAAGCAAGAGAAAATTAATGTGAATTATTACACACACACATGGCCAAATATCCTCTATCATAGAGACAAATCATTAGAACGCTAAAGATCGAACATACAAAAACAGAAATTGTAATATAAATTAGATATAAATTTTTTAAAAAGATAGGAAAATTGATAAGAAACATTAGAGAATTTAAAAATAGGGATGCTGCTGTATTATAGACTTTGATGACTTAGGACAGCTATTATATATAAAATAATTTATATAAAAGTGGGGTTGAACATGTGTGTTTTGGGGTCATCCAACCTTCCCCCTTTCAGTTAAGCAAAACCTATTGAAAATAATGGATTGAGTTTCTAAATCCATTACCAGAAAAAGATAACTTACCTAAAAATTTCATTCAAAAATGCATAGCCTTTGCTGAATCAATGTAAAATAAACAAGTTATTGCCAGATACTGGACCCAACTACAAATTCAAAGCATAGTATTTGTTGAAACGTAGCTCTTAGCAAAAAGTACAAATAAGTAGTTCTAAAGTAATTAAATAGTACATGTGTGTGCATATAAATACTACCGTTACTTGAGACACTCTAGGATTGTTATACATGTATATATATATATATATATATATAAATATATATATATATATATATATATATATATATATATATATATATATATATATATATATATATATATATATATACTAGGGGAAGATCAGACTTACTTTGTTAATACCTTTTTCATTTGAAAAAATTATGAAAGTAGTATATGACACAAATGAAATTTTTCATACATACATAAGAAATTGTGTGATCGTATAAGTTAAGAATATATATATATATATATATATATATATATATATATATATATATATATATATATATATATATATATATATGTGTTATGTGTGTCTGTAGGATATACTGACAGCTAAACCATTATTTTTTTGCCATATGATAATTACATACAATAACATTATTTAATAGTTTATTTTATCTAAATTTTATTTCAATTCTATAATAAAGGGGAAAGTCGGTGCCTTCAAAGTTCGTTTAACCAGAAATCTAGCCTTATGTCTAAGTAGTTAGTAACGTATTACTTACGTTATTACTTATTTTACTTTGTCCTCTGTCGTCTTGCAATTTTCGTAATTATTATTTTGCTTGAAGTTAGATTTATAAAAATTAAGGATAATATCAAGGATCATAAATATAAATATGTGTTTGAATATTTTTTAATTCAGTTTCTTTCATGACTATTCGTTGCAATTAATTTACTACGATTTTTATACAGTAATTAAAAAATAGAGTTTTATAAAAATGTATTGTTACTTCTCTTTAAATACTGATTAAAATTATGATATAATTTATTAGATTACAATTAAAATTTGAAAACTAATTTTTGCTTAAATATTATTACGATCCTTCTTACATATTTTTAACTTTTGTGAATGGGAGAGATTGCATTTACTAATATTTTCTGTATTCATTATTTTTGATGAATGAGTACTAAGTAACGCATACACACATTTTAAATTATATATATGTGTATGTGTGTGTGTCATGTTACTGATCATTATTTCGCAAAAAAGTTATTTTTCGAAATCAATATGAAAAACAATATCTCATGAAAACAAATCTGCAAATTTAGAGATATTTTTCAAAAATATTTTAAGCAACTCTAAGTGTGGCATTTTTTTTCTTTATTTTTTCGAAGCGAAACAACATTTGAAAGCCTTACATCTGGATTTTTTTTAAAAAAAACTGAAATTTTATTTCGAATTTAGCAAAATATTTTACTGAATTACACAACATCACAATTGTCTTGTTTAAGTTTTTGCTTTAATATTTTACTATAGATATTATAAGAAGAGTTTAGGCGTGTGTGTGTTCTGAATGTCGAATAAATACAAAAAATACACTGGCTAAGTTTATTGAAATTTTAAAAGTATTATATTGTGAGCTCTGTATTTTAAGTTTAATCATGTAGATAATATACTTTAAACGATTAAATTTCTTTAAAAAATACAAATGATTTATTTTTTTTACTTAAATATTACTTAAAATATTATTTAATTTTAAATATTACTTAAAATATTATTTAATTTTAAATATTACTTATAAAATTGATTAATTAATATTAAAGCATTATTTAAAATTGATATTAGATAATATTAAAATATTATTTAAAATTGATATTAATTAATATTAAAATCTTATTTAAAATGGATATTAATATTAAAATATTTTAAATGGATATTAATTAACATTAAAATATTTAAAACTGATATTGATTTTAAAATATTATTTAAAATTGATATTAATTGGTTTTAAAATATTATTTAAAATTGATATTAATTGCTTTTAAAATATTATTTAAAATTGATATGAATTAATATTAAAATATTATTTAATGGACCGTATTTAATTTATGCTAAATCATGTACATATACTTATTGCGATCAAATATCCATTTAAATATAAGTGACATATTTCTCCCAATTGTTATAAATTAAATATCGCATAATATTCCTTAGTTACGAATTCTAAAATCTGATAAGTAAAATTTAAATGAAAACTAATGCTTAAACAAAGGTCATTATCCAGACAAAAATGTGCGAATTACAAAAATAGTAATTAAAGATAATTGAATTCCAGGTGTATCGAAATTAATAGTCCCACATTCCTTTATTTTTTCCTACCTAGTGCCCCAGATATTTTTAATCAACGCACACACAAACAGCGTGAGAAAAAAAATTAAAAAATATATATATTTGCCTAGCTGAATTAGCCAGTGGCTAAACGGTAAGTTCTGAAAAACCCGCAATTCCAAGTCCGTCTTCTTGCGGGTTTTATTCTTATCATTTGTTCCTATCCTGAATGTGACCCGATTACGGGATCTGCTTTTAGATGCAATCATTTAAGCTGCTAGCCAAGCCTCAGGATATCGAAACGCTTTCTCCTCTTCTTGGTCACGATATTTAACTGCACCCGTCTACGCTGCCGTAATACATTTCGGTGTCTGATACTTTCGGGTTTCATTACATGGACAGAACTTTTCAACTTCTGAGTTATTTTTTAAATTAAGTTTTGATTTAATAGAGAGAGAGAGAGAGAGAGAGTTGTATATTCTTTATATATATTTTTATATAAAATACTCTCTATAGAAAAAAGTATAATCATATATTTTTTATTAATTAATTTCCTGTTTTATCTTTATTCCGTTAATACATAGAATTTTTCAAGTTATTGTGACTTGTATTTCAACTACCGTATTTACTTGAATCTAAGCCGCACCCTCAATTATCTTCCCCTTTTTGAGAAGAAATGAAAAAAAAAAATTGTTTAAAAGGGGTTCATCAATATTCGATACTTAACAGATTTTTTAAAAACTTTGATGCGAAATAATAAGAATTTAATAATTAATTTATTTGACCAGTGTTAAAAACTTTGAAATACTTTCATAAACTTATAATTACTCTAATAGTCTGTATCCTGTTTTGAAAATGATTCGTCAATCCAATTGTCATTGCAGACTTTGCAATGGATACCGGTGGCTTAGCCATTTTCCAGCACAGTGTCGTCTTTCATGTCCTCCAATGCATTTGTTATGCAACATTTTATTTTAAAAAAGGATATAGTATAGAACAGGGGTGGTGCACCTATATGGACCAACGTGCCATTCTTTATGTAAAATTGCTTAATGAGGCATAGGCGTGCCGTCAAGTAATTTTGACTTGTGGTTATTGGAAATAAGTGAATGAATATTAACGTCGCACTGTTCAGCTACACGAAGGCTTTTGTCGACTGACCATGGCATTTTGAACCAAGGTCAAGTGACGTGGGCGACACCTGAGCTGGCACCCCCTCTCCTAACTATCACACCAATACCAACGGGAGGACGTTTGAGCTCTCGACAAATTTAACGTGCATTGCTCCCCTACACGGCGGGTCTTTAGTGGTACTGGGCTCGAACTCGTGACAAGGCCAGCCACGATCCGATACCTTGACCACTCAGCTACCGCGGCCGTGATTATTGGGAAAATATAAAAAAAAACAAATACTAACGACTCAATTACTCTTTATTTACTACGAAAAAATATATTTTACACTGTATTCAATTTAAAGCAACATTAGTGTGACTTGTGTTGTTGAAGGCTAGATGACAAATAACTTATGTTAGGATTGTAAGACAATAATTAACAAGTTTGCTCCCCGCCGCCTCGCACACCATCACCGATCACTCTATAGTGAACTTTGTTATTTTGAACAAAAATGCAAACCACTTTGATTTGTGGCGTGCCCAAAATATTGTGTCGCGTGCCGTCAATGGCACGCGTGCTAGTGGTTCGCCATCCCTGGTATAGAATAATGTAAAGGAATTATTAAAGATTGTTGAACATTTACGAGCAAAAATTATATTATTTTGTTTGCGCCATCGACGTTTATTTGTTTCATCCATGTCAAATTTTCAGTAACCGCTGTTGTTTCCGTTTTGTTCCTGCAAATAAAATTGCTTCCCCTGTAAGGTTTGCGTCATAGTGAACTCATCTTGATGCCATTACCGATATCTTTAATGTTTAGGTGATTTAAAGAAAGCATATACAAAAATATTTCCAAAATACGAGCAGACAACGATGTTTAGGATAGACTGAAATACTGGAGATAAACTGCGGAATAGGATAAGTCTGATGCAAGTGGCCAAATTGGACGATTACCAATTTCCTTTTGAAAGGAGTTGAAATCCGATTTTCCCCATCCAACAAATGTTTTGCCTTCGCTTCTAGGCCGCGTCTGATTTTCAGTAGCAATAACACTAGAAAAAAGGAGCGGCTTAGACTAAAGTAAATACGGCATGTGTGGAATATATTTCAATTTATTTTACATTGTTAAAACATTATAGAATTAAAAGAAGTAGTAATTTGTAAATTAATGGATTATAAAAATGTATTCTCTTGTTCCCTCCTCCCATTTGCTAGCCGAAAATATACTGTTCTTAATTTTGGGCTTCTTTTTAGAGTCTTTTAAGGTGTATTGACCATGATGGTGTCTGTTACATGGTTACGTGTCACTTGTGTATATCCTTTTCAAAACAATTTTATACTTTGCGAACGCGAAATCGTTAACATTTAGAATATTTTATTTTGAATGTATGTGAATTTTATTTGCATCAGGATTTTGTTTATGAAATGTCATGTTCTTTCGTATTTTTTACACAGTTGTGTCTGCTTATAAGTTATATTTAAACAATAACTATAGGAAGTACGAGCATTTAAAGACACAGATGTGTAAATATAAATTATTGATTTTAATTAATAGTTTAGTATTGATATTATTGAGAGAGATTTGGTTAATAATTAAAATTATGAATTGTGCACACAAAATCTGAGATATTTACTACAACAAAAAATTAAAATACAGTCGGATCTCTATTTAACGAAGTCACTAAATCTCGAAAAAAAGTAAGTTTATTGTGTAGAAATATTTGTTAAATGGAGTTTTATCTTTCGATATACTTTAAAAACCATAGAAAACAAATTTTAACTTCATCAAGATAATATATTATTATAAAAAGTAATTATTCACCTTCACATCTTTTTTTTGTAAATTACTATCTATTTATTTTCCATGTGTCTTGCCTATTAAAATGAATTCTGCTAGGGAAGAAAAAGGGGTTTTGGGGAGGAGGACGTTTCCCAGAAACGTTCAACTTTAAAAAGAGTCTTTCATATTAGGATTAATGAATTTTAATGACATTTTCTAATTTTAAGCCTGCAAGTAATTTTAAACATACATATTTTATAACCAGTAATTTTAATCATATATTAGCCCATGCGTCCTTAAATTTAATTACTGGGAAAGTCTATACATTTTGTTTGAGTTTTTTGTTCGAAAAAATGTTTTCTCGCTCCTAACACGCCTCGCATCTTAGCAATACACCCAAAATCCCACCAAGTGCATCTTTTTCACATTGTAATTTACATAGAATTGTTTCATCATACGAAGGTCCAGAAATATTTTAAAAATAGGGCGAAAAAAAATTCGAATTTCTAGAGAAAAAAGTTCGTTAAATGGAAAATGCATTTCGCTATTTGAAAGTTTTTTTTACGAAGAAAATCGTAAAATATGCTAGGCTCCAGGAAGAAGTTCACAAAATAGAAAAAAAATCGCAAAATTGTCTTGATTTTGATAACAATTCAGGCAGACTATACAAAACCTTTTCAATTAAAGTTTTATATTAAAATCCTAAGATCATATTTTTAAGAAAATTTAATTTTTTGGAAAGTCTTTTTTAAGAAATGGAGATTGGATAGAGAGCACTAAATCTAGGTACAATGTATCAATGTTTACAGATATTACAAAACTTTTCAACTATTATATATATAGATACTTATTATTCTATTATTTAAAAATTTTTAACTGTCCATTTCTGTCCCACTTAATATTTTATAACAAACGGCCGATATACTTCATAATAGAGCAGTGTTTCTCAGATAAATGAGTACTAAGCTTACTTGGGAACTAAATACTGGGGGCTTAGCATCAAACTGACCACCTGACTGGAGCATCTGCTCATGCACTTCAGTGCAAATGGTCAGCAAAACTGAGATGGTCACAGTTTTGGGCTGTTGCGCCACTGAGTTTAGTTTTTAGTTTAGTTTAGTGGTGATTCTTGACTACTATGTCACGGCACTTTTGTGTGCCTCCAATTATTTTTAAAATTATTAATCATACACTGAGAAAAAAATAAAACCTGGAACCGAAGAATCATTCGACTATTTTACAGAAATAAACTAAGAGTGCTCGTGGTATATTTAATTTATTCTTTTGTGGATTGATAGATACAGAAAAAATCTTATTAGGTTCATAATCCATTTGCAATAACGGATACATCTGTATATGAATTAACTTTGTTTGAAGAGGAAGAGAACTAATTTAGCTCTGTAATAATCGATATTTAATTTCAAAACATTTGGAAGAGTCAATTAGTTCATTTTAGATTAAAATTAGTGGTCATTATCTCATAATAGTAAAAAAAAAACTTTAAAAATATTGTTAGAATTTCTACATCTTGTTTGCATAAATTCGGATTTTCAAATATAAAATTAAAAAAAAATGATCAAGACTTTTAAATGTAGATGACAAAATGAGAGTAGCAATGTAATTGTTAAGCCCAAATATAAACGAAATTATCAAAAATCAACAAGCTTAAATTTTGCATTAAATATATTCTTATAATTAATCTGTAATTAATTACTCAATAAACATTTTGTTATATCTTTGTCCCGCATGTTATTTTATTTAACATTGAAAATTAGTATCATAAACTATTTCACATAGTGTATTAGAAATAAGTAAAATTCTTTTAAACTTATTTTATCGTTTTTATTAAACTTATTTTTTTACCAGGTAACCACATCGGTAAATTCAACCAAACAAAAATTCCCTATTGTCTCATTGAAACTTTTTCTTCAAATATATTTATGCGTCCGTGTAGTTTAATGTAATTTTAAATTGAAAAATAACTGATACTTTTTATATATAATACCCCTTTATAAAAGTCGATTTATATTAAAAAAAATTAAAACAAAACATGTTTTCCAATAATTTTTGTGTATTTTCTATAAAAAAAAAAAAACCATTTATCCTTATTTTGGATAAATTTTGAAAGACACAATATCGTTAAGCCATTTTCGAAAGAAGAAAAAAATGTATAATTTAGACACTGAAATACATTTTACATTTTATTCCAAAATTATTTTAACCAATAAAATAACTATTTTGGAAAAAGCCTTAAGAAAACAGTTTTACTCCTATAAACTACATTTTTTAAAAAAAGAATAAGATTTTCCAAAAAAAAAGAAAATATTTACAAATTGCTTTTATTTAAACTAATAACCAGTTTTTAATTATTTAGTGCATTTTTCCTTATTTAGATTGTTTTGATTCAATTCAAAGTTATTTAAATATGTTTATTTTAAGAACGAAATACGAGAAATTCACGAACGAAAACTCTATATCTCAAAAACGCATTCTTTGATTATCATACCAGAGATTTATATCATTTTCTTACAGAAAAGGCCTTAATATCAAAAACTAATTAAAGGAAGTGTACATACAACCTCAATTCCCAAAGACATATAAATGCCTTAAGTGAAAAAAATAGGAGCCATAGATGGGATTCTATTTTGGTTTCTTGAAACTAGGATGTCCTACTTCTGCATAGACTTTCGTTTTTCACACGTGTATTTTCATTCTACAGGTGTTGAGAAACTAACCACTTAATTCTAATTCTATCTTTATATCACCGCTTATTATTTTTAATATTTCTGTAGTTTTCTTTTTATGTTCCTCGACCATTTTTTGTTCGCTTAGTAACCTTTGATTTCAATGAAAGTTGCTTTATGTGTGTTGTAATGAGAATTTTTTCAATAATTGTTAGCAGTGATAAAAGATGAAAGAATTATTCAGAAGCACAAATGATAGAGAATTAAATGTTCTTGCTTCTTAAATAAATGATTAGATTTCTGTATTTTGTCGTGGGTATATGATTGGTTGAATAGGTGTTACTCGAATTAATCTCTACATTTTTGTTTTGTTTTTTTGTGTGTCGATGTGAGTTATTTTAATGCAATTTAATCCTTTTAATTTTTTGCTCGCCATTTTTATTTTCAGTTTACAAAAACTGAACAAAACAAAACTTTCTAATCTCATCAAGAATTACTTTCAATGCTATTTTAAAAGATTTCATTTATTATTCACAATTATTAATATTTTAAAAAAAATTCAAATATTTAAATGTTTTCATAAATTGATAATGTAGATATATGGAATAATGAACAAAATTAATTCTCACAAGTTTATCTGAAAATTCAAATTTTTATATGTACTTTCTACCCCTTATATATATACTTTCTCTCTCTCTCTCTCTCTCTCTCTTTTTCTCTTTTTTTCTCTCTTATCATCAGTAAAACCTAATCATAGGTAAATATAAACGATTATAATAGGAAATATATTTCCTATTATATAATAAGAAATAATAAATGGGAAGTAGAAACCCCCAAAAGAAGTATTCAACATAGATACTGCTTTTATTTAACACAGCGAGGTGACGACTGTTTTAAGGGGGTTAAGAAAATTTTTTTTTTTTATATCCGTGACACTCGTTTATATATATTACACTTTCTGATATGCATTTGTTATATTTTTCTTGGTTATCTGATTGTCTTTCTCTACCTTAGAATAAAAAATTAAATTGTATTTTAAAGTTAATTGTGAAGCTATTATATATTCTTACTTTTGAATACTCTGAGGTTATTTTCTTATAAATTTCAATCTTTAAAATTTAAAAAAACAATCAAGTATAACAATTTGTTACATTCGGTTAAAAAAGAAAGTTATTCGGGTTTGCACAAACAGTGTTACTTTAATTTTGTTTGTCTGCCGTCAATACTATATACAGTGAAAATTGCTTAACACGAAACTGAAGGCTGAAATATTTTTTCATGTTAAAGAATATAACAACAAAAAATATCAAGTTTATGAAAGTTTATTTTATTTACAAAGATATGTATATATTAATTTTTTAAAATTAAAAATCAATGAAACAAAAGCATTCACAAGAATTTAAAGAAATTTAATACAAAATTTTCATGTTTTGAAAAATAAAACATTTACTGAGTTTTTGGAAAATAATCTGATATTTTCTTTGCATTATTTTTTTAGCATCAAATTGTTCGATATCGCCCATGTTTTTATTCATTTCACCATTGGAATATGCGTCTAAATAACTGCGCATACTTTTCCTGAAGTTCCTCATTTCGGATGATGTGGGAACAGGACCTGCATTATAAATTTCATTTTCATCGTCAGAATCTGCATCAATATCTTTTGAGCTTTGAACAAACTCCAAAATGTCTGTCTGCCATATTTGAGGCTGTATATACATTATCATCATCTACTGCTATGAATTCTTCCAATAATACAATAGGACAGTCCATCCGGCTGGTTCCCCCCCTTATTTTGTTCATTCCCCGAAGGGAAATTTTTCGTGTTCAGATATTTTCGTTTCGAGTTGAGAGAAAAAAAAGCTCTTGAAAATACATAGTCGTTTGTCGGGACTGTTGTATTATTTAGTGTTAACCGATATTTCGTAATAAGCGTTTTCGCGTTAAACGTGTTTCACTGTAGTATACATTTTTTTCCCTTTTGAGTTTGGTACACAAGGGTCCTTTTTATGTTATTATAGAAACCGTTACAATAGAACTACAGAATGGTACTATAGAACATTTTTATGTTACCGTTAACTAACATTGTAACAAAGCTAACATTACAACGGTCAGTTTTAACCTTTTAATTGTCACGGCCGGGATTAACTCGGGTACGGCACTATTGCTCAATATTATCCTGCACAAGTTTTAAACTGGGTATCTTACTATCGGTGGTGTAGATCGTTGTGAGTGGGAAATATCCTTTCATCCACCAATCCGAAAACGCCAGAAAATTTTTTATAAAATGTTATTTTTTATATTTACTAGACAAGATACTGTGGAACTCATTTTTGCTTTATTATTAAACTGTAGTAGTGAAACGTATAACATTTTTATAACTTTGAATCCAAGTTGTAGAAGAGCTTTTACATAAATATGATGAAACAGCACCTAGACAAAAGAATCTTGGCAAACCACCTACAGTAGATAACCTTGCCGGACTTACTGAACGACATTTTATATCTCATGTTCCTCCTCCTTCATTTGTTGTTCAAAAAAGGATGCGAATGGAAAAGAAGTAATATAAAAAAATTTAAGTCAATTCCTACTTACCTAAAAATCGCTAAAAATGAAACCAACGTGGCTGTATCTGTAATTTTTTAAATAATCAGTTTCAGTCAATTAATTTTATTTAATTATAATTAAATTATCGTATTTTTACCAAAGTGTTTCCAGTTACACCATACACTTAACTGAATTACGGAACTCCTAATACGTATTTATTTTTTTATTTCTTTTAATTTTATTATTTATTTAGAAAATAATGCTCTACTAGAAACGGACTTTACTACCACGCTCTGTGGCAGACACCTCAAGAAAATATACGATTGCTACAAAACTTTAAAAAACTTTATGCATATAATTCAAAATATCAGTTTTTAACTACTAAGTACATTTTATTTTGTGCTGAACATTTGATTTTTTTGAATAAAAAAAAATTGACAATTTATGTACCCATACCTTTTAAATGACAGTTAAAGGGTTAATATGGAGTAGTTTAATTTTTATTTTATTTTCATCAAGGCAAAAATACACATTATGCGATGTTGATTACTATAGTTTAATTTTTATTTTTATTTTCATGTCAAGTTTATGGCCACCAAATAAAAGCCATTATTGAGTCGAATCATCATATTTCCATGCGAGAGGCTTTGAAAGGTTTAAATGAAGTGCATGATGTTGATTACTTAACACATAGCAAATGTCAGAAATGTTTTTAAAAAATCTTTTGGGGTACTTTTTACAATTAGAGATACATGTACGTAAAAAGAAATATACCAAGTTCTCCCCCATTTTGAAAATTCAAGGTCCTATGATTAAAAATTCAAACATGCGTCTTGATCGACCTTCTTAATGTTTTTTATTAAATTTCGAGCCGTATCATTTACAATTGACACAACAAAGACGCATTTTGTTTGGGATTGTCATCGTGTCCTTCCCGAAGGAAAGGAAAGAAAGTTGCCAGAGCCTGAAACAGGCTGGACTTCCAATACGATAGATAACGACACCACCTATTTCTACCTCCACAATTTAGGCATGGAACTGGAGGGGAGGGAAATATTCTCCAGCTCCCTTCATCCGTGTTTTCTGCTGCGTCCTCCCACAAGACTTTTGTATCCCTGACTTAACGAGCTCGCACTTCCCTTGCGTACTCAGAGGGTATTTGGTGGCATCGGGCATCCAACCCAGGCCCTCCGGTCTGGAGTCCGATGCTCTAACCACTAGGCTACCCATGGCCTTATTGTTAACCCTTGATAGAGTGATGCTACAAAATGTATGGAACGAACTGGATTACAAATTGGACTTATGCCGTGTAACAAAAGGGTCTTGCATCGAACATTTGTAACTGAAAAAAAAATTGTTATATTTCTCTTTACATCCATGGATCACTTATAGTTAATGTGTGCAGTAGTTTCGATAATATGGTTTTTTTTAAATCACGTCCATCTTTTGTACTCATCTTATATTTGCAATACGCATATCAAACATAATGTAATCAATCCTTTTTTGAAACGAATTATTTCTGGTGATGAAAAATGGATCGTCTACAATAATGTTCGCAAAAGATCATGGTCCAAGAGATATGCATCTTTGCGACACATCTTTAACATTTTAAACTATTCGAACTTGGAAAGCGATATCATATCTCCATATAGCCTGGATATTGCACCATAGAATTATAATTTATTTCGAAGTTTACAAAACTTTTTAAATGGTAAAAATTTCAGTAATAAAAATGATCTCAATTAGCGTCAGTTGAATTACAATATGCATATAAAATTGTTTTAAGAACATTTTATTACAAGAAAAAATTATTTAAACGCAATTTTTTTGGTAAAAAATGAAAAAAATATTAACATATTCAAAATATTCATCTTTTATGAAAAATGCATTTATAATAATAATATTTTGCCTATGCGTATCTAAAGCTTCTGTACAAAAAAAAGCCAAAACTAGAATTTTTAAAATACAGTGGGCCACAAAAGTGTTCGTACACTTGCAATTTCTTCTAAAATTTAATATTTTCGACTAATAAAAATTATTATATTGTAATTGTAATTTTTTTGATATCTGCAATTTGTCCTTAATGGAATGACATAACTAATTTGTTAAAAATAGTATAACTATTTTTAAAAAATTATTAATCAAAAGACTTCTAAAAAATTATGCCACAAAAGCCTTCGTACACTTAACAAAAATCTCAACTTAGCTTTAAATATTATATTTCTTTTCTAATTTAGTGCTTAGTAGGATATTTTTTAGTGTCCACAACAACTTTTAAACGTCTTGGTATAGATTTAATTAGTTTTTTGTTATTTCTGCATCGATTTTCCTCCATTCTTCTGTGATTGCTGTTTTTACTTCTTATTTTGTGTTTATTGTCATGTCTTCTTTTTTTTGTACATCAAAATCTCACCAAATATGTTCTACTGGGCTAAATAAAGTGATTGAGGAGGTGTTTTCATAATTTGGGGACAGTTATACAGACACCAGTGGCGTACATTGAGAGTAATGCGCTTGGCGTCATTACCCTGTTAAAAATTAAGTCGTCTCCAACATCCCAATTTCGGGCGGATAATTTAAAATTTGTCTTTAAAATATTTAAACAGAGCCCATGATTCACAATATCAACAAAAAATATCAAATTACCTAATTCTGTGGCCGATGTACACCCCCATGCAAGAACACTTCCACCACCATATTTTATTGATCCAACTAGATTATTGGGATTAAGCTTCAGAAAATTCAAAATTGACAGCAAATTGATTGGGATAATTCAACAATTTCGTTCCGATGGGCCTATAATAGCTTGTAAATGAAAAAATAAGGAGTTTAGTCCCATGAATTTATGTGGAACAAGAACTCCTCCACCTCCATGCTTCAGTATAGAAGTGAAAGTGTTCTGGCGTGGGGGTGTAAATTGGCCTCAGAATTAGGTAATTTTGTATTTTTTTTATTGTATTGTGAATCATGAGCTCTATTTAAATGTTTTAAAGAGAATTTTTAAATTATCCGCCTGAAATTTGGATATTGGATACGACTTAATTTTTAACAGGGTAATGACGCCAAGCGCATTACTCTCAATGTACGCCACTGGTGTCTGTATAACTGTCCCCAAATTATGAAAACACCTCCTCAATCACTTTATTTAGCCCAGTAGAACATATTTGGTGAGATTTTGATGTACAAAAAAAAGAAGACATGACAATAAACACAAAATAAGAAGTAAAAACAGCAATCACAGAAGAATGGAGGAAAATCGATGCAGAAATAACAAAAAACTGATTAAATCTATACCAAGACGTTTAAAAGTTCCTGTGGACACTAAAAATATCCTGCTAAGCACTAAATTAGAAAAGAAATACAATATTTAAAGCTAAGTTGAGATTTTTGTTAAGTGTACGAGTTATACTATTTGCACAAAATTAATTCTGTCATTTCATGAAGAACAAGTTGCAGATATCAAAAAAAAATTACAATTACATTATATTAGTTTTTATTAGTCGAAAACATTAAATTTTATAAGAAATTGCAAGTGGACGAACACTTTTGTGGCCCACTGTATATATACTCAGAAGGGGATTTTATTCGTATTTTAATACACCGCAGTAGAGAAATCGTAACAAAAAACATTGGTTATTATTTCAATTGATCGTAACTCAGAAAATAAAATAAATTTTTCAAAAATATTAATTCAGAGTCTGTATAGAGGTCATAGCTATATATAGCCAAAATATTTATATTATAGATCCATTTTTCCTAAAAGGGTAATGTTTTGAAAAATATGTCATTCTTCCTTAACTTTTTCACCAAAAAATTGCTTTCAAATATTTTTTTCTTGCAATAATATTCTTATAACAATTTTTATATGCATATTTTAATTCAACTGACATTGAATATCAAAAAAGTTATTCATTTATACCAGAGGTGGCCAACCCCTTTTGGAACAGTATCACTATTTGATAAAAAAAAACAATTAAATATGCCACTTACAACTTTTGCAACAAACAAATATGGAAAAGGGAAAAAGTGTTACTTTTAAGCTTATGATGGGATTTTTACGCAAATAGCACATTTTTAATGCAAATCTATGTAGTCGAAATTCAAAAATATAATATAATAAATTAGACGAAAGAGTACACAAAATCTTAGGTTTTTATTTTAATAAACTTTTAACAAGTTCAATCGATTTGGTTAAGTGTAAAATAAAAATGAGTAACTTGAGTCATTTAATTCAAAATAATTACTAAACGTTCAGTATTTACTTAATATGGCTTTTGAATTACTACTTTTTTTTTACCAAGTCATCTATATTAGGATTAGCTCTTACAGATGCCCCCAAAATTAAGTTATTATAAGTGCACATCAGTTAGTTTTGAGTGATATTTCTTTTATTTTCATAGCAGGAAACCTTTATCCACAAACATATTTTAATCCAAATTTTGAGGGGATTTTTTTGTCTGCGACAACCGCACTTCAATAAAATTGAAAAATATGGCTATTTATTATTATCTTTCCAAAATTTTTAAAAAAATTCAGTAAGTCTTCGTGTGGCACGCGTGCCATGGTTTGGCCACCCCTGATTTATACTCTTATGCTTTTTCAAAATCATGGTTTCGAACGTTGTTAGTCACCTCAAATTTTTATTTAACTACAGTACACGAAAATGTTTAAATGAATGTAAGATAAAAACTTTTTCCCCTTATGTGGTACGTATAAATCACATTCAATATTTATTTATTTATTTTTGTAAACTTCTTTTTATTTACTTATTAAGTTTTACGAATAGGCAACATCATCTGGGAAATATTCAAAAGCTACAAATACACTACAAATTAAAAACCACATTTTAGAATCAACCAAATTAAACAACGGTACGAATTTTTCTTCACAATTATGCAACCCGTCTTTCTGACGCAGCAAACGAGCAAACAAGACAAGACCCACATACCACGGCCGGTCATTACACCTTTGCTTTCTCTGCATACTGACCATTCATACAAGAGTTTAGTGGGCGAATGCTACGAGAGGCGTTCTATTTTTAGCATCAACCTTTACGGCCCTGTAGGGTTAAGTGAAGTTTCTGCATTTCACATTGGCTTGATAAATATCGCAGATCTGTGAATGCAAGACTCATTTGAGACAATAGGAAATATCTTTCTGTCTGCATTAGGGTTTGTTTTTTATGACGGGTGTTTCTACGCTCTGATGCTTTTTGTGTTTGAATGAATCTTTAGTGGCTCGATTGTGTTGGGTGCAGAAGATGAATTACTTTTACTACTTTCACTTGAGATGGGTGGTTTAATTTTGGATCTATTTCCTTCCGTGAAAGAGAAAGTTTTTTTTATGCGAATGTGTGACACTATGGAAGTTGAATTTAATTTTTGAATGGGATTTGCGAAGCTGAAATAATTATTGCTTGTGATTTCGCTACTTGGTTAAACTACTATTGTAATGTTTAGTATTTAGATTAAATTGAAGACATCATCCAGAAATGTTTCTTGTGTCACCAGCAACTAAAAAATTAGGAATTTATTAAACTTTTTTTTAATGTTTTGTTTTGTAGATGATCATTTCTACCTTTTGATAGGTTATGGCAGGGGTACTCAACCTTTTTTTAGGCCAAGCTATATACACGTGACAACTATTTCACACGGGCCGTGACAGGAGGAAAACGAGGGAGGGGGAGGAGACTATAAGATCAAGGACATTTAAAATGCGGGAAATTGATCAAAATACCAAAACTCATAATTCTGTATTTTATTTTAAAACTGCAATGAACTCTATCAAACTTAACTCACAAAAGATACGTTTTATACATTTTTTATCCAGTTATGGGGGTAATTTCGATTTCCTTTCACCAATGATCCCAAGTCCACCCCCTTCCAAATATTTTGTTGCTGTTGCAAAGTTTTTTTTTAAGAAAGCCAATTTATATCTCGTCTTGAAAGAGATCATCAAGAAAAAGAGCCATTAAACGATTCGCACTTAGTGGTACAGTAAGGAGCAAAGTTATATGTTTGAAACGTGTCTTTTTCGATAATTCAAACAAGTTGTTGATCCATGTTTGTTTTCCTCAACGAAATAGTCAAGATCCCAATTGTCTTGAAACAACTTACATTCTTTAGGTATTTTTTTGCTTGAAAGACATGAGGATTAATTCAAAATTAGATTCCCCCATAAAATGGTTGCTACTCCACTGTTATTTGTTATCACTGACCGCTACAATTACTAAAGGGTAAAAGGTTATCTCACTGTCCATACCAGCACGACTTCTATACTAAAATTGATGTATGTGAGTCCGGTGGGCCATATGTGGTCCGCGGGCCGCAGGTTGAATATCACTGGGTTACGGTCTTAAAATCTTTGATAAATAATATATGATAGGTACTAGTAATATATCATGTAATAACAGTTTGTAATATGAGTTTTCAATCAAATGAAATGTTTTGATGGGATGAAAGAGTGAAGAAAGGTTCGCGTTATTTTTTACAAAGTGAACTGCCAAAATTATAAGATATTGAAATCAATGGTTACAAAATGTTTTCGATACATTAGAGAGCTTTAAATTTTTAATTTATTGAATCTTAGGATTAGTGAGATGGGAAAGGTTTGTATTAGTTTATAAAAATCAATTAATTTTCTAAACATCCTGCTTTATACTTTGGTAATTTCTTCTTTCTAAAAATGCGTAACGTGTACGCAGTGTAAAAAAATTTTAGGTTTAAGATATCAATTAATTCTACTTCTAAGAAATAAAAATACAATTTTATATCTACTTCATTTGAAATTTATTTTCTAAAATTTTAAAAGTAAAATTGGGTACCTCAAAAAGAAACTCTTACAAATACAGAAAAATTACTAAAAATTAAGTTTAAACATGTAATGAAGATAAACGCGAAGCAATTTATTAGGCAGAATTAATTTTAAATCATGTTTGTTTTAAAATTTTAAGAAACTATTTTCTCAGTTAGCCAAAAAATATTTTTGAGCATTTTAAAATACAAGCTAGCAAAGAAACACACACTTCTTGGGTTGTAAAGAAATTTCTCCCCGATTTTTTACGATTGCCCCAGGGTCAAAACACGGGGTTCCCTGCGAGCCATAAAACTCCTGCTGTGTTGCTTCCTCCTTCCTTCATTATCTTTCAAGATGTTAAACCTTAAAAGGGGGAAAGGATTTCAGAAAAGTGCGGCTAATCCGCTTTTGAAAACGTTACTTGAAGGCAGAAAAATCCGTGCAGTCCATTTTTGAAGCCTCTCTAGTAGGGCGGAAAAATCCGTTCTGTCCAGTTGGAGGGTTAACATATTTTTAGAAAAATACATCTCCCAAGAATATCTTTCAAATAAACATGTTTAATGGTAGCTAATTAAAAAATAATTCTAATAGTTTTTTAGAAAATTGTAAAGATGCATTCGTCACAAATCTGTCTGAGAAAGTAATATTTCATTTTATCTACATTTACTCGTTAGATCTGTTTCGTTTTAATTAAAATTTGATGATTAAAATTCATAAACAATGTAAAAAATACATGGATTAATACAATTTGAAAATAAACATGATTTAAACACAAATAACTATCAAGCTCGAAAGAGTAAAATGCCAAAAATAAAACTCTTTATTTAAGAGACATATATCTTTAAGAATCTCTAATAGAGCTTAGATTTTTTGTGATCTGAATAAAAATATTTTGATCATTCTGTAGAAATACAAAAATAAATTTTTAGTTAAAATGTTTTTTTCCTGTTTTATTTAAGTTGGACATAATTTTTGAGATCTCATAATACATGCTTATCGTTAGGTACCATTTTTTAAAAAAGCATCTTTTAAATAGGTAAAAAATTTTTGCACATATATAAAACATTACACAAAATAGAATGAATCTACTTTTTTAATTAAAATATTTAGATAGTTTCCTTGAAAAAATTATAAAACTTTGTTTTATTTGGAAAATTTCCATTTTTTCCCCTTTTTCGTACATAAAACTATTTTTTAAGAAACTATCTACTACTTCGACTAAAAAAATGCAGGTTTACTATATGCACTGGTATCATGCATAGAAGTATGAAAAAAATTAAACATATAGTGCGATAGTTTTTTTAAGTGTACCAAAAAGCAAAAAATTATACTTTGGAGAAAAAGTAAAAAAAAACTAAACATTTGTAAGCGCTTTTTTACATTTTTTGTCAATTACTTTTTTCATTTTTAAGGTTATTTTATTAACGAACATATCAGTGTTATACATTAACAGATTCAGAAAAATATGCACTGTTTTTTAATACTAAAATTGAAGAAATCTATGTTTGGAATGTGTAGGATGCCATGGTTCTCTTAAAAAATTTTAATATCAGGAGCATTGACGAAAATTGATTTCTCTGCAAATAAGTTTAACCTCTTAATAAAAAATACTTATTCAATTATTTTGGTTCATGCTATGTGAAACCATATTCTCAATTTCAATTAATAGTTTTCAGAAAGTGTTTTGTGGGTTCCGTTAATTTCATATCGCCGCAGGAATAATATCAACTTACGTAAAAAAAGTTATTTAATGCATTTATTATAATTCTTTCATAAAAAGAGACATTTTCAAAGCATTATCTACACTTTTCTTTTATGTGTGTGTGTGAATGGTTAAACAATAAATTAAATCAGGTATATTCAAGAAACCTATTTTTATCTTAATTATAAAATAGTATTATCATAATAAGAGAACAGGGGGCTTTTTTTTAAATTTGATTTTCCATTAATTGCCAGGAATAATTGTGATTCTTATAATTTACCTAATCAGTTATAAATTATACTTCTGTTGTGAGAGTGTCCTTTCGTATTACATAGTAATCTGAATACCATAGAGTTATTTTTATGATTTAATAACAAATACGTTTTACTTTTAAAAACATAATCCCGATACTTCTTAATGTTGAATGTATAAAATGTTACATAGTCATTTTATATTATTCCTACATTAATATTTAGTGACCGTTTTTTCATTCATAAATATCCTGTTCACAAATACATTACTAAACGCCCCCAATAGCATACTTTAAATCTTTAAATGATTTAAAAGTTAATATTTCCAGAAACATTGAGAAAACAAATTCTTTAACAAGTAAATTGAGAAAAAGTGTAGAAAACTTTATTTAAGTTAATTTGTTTAATTTTGAAGATGTTGAGTTCAGTAAATAGTGTAAAGTATTTAGGCCCGATAGTAAAATTTCCTCTTCCATAAAGGCAATTACAAGGAAACAGAGATCACAGCAATATTCTTATAGTTATGTTTCTTTTAAATGATAAGTAAATTTACATGTATGAGAAATAAAGCTATGTTTTCTTATTTTTTGAATTTATTGTTCGAAAAAGTTTCAACTGGAACTCTTAATGAAAATGTCTCAATAAAAAATTTCGAAAAGATATTATAAAATTGAAACAATAAAGAAACAATAACAATTTCCACTACTTTTAATTGAAATAACGTTGGTCAACTGTAGATTTGTGTTAAGAGTTAAATCCGTTTTCGACTACATACATGAAAAAAGATAGTTTCAATGAAAATACTCAACTTTTTTCTTTTGTAAAATCATGTTTTTCGCATTTTTCCCCTTAAATTTCATTGAAATCAAGTTTCGTGTAGAATTTAAATAACTAATGAGATTTACGTTTAGCAATAATTAAAAGGTTTTTCATGTACTTACTTTATTGTACTATTTGAGATTTTTAATAATCTTACATTAAATTTTTGGCATGCTCAAATCATTTTAAGTCGCATATTACTATAAAAATTTCAATGCGAGTTTTCAAAGTAGTCCACCATTAATTAATATATATATATTAAATCAAGGAAATCACCACAAAAACTTCCTTTGCCAATCAATAAAGAAATTCTACCAAATGTGATCAATATAAACTCTTAACCAAAATACTTTTAAGCTATTATAGTATTTGAATTTAATTTTTTTACTTTATGATTACATCATTTATAATTTTCTAAATATCTTGCACTTTTTTTTAAAAAATGTTTAAATAGATTTCTTTTGATATAGTTTCTTAATATAATAGAAGAAAATATATTTTCTTAATGTTAAGGTATCCGACTACGTTCGGAACCGTGATTTAAAAAGAACGCATAAATGGATAATTTTCATAATATTTAGTGTTACTTAGATTAAAATACATGTATAAAATTGTTTTAAGGGCATTATGACAAAAAAAAATATTTAAATACTATATTTTGTCAAAAAATTAGCTTAGGTTAACCTTTTTCAAAACGTTCTCCTTTTATAAAAATGCTTCTATAGTAATAATATTTTGCTTATATAAAGTAAAGTTTTTTTCAGAGAGTCTGAACTAGGATTTTTGAAACATCCACATTATTTTCAGAGTTACCATTGATTGAAATAATTATCGGCGGTTTTTTCCTAAAATTTCTCCCCTCTGTTGTAGTAAAATATGGATAAATCCCCAATTCTAAGTTATATATTTCAAAATTTCTAGTTCAGACCTCTGTACAGAAGTCTGAGCTATATGCAGGCAAAATATTATTATAATGGAAGCATTTTTCATAAAAGGAGAATGTTTTGAAAATTGGTCATTCTATGTTCCTTTTTTGTCAAAATGTTGTACTTAAATAATTTTTTATTTTAATAATCATCTTCAAACAATTTTATTTACGCTAAGTGACACTAAATATCATAAATATTATCCATTTATACGCTTTCGCAAAATCATGGCTCCGAACGCAGTCGGATACCTTAAACTATGACAGTATTTGAATTCCAATTTTTTTTTTACGTTAGGATTACATTATATTTATAATTTTCTAAATATCTTGCAATTTTTTTTAAATATCTAAATAGATTTCTTTTGATATAGTTTCTTAAGGGCTTACAGGACTCTTAACAGATATCCGTGCACTCGAAAAAAACATCCTTCTTCAAACCAATAACTTAGCAATAAAACAAAACAATAATTTGAAATTTTTACCATATGGTAATCATATATATTTACATTATATTTTAAATGTTTAGAGAATTTGTGAAGAAATTTAAAAAGTTATAAAGAAATAAAAATTGGACAATTTTTCAAAAAAATTAAAATGAGTATTTTACACCGTGCAGGATTTTGAAGTACAAAACTGATCAAAATTTTCAAATTTAATTTTACTTGGTATAAGAATGTTCACTTCTGAAGTTATACTAACTTTTAAGAAATTTAGAACGAAAAAAAAATTTTTTAAATACAATTATAACGAAAATTTTAAGAAAAAAACAAATTCAAATTCAAATAAAAAAAAAATTCTATTATGATTATTTTTGTTTGAAAAATGATGTATAAGTTATGAAGAGTCTTATTTTGAACACGTGCATAAAATTTCAACTTGATATCATAAATAGTTTATGAGAAATTCTGCGCTTAAACTAAAATTTTTTGTTTTGCGAAAAATGAAGTTCAAGATAAGAAAGAGATAGGGTTTTCGTAAAAATTTCACTACTTATTTCTCAATAACTTCGGAAGTTTTTACAGTATAAACACAATTTTGGTAGCAAAATACTCAGAAACATTGAGGCTTTAACATATATTTTTTTCAGAAAATTGAAAAATTTGCAATTTAAGAGTCCTGTGAATTCTTAATATAACAGAAGAAAAATATATTTTCTTAACTTTAAGTTTCCATCACCAGTACTTTTAACAACAACAGCTATATCACGTGTCTTTATTCATCATCCTATTCTCAAAACATTGATCCCAATGATTTCACTTGAACTGATTAATCATTACCATTATTTTTATTCGTATTTCCTTCCTTACTTGCAGTAATAATATACATTAAGATCGTTTGCTACATGAAATTAGTCAAGGCTCTTAGACCTCAATGTAGACTACCATTTTGAATAACCTTTTAATATTCATATTCGCTAGCGTTATATTAAGTTCCCAAATGACCCAGGAAGCTCATGATTTCATAAAAACACAAACGTCTTGAATATCCAGATGTATTTTAAGAAAGATAAAAAATAAAACTGGAAGGAAGCAGTTCAAGTTTTTAAAAAGAATCTAAAAGTTAAACTGAGACTGATTGATGCTCTTTCAACCTAACCGCTTGAATAAAAAAAACGTGATCATCAAAGGCCTCCGATAGGTTTTTCTGCCATTTTTTCAACCGTACGTCTTGACTGGAAGTTGCTAAGCTGTTTTACGGCCAGTAAACATGGAAATGACTTCTACAGTGGGAAAATGCCGGTAGTTGGCGAAGGAGTTATATTTAATTGAGGAAGATTGAATAATACGGAGAGGAGTTATAAATATCCGGGGTCAAAAAGGTTATCTAGAGTGAAAGGTAGCGAACTCAGCGTGAGTTGAAAATTCATTATTCAATGAATAGATTATAAGATTGATAAATTATTGTTTTGGATAAAAATTCACAAAAATTAGCTCTATGGGAGAGAAAAAAAAGAAATTGAGGACGATGAGGTTAATTATCAGCACGATTTTGGGGTTTTGAATTATATATACACAAAAGTAGTACTTGAGGAATTTTTTATTAAATAAAAGTATGGATTATATGATCGATAATGAATTTGCCTAACTGCCAAACGGAGTACAAATATTCATACAAGTATAAATTTTTTAAATGTAAGAACTTCACATTTAAGGTATCCGATTACCTTAAAATTGCAAATTTTTTTCAAAAATTGACATTTTTTTATGATTTATTTTTTGACCATTTATGAGCTTTGTAAAAATACCAAGTTTTTTCCCCATTCACTAGAACAAAAACTAGAAGTGTTTTAGTAAAGCAAATGCCATAAATTTTAACGAGATGTCAAACTTTGAAATGCGTTTTACTCTAAGTGTGTCTTTTTCGAAAAACTCAAACGGAGTCAGGGATTGCTCAAAAAGTTTTAAGAAAAATTATCTGAAAGTTTTGTGTATGTGTTCTGTGTAACACGGTAGAAGTGTTTTAATCTTCAGATGTATCAATCACTGATTTATTAAAAAAATAACAGTTCCTTATGTGAGTATAATCACTGTTTTTTAAGCAATTTCATATATTAACTAAGATAAAGTACTCGAGTTTTTGTAAAAGTTAAAATATCTCTTAGCCTGAAGATTATTTTAAAAAAAAGTACGAAAGTAACACATCAAAATTGAAAAATTGAGAATTTGTTCATACGCCTTTTGTCCAGAGTCCGTTTATGTAATTTTTTGTCAATTTTTACCCATTTTTTCCCATTTAATAATAATAATTTCTTTCTCTTCTTAATTTTAGCTATTTTTTCTTAAAATGTACTAAATAAACCTTAAACACACAAAAAAAAATTCCATTTCACTATTTTTTAAAAATAAAATTTGTCGCAAGTAGTCGGATATCTTAATAAAAATTGTATGGTATATAGTTATAAGTTTGGCATGTGGTATATTAAACAACAACCCTATTTACTCGTCTTAATGAACTCCCGGGCGAGTTAGAGTGCTGCTGAGAGCTGTAGGTCCTGGGCTCGAATCCCGAAGAAGGCAAGGGTGTTTGTAAATATATAGTGTCTATACACCACATAAGAACACTGTAAATATTTGGCAAACCGAAAGTCTTCTTGAGAGTTTGGCGGTAAGCAAAGGGTTCTTCAAAATTGGGGTGGAAGATAGTAATATTAAGGGGACCAACCGTCATCCTTTAGGGAGGACAGTCCTCCTTTTATAGGTTCTGTCCTTCCTCGAAAAGTGTCCTCCTTTACAATATTTTAAAACAAATCTGTTAATCTCTGTATTCAGAGATGAACCAAACATGCTTCCAAAATGTCGAAGAATGATCTGAAACAAATATCACAGGAAATAACAGTTTTCAATGGTATTTTTTGACTTTGTCGCAAGTAAAATGGGCAGATATAGAAAATTACGTTGAGATTTTATCGAAAGAAATGCCTGATGTTAAAATCGATGACAATTGTCTGTTTGAAGTAGAAAGAAGGCTGAATGTATAGTTAAATTCTAATAAATTAGAACAATTGGAAAATCAACATGCTGAGAAATTGGTAAAAGATGGGTGAAATTATTTAAACCATTTAAAAAATGAACACATTCCATATGAAAATGTAATTATTCTGGTTGAATTTACGTTGTGCTGCCCTGGAACTAATGCAGCAGTTAAAAGAGCTTATTTCAGTTGGTAATGATTTTTGTGAAGTGACTAGTGAGAAATCAAAATTAAATGTTAATATTTTAGTTACAGTGTTTACCATAAAATTCAGTGTAAAGGATATATTAGAAAATTATATGTTGACAAAAAAAATTCATTCAATGGAAAAATACTCGTTTAAGATAATAATTAAAAAGAATGTAAGCGTAATTAACGTATTTTCGTTTGAATTGATAAAATGTTTCATATATTTATAAGTTGTAATTTTTATCTTAAATTTTTCGTCCTCCTTTTCATTGTTAAAAAAATGGTCACCTTAGTAATATCATACTGTCACCTATATGGTGCTCAGAAAGCCACTGCCAAATGATACACATTATCTAGCCCCTCGTGTTACGATGAATTTCGTGAGCCTCAATCTGATGTTTATGTCAATCAGGTGGGAGATAAGTAACAGCACATTCATTTTAATAATTATCTTGCAATACATATAATTGTTTATTTATTTATTTAAAAAGTAAAGGGTGTTTTTTTAGAGGTATAGAACTTTAAATTGCAATCTCGTTTTGGGTCCATTCGATGATCGTTTTGATGAATTCCAAACCAAACTGAATAATATTTATAAAAACAGTTAAAAACTTCATCAATAAAAATATATTTATAAAAACAGTTAAAATTCATCAATAAAAAATATAAAAAAAAATCTTCGACAATTATTTGCAAATTAGCTTAAGGATCACTCAAATTTTGAATTTTTTCGAGGTTGATTATCAAAATCAAAAGTTTAAAAATAATTTTTAAGCTTATTTTTTTAACAAAAAGTGCAATAAATAAATAAATTTACGGTATTAATAATTAGTATTACACTAACTAAATCAATGCTTGACTTGCTCAGAATATCTACAACGTCAGTTTAGAATATTTTTCAGGCAAATAAAATCGTTAGTGAGTGCGTAAAGTAAAAGAAAATTCGAATTTCTTATGTTTTATTTTGAAAAAAAATCACTGATTCCTCGGCGGATATATATTTTTTAATAATATGTAGTTTAATTATATCTATATATTTTCCCCAAAAATAAAAAAAATTATAATAAACATTAATGAGACATAGAAAAAAAGAACTGAAAAAAATTTTACAAAAGGAGATTTCACAAAGGCTTTAGCTTCATTTAATGAGCATGTTTTTCGTTTACTCAAGGTTAAATTTGGAAGGCATATCCTGTATATTTTAAAACATTATTTTCATAATTAAAAAAGGCGTTTATTTTTTCTCCTTGTAAATACACAGATCACTGAGAACAGCTGACCTTTTGGAGCTCCTCACATTAATTTGTATTTGCTAATTTACAGTGACAGATCCCAACGACCTACGTTATACGAATACATTCTTTGTAGAACCGCAACCAAAATAAAACCCACAGCAGAACCAATTTAGGTGTGACTCCACATAACCGCATATATGGAACAAATTTTGCATTTATGTGTTTATACTCAATGTTTATTTAGTGCTAACTTCATCCCCCTCCCCTTGCTTTTCTTAAGATGTATTTGAGGATGTTCTTGAAGAAGCTGCAGCAGTGTTCACCTGCTTTCTTGACGGATGCGTAAACAAAGGAGGATTGAGGAAAGGGTCAACACTAGTGTCCTGCGGGCAAGGAAACTATTTTCGGGGGAGAAGCTGATGTAACTGTGATTGTACCTACGCGAGAAAGGCTATTTATCGCTGCATAGAATGAGGACGAATGCCGCCAGACATTAAGGAAAGGTGAAAGTGAAGGTGTCCTTTATTTAGAGAAGAGGGGCATCTTCCCGAAGTGGAAACGTTTTCTGAAATCATGCGTAAAATTATTTAGGTGTCTGTGGGAGGCATAGATACTAATATTTGGTTAAAAAGACTAACAATTTGTGTTCAACGAAAAAAAATATATATTCTTTTTCCCCATTTGCGTTGATCAAAAAAATTAAAGGGAATTTTACATTTTTATTTTGTTATAAAAGAGATTTTTTTTCTAGTTTTAGTTAAAATGTGAAAGATGAAAAAACATTTTTTTGAAAACATATAATAAACACAAACACACAAAATCATGTAAGTAAAGAATTTTATTTACATCTCCATATCTCTTTATTTTTTGCATTCAGAAAGCACACTTATCACGAACGTAGCTACCGCCGTATCAATGATACGGCGCCCTTGAATTGCAGGGGCCCGAACAAAAAAGCGTAAAATATTAAGGGCCCCAAAAAAAAGAATTTCCAAGATATTTTGGTACAGGATCCACTCAGAATTAACTACACTAGTGATACTTATCATGGTACATGACAAGGATCGGAAAACTTTCACGACAAGAGTCAATTTACAAGTAAAATAAGGCAAACTATTGAAAAGCGTAAAAAAAAAGAGCCTTATTATCAAACAGCCTAAACTATTTATATGCACCGAGAGAGGGGTGGGGAGATTGACTGGTAGCGATCATGATCACGACTCCAATTAAAATCCTTTATTATATTTCAATACAATTTTATCAAAAGCAATATTTTACATTTCTACAAAAACTAAAAATTATAGAAGATATTTTTTATTACTGTGGCTCTACGCAAGGACAACCATTATGAAAATTTTATAATGCTACGAATTTAATTTCAAGATTTGCGAAAAGAATTCTGTACCAATAATAACGTTAGAGATATATTCTAGAATTGTATGTTTACTTCAATAATTCAGATTGGTTTGGGTTATTCTTGCATACAAAAATCATTTCAACGCTCTTTATTAACAAAGCTCGTCATAAAATACAGAATATATTTTTGTCACTTATTGGGGTTTAAGTGTATCTCTTGTTCAAAGTGATGAATCTTCTCAAACTCATTTATGTAAATAAGTAAACGTTACTGGAAATTACTTTGAGATATGCCTTCTCCTAGTGGCATTTTTAACCAATTAATTGAAATTTTACTTCTTTAGAAGTAATTGTATTTTCATTAATTCTCAGTAAGCTTTGATAATGGAAAATAATACAGAGAAATGACCATCTTAAAAATCTGCCTTATATTTAAATGTAATCGTAAATACAGGTAACTTTTTTACTAAATAATTATAAAGGAAAAAGAATAAGGGGAACAATTTTTAGTGCGTATTTTATCTTTTTAAAATATTTCCCAATGGCAGAAGACAGAAGAGCCATAACTTACTATGCGAAAAGCTGCGGTTTGCCGATCCCTGGTCTATGATATCTAAAGTGCACTAACTTTTAAGGAAACATCACTACACCATCAACTAACGCAAGGATTATTGACGATCAACCTTGCAGTTTTGTGTTACAGTTAATTGGCAATGATTGCACTTGAACCGGCCCATTACTTTCTAAATTTCCAGTCCACAAACTTTGAGTACAACAGATTAAACACACCTCAACTACGTTACATGATGGGTTTTTAAAAGCATCAGAACTTAAATTCACGTTTGAACGCACTCATGATCAAGACCATTTGTTTTACAAAAAGTGATGTAACTTTCTGAACTATTTTCTAACATTTTTTTCCCTCTTTTCTTTGACTCATGGAAACTGTTATGTAGAGAATGTAATGGTTTTTCCAAGTAGTTGCTGAAAATGTCACATATTTGTGACATACGTTCAAAATAAGTGTTTTAAAGAGAACATAATCAAACAAGTAAACGAATGAAATAAGACGTGGAACAAAGCTGGAATGAAACAAAATAGTTCAAAACGTATTTTAGGTTTTAGAAACAAAAAAAAATAAAAATGTTACAAACTTTGTTTCAAACAATAAAATTGTAATCTTTAGTTAATAATAGTACTTATCAACACTTGAATTTACTTATAAGAAATTGCAGAGAGAAAATATGGTATATTCATGGTGGATACGGATTCTAATTTAAATTGAATTATTGGATTGTAAAATTAAAACAATTGAGCTAATAAATCTAAGAAAAGGAATGAAAAGTTTGTAATAAATCATTAATAATAGAATTTCGACAGAATAAGAATTTTAGCATTAAGAACCTAAAGAACTAAATTTCAACATACCTCACTTAATTTCGCGATTCCATTCGAATAAGAACATGTCGCGAATAAATCAAAACAAAAACAAATCTGTTGCCAGATACTTTACATTAACAGAAACGTGTGGCAAATGAAAAATAATTAAATGCGTTGGCGCAGCTTCAGTTCGTGATAGAAAAATGCATTTTGATGACAACGAGAGAAAAATCTTCAATTCCCTGTATAAAAAAAATTAAGGTGCTTTATTTCATCGTAACTAGACATAACTGATATTCACGTTAATAATTTAAGGTAACTTAATAAAATAAGAACGAAGCATGAATAAAAAATAAAATAAAGGAATGAAAAGAATGAAGGAGCTTCATTATTCATTCATTTTCTTACAGAATATTTAAAAGGCTTAATAACTCACACTTCTATTATCAAAATGTGTTTAAAACTTCTTTTATTTTTTTTCTTTTCATTGTTTGTACAATTTTTTTTATTTTTAATTCAATTTCCATCCATTATAGTTCTTCTATTCAAAGAATAAAAGAAAACGATATTGACTGTTTGTAATAACAATATTTTGATATTAGTCTCCAAAATTCAACAAAATATAATTTATGACACATTTATACAGCTGATGTTTAATTTTTTTTTTGAAAATAGTTTCTCTTTTTTTACTTCTACAAAATTAATAACACAAATATTTAGTGAAAAGTTTTAAACTTTTTTATTTCTCACAAAATGCAATGAAAATAATTTTTAAGATACTTAATTTATGGATTAGTTACTTATATATATATTGATTTAAATTAATCTAAAAATATTTTTTCAAAATCTTGATTTGTCTTTTTTTTGGATTATGTTAACCCTCAGTAGATCCCGAAATTGCCAGTCATGAAACAGTTTTTAGTAAATTGCGTTTTTGTTTAATATAAATACTTATTAATCAACATAATTAAAATGTAGATGCAATAACATTTCTATTAAAATATAAAGTTCAATCTGCAAAACAAACTTTTTTAAAAAAAAGTTTAGTTTCAAATCATTTTTAAAATTTTTAGTTTATACTGTAATTTTATAATCATGTTTCGTTAAAAATATGCATTTCATCGTTATATTTTTCTGAGTGCCATTTTTAATATAGATTGAATTTTCCTTTAAATTAAAAGGGCCTATAAAATGTTAAAGTATTTTTTCAAATTTTAATGAAACATTTGACATTAAATTGATTAAACATTTCAACTATTTTTAATAAATTGTATTTTTATGTAACATAAATATTTATTAATTAATTTAATTAAAACTATAGCTACAATAACATTTCTTTAAAAATATAAATTTGAATCTGCAAGACAAATTTTTTAAAAAAATGTTTAGTTTCTCTCAAAACGTTTTTTAAAATTTTTTGTTTCCACTATAATATTATAATCATGTTTCTTTAAAAATATACATTTTATCATTATATTTTCTCGAGTGCCGTTTTTAATATATTAGTTATAATTTTCCTTCAAATTAAAAGAGCTTATAAAATGTTAAAAGTAATTTCTTTTCAAACTTTAATCAGTCGTTCGATTTTTCATAAAAATTTTTGCTTGTAGTTTTAATTACTTTCCTTCAATAATTTTATTTTATTATTCATTTCAAGAGTGTTTTTGCTTCATTCCAGACTTAATGTAAAAGTAAGGCAAAAAAAAATATTGCTTCAGCCAATAAAAATTAAGCTTAAATAGAATGATCGAATATTTATTAGGCATTAAACAACTGTCTATTGATATGCATCATTCATTTATTTCAGTAAAGATAAATTCATTCATTAATTTGCCTATTCTACTATGTAATTCAAAGAACTGTATATATAATGAAACAAGATGAATACATTAACGTAAGGCGGCTAATTGCTAAAGAAAAACTAACAAACCGATAGACTAAAATAGCAGCTAATTTACAATTAACCGCCTTGAAGAAAACATGGATATCTTTGCCTCATTATAAACGCATCTTGTTTAAACTCTCTTTACCGAAATAAATCTTTTTAAACACACTTCAAAAGAACGTTTTGGGTCATCCAAGGTAGGTACGGTGAGCAATGGTGCGCGACGAACAATATGCGCCATTAGGCGTAAAAAAGAACAACACAGCTGCTCTTTTTGACCAAGAAATCATAACATTACTTTAACTGAAAAAATACCCACGCAGATGTTTAAAAAAAGAAAATTCTTTTGTGGAAAGATAGAATCTTTTATTTCGGATAAGAAAAACTTTCACTCCCCCCGAATTAGAAAAATGGTGAAAATGGATACGATTTTTTAGACAAAAAGATGACCTATTTGTTTTTATAAAAGTTTTCCTGCGCTAGTTCTATATATTTTTCTAATGAAAACACGCGAAATAAAAAGAAATGTAAAAGTGAATTTGTAGAAAATTTTATAGAACGTTAACGTAAACTTGAATTGATAAGGATAAATCTTGACGTATGATAATTACATTACTTTTCTCAAAAGTCCTTGACATATTTTTAATATATATATATATATACATATTAAAAAAGCACTTACTGAAAGAAATGAAAATTTTTTTTATAAGTTTGCTTTTTAACTCATGAAGTATGTTATTTTAACTTTTTTTTCTGAAGTTGAGAGAAATGAGAGCGATTTTCAAGTTTTGCACATGCGCGTTGAAAAATGAGTCAAATTTAAACTAGAATTTGCCGGTATAAATTACTTTTATAATTATTATTTTGAAGAAAAAAAGACACTGAATATATAACGGTATTTTTTCTTCTTTTTTAACCTTTTTTCATGAAAAGTTGTATTATAAATAGCGATGCAGACAGAATTATTTAACGACAGCTATTAAATAATAAGCATTTATATGTAGTATCAGCCGTTACCCACCCGCTTCACTGGATATTTCACGATGTTGTTTGTATATATGTATACTGTTTACATATATATTAATTATTGATATCTAGCATTAAGAATTCGATTGTATTGAAAAATATATTTATAGCTGTTACACTCTCGCCCCTTGATATAAAAAGAACATAAATTATAATATCTGATTTCTATTTATATCTAAAATAGAAGTAGAAAGATTTTTTTCGCTCACTTAACCTAATAATCAAGTAGATTTCCACCAAAGCAACTTTCAGTGGATCTCTACTCCATAAAATAAACATGCGTGCTAAATTTCAAGTCTAAATCTAACAGAGCAAAAACGGAATTTTTATCATCAATACCTTGTTGAGAGCACTCTTAGCGGATTCCAATTCAACAAAAGAAGCATGCAAACCAAATTTTATTATTGTAGTCTTAGCAGTTCGAAAAAGGGAATTTTGCCTATCAATACGCCCCAATAACTCTCCCCGCTTCCCCCTGGAGTTGATTTCCGTAAAATCCATTCTTAGTGGAACTCTATTCAACTAATGAAAAGTGCTCAACAAATTTCAAGTAAATGAGTTAAATTCAAAAACAGGAATTTTTCTATAACACGCCTTAATCCCTCGCAACCCCACTCCTTTGGGGGTCCGTTTCCCCAAAAATCTTTGTAAAAGGAAATTTATTCCATGAACGGAACATACCTTCTAATTTTCAAGCAGGTGTTTCTATTAGTTGAAAAGCGGAAATATTTATCTATTACGCCCCTTAATCCCCTCAGTGACCCTTGGGGATCAAAATTCCCCAAAACTATTTTGTAGCGGATCTCTACACCATGAAAGGAATTCGCTTACCAAATTTTAAGACTGTACGTCTAATAGTTTAAAAATGGAAATAATTATTTATAACGCCCCTTAAGCCCCCTTAAGCCACTTAGGAAACGATATTCACAAAACCCATCTTACGGCATATCTCTACTCAGTGAATGGAATCTGCTTACTCAATTTCAAGATTTTACGTCTAATAGTTTAAAAAAGGAGTTAATTGCCTATAACGCCACTTAATTCTCTACAACGCCACTTGGGAGTCGATTTTCACAAAACCCATTCTGTAGGGGATCTGTACTGTATGAAAGGAATCCGCTTACCAAATTTCGAGACTGTACGTCTAATAGGTTAAAAAGGGAAATAATTATGTATAAAGCCCCTTAAGCACCCTCAACGCCCCTTGGAGGTCGATTTTAGTAAAAATCATTATGTAGGGAATCTCTACTTTATGAAAGAAATCTGTGTACCAAGTTTCCCGACTGTACATCTAATAGTTTAGTAATGGAAATAATTATCTATAACGCCGCTTGGGGTTCGAACTTTACAAAATCCGTTCTTAGCTGACGTCTACTCCATGAAGGGAACCTACCTGCCAAATTTCAAGTCTGTAGGTTTAATAGTTCCGGAGATATCGTGATTAGTCAGTGAGTGAGTGAGTCACTTTTCTCCTTTATATATATAGATTACATTTTATGATTTAAATAAAATCCTATTATTTCTTCGAGAGAAATACTGAAATAATTTTAGTTGTTTTGAAAGGGTTTTTTTTTATTCAAAATTTAAATTTTTATTCAACATAATTCATCATTCCGTATTCGATATTACTCGGGTCAAAACTGGTGAGTTCCTTTAAAACATTTTAGAACCTGTTGATAGATTTTAAAGTAGATTTTAATTAACACATTCTCACAGATTTTGATTTTATCGTTCACATACCAAAATGTTACTTTGGAAACTACAGGGATTTAAAAATTAAAAAAAATATGGCAAAAAACAATATTTTAAAGAATTCAATCTGTTTTTATATAAGCAATATTATGATACTACACTTTTGCATCCAGAATTTTTTTTTATCTATCAAGAATATGTGTAATTATTTTGAAATATCAATTTATACTTTTATGATTGATGTACATTTTAAAAAACTTTTGATTTAGAACTTCTATTTCGGAGAGTAAACACAATGCATTACTGTCAATGTTAAAAAAAGCGTAAAAAATAATGTTTTTGATATTTAGTACCACTTAAATTGGAATATACATAAAAAATTGTTTTAAGATTATTAACAAAAAAAATTTTTTTAATGAATTTTTTTTGTCAAAAAATGAAGAATGGTATACGTTAAAAAATGTCCTTTTGTGAAAAATGTTTCTAAAATAATAATAATAATAAATAGCTTAAATAAGGGTAAGACTTCTCTACAAACACGAATGAGAACTTTTTAAATATGTAATTTAGAAGATGGTTTATTCGTATTTTTACATATCAGAATAGAGACATTTTAACAACAACGACAAAAAACAGGTTATTATTTCGATTGATAGTAAGTAACTTTGAAAATAATGTAAATTTTACAAATATCTTTGTTCAAGCTCTGTATCGAAGTCTTAACTATATATATAGGCAAATTATTATTATAAAATAATTTTACGTAAAAGGAGAATGTTTTGAAAATATGTCATTTTTCTTCTTTTTTTGCCAAAAAATTACATTTATATGTTTTTTTGTTGTAATAATATTCTTAAAACAGTTTTATATTATAACTAGCTGGTATACCCGTACTTAGCACGGATGAATTAAAAAATTAAACAATACAGATTGAAGGACAAAGAAGTTTTTAATGAGTTAATTTTACGTGAATTGCAAAATAAACAAACAAAAAAGCTTTTTGCATATCTCAGCTAAACAAGAAATCCTTATTTGTTAAATTTTAAGTCTGTAGATCAATAGCTTATAAAATGTGTTATTTTATTTTTATTTATAAAGCCCCGTAACTCTCTTTTGGGTCGATTTTTGAAAACACCTTCCTAAGCTGATCTCTGCTCAGCAAAAGTAACACATTGTTACACATTTTGTGTAATGAACGCTTAAAATAGTGTAAATAATTTATGTCTGGATGTGTAATACATTAATATTGTTTTCTGCTGTATTTATTGTATGTTAAATTTGTAATATTCGCAAGCAACGCCATTCCTTACATTATATAGCTATTCAATGTAAACATAACGAAATATTGGCAAGTTGAAATCATTTTTGGTGACCCTGTTGGCAACTTGGCGATTAATTGAACGGTGCAGCAGTTGATATGCTTTAGCGTCACCTGCTGGAGAGCTGGAACAAAGAAGGTAGCACAAAAATCTTCTCCACAAAGAAATACATACACTTGCCAATTTTCATTGTAATCGATTGAATGGTGTTGGAGTGATGCGATTTTTTAGAAAACACAAACATCTTATATATATAGATTCAAATGATATTAAATGTAAAAAAAATTATTCATTTATACGCATCTGAAAAATCAAGATCCTAAACGTTGTAAAATCTTAAGAAATTAAATTTGGTTTTAAAAATGCGATAATTATTTCAATATTATATATTTTATTCAGTATTTTTTTTTATCTATCAATAATTTTAGTTATTTTGAAGTATTTTTTTTTCTATGTACCTGATGACTATTTTTAAATAATTTTTGTGTTGAAGCTTGTTTTTTAGAGCTTAACTCCAATGTGTTCTCTGTTCCAATCATAAAAATAGTAGTGTGGCATTCATTTTCGGTTTATAAATGTTCAATAAATATGGTATAACTGCTCACACTCACTATTCTCTGAAACTTTTCTCGTTTTAATATTCCTCATGTATATACTTTTTTTCATGTTCATTCGTACATTCATTACAAGTCTTTCATAACCTCATTTGAGCAAAATCCGGTTTATTTTTAATATTTTTTTCTAACGCAATTACATCCATTTATTTCAAATACCCAAACACATGACAATGCGCTCAAGAAAGTAAAAATGAGTTTTTCCGATTACACAAGAAAGCATTAACAAAAAGTTCATCCTCTTTACTGAATAGTTCATCATTCCATCCATACATATTATTATTAAAAATGGAGAAAGTGCTTTTTGACGATGGTGAAAGTACTCCCATTTATTGCAACATCCTACCTTAAAAAGCCTCCTTCAGCTTTTCTTTTAGAAGAAAAAAATGTTATCAAATGTTCCAGAGACCCAACATTGGATGATTATAAGAGAGCGTCAATGACCTTCACAAGGCCTCCAGCACCTCAGAAATATTTGGGAGAGGACATTTGAAGAACGTGGATTGGCAACACTTGATGCTTCAGAGCGAGATTTGGCAAATTTATCGGCAGCTCTAAATGACAGAAATTGGGTCGGCGTTCTGGACAGTTGAATAGATGGAAGCTGTGCTCCGGGCTCTCCCATGGGGTTTCACACATTCTTGAAGGCTGCAGACAACTACAGGGCAAATATTGGTGGTTAAACTAAAGCGGTAGAATTCTATTCCTGAGGATAGAATGTGTCCTGTGCTGTTGCAATATCGTTCAAAGGACAATTAGTTCCAAAACACTAAGTGAAAAATGTTGATTTGCGCTCAATTGTTAAGCCTAATGGACTTTGTTCCAAATATTGTTTCACCTGAAAAATGCCAAGAAAAAAAAAACAGATATGAATCCAAGACAAGAAAATCAACCACAATATATATATATATATATATATATATATATATATATATATATATATATATATATATATATATATATGCATATATATATTTATATATATGTATATATATATATATATATATATATATATATATATATATATGATGCAATATTTTTTTAAGATAATACTCAGAAAAGTTCTTTATATTTTCTTTCTTTTGCATTTGATTTTATGGTCTATTTAAAGAAACATACATATTAGGTCGAATTTAGTATTCAGTTTTCGCATCAAAAGGATTATATCTATAAATATTTTATGGGTATAAGAAAATGAAAATTTACTTTATGGTAGAGGAAATATTTTTAAAAATAAAGGTATATTAAAATATTGAAATAAATTTGTTATTCATGTTTTTCATTACTTTTAGAATAAAGCTTCAGAGTTTTTAAAGGGCATTTTTAAGGAGCAAATTTTAGTTTTTAAATTATTTTAAGTAAACGGTTTTGGTGAATATGTCTAACACTTTTATTTCACCATTGAATTCCTTTTTAAAATTTATTTATTATTATTATTTTGACTCTTCTGATTTTATAAATATTAACCAATGGTCATGACTTAAATTCACAAGAAAAATCTTTGAAATTATATATCATCACAATTTATATTATTTTATAATTCAGTGAATGATAGAAATTAATTCAAAAGAAATTTCTTTCTGAATATTTCATCTCTTACACAACTATTGTTTAATAATTGGAAATAGAAATTAAGCTCTAAGAAAAGTAAAAATTTCAAAACATTTTCCAATTTTATACTGCAATCAAACAGTTAAATCGATGATAATTGTTGCAACATTGATGACAAATTTGGAGCCACAAGAGTCCAAGCTTCAAGCACCTTAGATTTGAGAAAGACTATCGAATCGAATCGAATAAAACAGACTAACAACTCTTTAGTCCTACTAATCCTTAAAATTCCTATCACTGCATTGTCAAGTTGGTTGTTTTAATAATTCAATATTTCAAATATTATTAGAGGGTATTACTTTGAATTGTGTGTTACTTTTCGCGTAACATTTAAAACAAGACACACGGTTCTAAATCCTAAATTGTTTCATTTTTAATTGATTTTCTAACTCTTTAGTGCGAATGATCGAAAATACTTTCTTCTGTCTTTTCTAAAATATAATTCCGGAGTTGAGTTTTTCTACCATTACCTTTTACATGTATAATTAAATTGTAATTGGTTATTTTAATTCTAAAGTAATATTTTCATACAATTTTTCAACATATTTAAACGAGGCAAAAGTTTCAATAAAGATGTAAATAAATTTAATTAGTTAAAAAAAATTAAACCTTGGGATTTTTTTTTCGGGAAAAAGCCCACCAAATTCTTTTTAGTAAATTATTTAGAATGTTTCTTATTATAAAACAAAACATATGGTTCTTAAAACAAGAATACGTTAAAAAAAATTTATTTTGAGAAAAATAAATATAATCTAAATAAAAAAAATCATTGAGAGGTAATAAGTTCTTTATCTCAAATAAGACAGTAGATGACTAAATATAACTACCTTTTGGATTATATCACTACTAATTTTTAATGATTGCTCACATAATTCTTTTTAATTCAAAATAATTTCTTAAACTTGTGTTATGTATGTGTAAATTAGGCAGAGATTTTAATGATGTTATTTATTATAAGATTTTTAATGGAAAGTTGGCAAATCGAATTATGTCTTTGAAAGTCTTTCTAGTATTTCCAGAGATTTATATTCCCGCCTTTGATATTTAAATTTTATGCTAATTCAATACTATATTCCAACCAAAAAACCCATTCCTAAAGCAATAATAAATAAAAAGTATCATGTATTTTCCAAGATTAAAACCCACTCATGCATTATGGGTAAACAGGAAAATTCCATACCGGAAGGATTTATTTTTCCGGAAAGTACTCGAAAATACAGATTGTATTCAAGAGAGGAGGAATGGAGACACTCCCAAACGAAAATGGCCATCAACACAATAATGTTTGCCAAAAGTGTAATCGAACGACACCAGAAACTTTCCTCATCGAAGAACAATGCAAATTGGGTGTGGTTACTGTTCAACAACTCGTTGCAGACATTACAATACAAACATTTTTTTTCTATTTGTATTTGAAGATGTTTAATGTTTGCTTAATAAATGAGTTAGGAAACAAAAAACCTGAGAATTAATCTCTTCCTTTAAAAAATATACAATAAGTATTTTGAGCAGTAATGAGAGAGTGTTTTTCTTTTAAAAAATGAGTATAAAGAAAGAATATAGTATATAAAAAAAGAAATCCGTCGAATCATAATAACTTTTGAAAAGGAATTTGTTTTTAATTGTTAACTGAGAGAGAGAGAGATAAGGATTTAATTGAAAATTGAAATACATGGTATATTTGATTGAATTAACTATTTGTGGGTATCGTTTGATATTTTTTTCTTCGAATCGCTTTTTTCCTTCTTTGTTATAAACATAAAGTGACTCAAACAAGAAAAAAAACAAAAGAAATATGAAGATTAAATTAGAATTTACCTTCAAAGAATTCGAATGATATTTTCACTCATTTATTAATTAATTAAATAAATAAATAACTCTCTCTTGGAATATAATACCAATTTAAGCAAAAATCGCATAAATCGTATTTATAATTGTATTGCTTCTAAACTGATCTGAATTAATCATTAAGGAATTCAAATAAAAATTTCAATATTTGAGGCCTTTTCTTTGAAAGTGGTGTAAGTCCATTTTGTATCATGGATATATATATATATATATATATATATATATATATATATATATATATATATATATATATATATATATATTTATATATATATTTATACTTTCTAAGTAATTATAATTGTAATTTCTTTACTACGTAAATTTATATTGACAACATGATGAAAATTTTGAAAGATTTTTTGGGGAACTAGTCATAAATAAAAAGTTCATAGCAAATAGCATTCAATAGTATAATTAACTAAATTTTGTCAAAAATGAACTTGTACTTCTTTCAAAGAAAACTGATCAATTTGTGAAAATGTGGATTCCACGAGTTTTAAAATATTTTATATTTAGATGTATGTGTGTGAGTTTGAAAAAAATCAAAGTAATTATAAATAATGTTATGAAAGTACACAGTTTTGTTATTCAAACAAAAATAATTAATAGCTATTGTCAGATGTTGATCCTCTACCTGATTATTATCTTTGTTTTTGATGTATTCTAGAAGAATTAAGTTGCGAATGGCAACCGTAGAACTTTTTATGTTTTTCTAATTTAAGTGAGAATTCATGAGTTGCATGAGGTTTAGAGAATTAATTACAAAAAAATTATTAGAATTTAAAATTATTAGTTTTTTTTACGCATTCATGCTTTTTGAGTGTTTTTGAGGTGTTAAAACACTAGATTAAACCGACTATAATCACAATTCTTCTAATTTCGAATTCCAAACGGAACAACTATGCAATTAAAAAAAACATAAATTTTAGAAAAGTGAGTTTATTTGTCTTTGTTAATTTTTGTCTAATGTTTTCTTAATAAAATATAAGAAAAAAATTTAATTTATGATAAATTGCGAGATGAAACCAAGAATCTTTTTATCTTTTTTTCCTGAATTTTGTAATATTAAAAATATGGTTGTATTATTCTAGTATAATCATAACAAATAATTTTTAAATTGTAATTTTCATGAAAATGATTAGTACTTTTGTCTTAAAAAATGGGATATTTATTGAAATAGCTTGTTAAAAATCGCTGAGTGATGAGAGTAGTAAAATATATTTAATTGCAAAATTAAACCAAATACAAAAGCACCACTTTTATTAATTACATTTTTATAGTCCTTAACATTTAAATATTTCTGAGAACATAATATTTTATGTATATATAGATAGATAGGTAATTATTCTAGCAATTTATTCATTTACAAGCTAATTTTTATTCAAGTAAAAAGGACAGTAAATTGCATTTTATGTTCCGAAATATATTGATTAGAAATATTGTAGAACATTTACCAATCATATATATAATCCTTCCTTTTTAAATAAATATACTCTTCATTATACTTCAAGCTATCCACTTATTTATGAATTCATAGCGGAGAACAATAACAAACAATAGAGCAGTAAAAGTTATTTCCCGTTAATAGATGAAGGTAAAGTTAATCGTCATCGAAATTGTAATCGATCCTCGAACGCGATAAAATCTCGAGGTTAGCGACCAGCTCGATGTGAGAAGAGAGGGAAGATTAGGGGTTCCGACCCAGATTCAGACCGAGATCTTTTCCTGGTTCTTCCGAAAATAGAATTTCACTTTCCTCCGCGACCCGGTCACTCTCACCTTTTTTTTCCCCGCCGTCATTATATCACCGTTTCCTTTTTTTTGTTCGAATTATAATCGCCTGCGGGATAGAATGCTGCGTAACTGCAACTGTGATTAATATACGTTGGCGCTTAAAAGAGACAAACTTTTTTGTTCGAATGTCGGCAGAAGATGTGAAAGTTATTTAACTTGCTGGTTGTTGAATTATAGCTTACGTTTCTGTAATTTTATAACGTACTGTCTTTTGATTTTTGTTGTAGTTTAAAGCATTTCGAATTTTTCAGTTGCTTGAGAATGTATCTGATAAACAGGTTAATATTTTCTGTTACAATTTTTTACTTAAAAGAAATTAAAATAAACTTTCCTTAGCAGGATTTTTATTTGTTTGTTAAAGAAAACGAAAATTGTACAGTGTATTAACCCCTTCCATGCTCATTTTTTGGATTATGGATTTAAAAAAATGTAATTTTTTTATGCATGCTTCCAAACATCAAACATACAACATATCTTTTTAAACATAATAGTACCATTCGCGGGCAGAATTTCCTAAAAATTAAAGTAAAAAAAATTTTTTTTTTAATAAATGAGTAATTTACCTGTAAAGTTGGCTTTCTGTGTGGCAGAAATCATTAGATTTTGGAAGTCAATTCACAATAACTATAAATATAGTTGTTAGAATACCTAACTTTTATCTCGAATTATAAATTCTATTTACATTTTTTTGCATTTACATAAATGATTATGAAATTATTAATCCAAATCTGATCATGTATGATAAATTCGAAAATACGGTACTGTACATAGTTCAACATCGCAATCTGGACAGTAGATCTTGTTTCTCTTCTTACCTTCTTCTCTAATTTTACACTGTCGTGTTGTATTAGTTTTCTTCTCTGTGGGAGAATGTAGTCAACAAAGTGTCTTTCAGACAAGCGTGAAGGGGGGGGGTGCTCAGCAGAAGGACGTCCTCTTTTTGCAAAAAATTCCACCGTGTGGTATTTTTCAATTATTCGGAACCATAAAAAGCACATGTGATATAAATCGGAAAAAACCGATTGAACAGTGTAAATTTTTACAGTGCCCGAGCTACAATCGGGATGAGCCAGGATGGTACGCTTCGCCTGCCCGAGCTCTGCTCAGGAAAAGCCAGAAAAGGGTTAGCTAAAAAATTATAACTTTTTATTCATGATTTTAATGTTTCATGTTATTATTTCATTTCTGGATATAATATAAGCAATACAAAATAATTATTCAGAGATAATCTTAAGAAAGCCAATAAGCTATAACTGAAATCATATAATTATGATTGATATTTATTCATAGTGCTCTTCAAAGCAACCTGAGGGCTTTTGGTGAAGGACTGAAATTTTGAATCACGTATAAGTTAAGAGTGCTTTATCCAAGATGGCATCCCACTCTCCAAACTTCTGTACAGTGCCAACATGAGGACTTTGAGCGTCGACGGATTTAATGTGCATCAGCCACTCCATATTAGGATCTTTAGTTGCACCAGGACTGAAGTCCATGACTTCACAGAAATGACGTCGGCTATAAGTTCATGAACATTGCCACTCGGATACTTTTTTATATAGTATGAGGTGGCTATGGTAGCCTAGTGGTCATTGCTACGAACTTGTGGCTACGTTGTTGAGCTCGAGTCTTGATGCCTCTAAAAATCCATCATATAGATCGGCTAATGCACGTTAAATCTGTCGTGACTCAAAGTCCTCCCGTTCGTATGATATGGAAGTTAGAAGAGTGGGGGGCCGTATCAAGTGTGGTTTTCGTCACTTGACCTTGGTTCAAAATCCCGAGGGCCATCGCTAATAGCCCTCACGATGCTTTAGAATTCGACCTGAATAATTATTCTAAACTAAACTAAACTCAGTGTCGCAACAGCCCATAAAGCTAAATGTGTGTGGTGGTACATAGATACTGGTATCGTGTATGGGTATTTTCTAGAAATAATACTGGAGTCCAAGTTTATCTTTTCGGTGATTTATTCATAACATTTCGATAAACTTCAATGAAACAAAACTTAATAAATTTACAAAAATTAAATCCTCAATTTAACTATTAGACTGAAAGTATTCTAGAAAACAACGGCACTCCTAGAAGCAGAAGCCAAGATCACGATTTTAAATAGAAAATATCCGCGATAAACAACAGCGACCAAACACGCTGAAGCCCGGTTCAAGATTACTTTTTAGGATCTGCTACATTTCGTTTTCGTCGGGATGCACCCCACGAGGGCCTGAGCGCAGTGACCGATACGCTCCGCCCACACAGAGGACGATTATTTACAACAGCCCATGAGGGTCAAGGCCTACTGTGCCCATCTCAGTATGCGTGACCATTAGGCACTGAGGTGAATTAGCAGATGTCCCGATCAAGTGGTCAGTCTGAAGCGAAACTTCCCAATGTTTAGTCCCCAAGCAAGCTTTACTCATTTATCGACCCTCTGAAGGGATGAAAGGCTGAATCGACTTTGCCCATCCCGAGGATAGACTCCCAGACCTGTGGTATGGAAGAGCGATACGCTACTCCAAATAATTATTCACATTTTGTATATAGTATGGGAATAACAATTCAATATAAAGGGTGTTCTTTAGAGTAAAAAGAAATTCTATGTAAAAAAAGAGCATAATAGGCAATTCTACCGGTAGTATGTAGATAAATTTGAGTTAGTTTTATATACTGTTTTCTTCTTTTTCGAGAATAAGTCATTAAGTAAATCTCAAATGCACAGGACAGGATTTAAAGTAGTAATAGATATCTCCAAATAATGGTAATAAATGGCAGCCTTAGAATAACTCAATTCATTTGAGTAGGTAGCATTCTTTCGCATACGTAATGCAGTTTCAAAAACGGTTATGGTGTTGAATGATGGTGCGATAGAAGAGCTACGTACTACTATCCAATTTTGTAGGCTAAAGGACTTGAATAAAAATTATTCATAAAGTAATGTTACTTGTTTATGGATAGTAATGCCGATTTTTTCCTTGGTGGCTTGGAAAAAGCCCTCTCAGAGCACCAGAAGGGCCCGGATAAGCTAGACTTAACTAGATTTTCTGGTTGTAAATTTCGATCTACCAGTTCTAAGGGGTCCTGTAGATCTTCTACATCCAGGGCCCAAAATGAGCTTAAATCGGCACTGATGGAGAGAAGTGTTTATCGCGTAAAGTAGTGAACAATTGGGCAAAGAAATTTTCGCAAAGCCGTTCCAAAATTGTTGATGAAGATCGAAGAAGCCGTCCAGTTTGGATTTCGACAAAATCAACTGAGCAACAAGTGAAATAATTGATTCGGGGGATCGAACGGTGACAATTGTCAGCATTGGAACGGCAATAGAATGTTCTCTGGGCTTAGCATACAGCATAATGCATGATCTTTTTAATTTCCGAAAAGTGTGCGTGCGCTGGGTTCCCCGGCAACAACTGACCAAGGAATACGAAAACGAATCTCTCTCATATGGGCATTTGCTTTTATCTATCTGGTTCTCAGAAACTACTTCTTGAAGGCAAACAATTTGCAGAATACGACGACCTTCAACACGAAGTCCTACTGCGAATGACACAGCAACCCAAAGAATTTTATGCAGCTGGAATTGGGGCTCTGATATAACAATGGGTTAGGTGCATCAACGTTGCTAGAGATAACGTGGAAAAATAAATAGTTTCCAAGTGATTATCATGTTAAATTATATTTTTAATATCTTTTGTGACTCACTTAGGGTTTTTCCCTCGCATTTCTTACTGGAATTGATGATAAAGTCGGATAGTGTAGAATCAAAGTATTTTTATGGAAGTAAAGAAATTTTAAAATATTGTGTTTTTATTCTGTAGAAAACTGTAGAAAAGGAATTATAAAGTAACTCGCTTATGCTTACTGTTAATTTTGCAGTAATAAATACATAAGAAACAAAGGATAAATTTAATAATAAGTGAGGAAAAATCAAATCACAAAAATATAAATTCTACAGAACGCCAAAAAAAAATTCTTAATATAAGGCCGAATTTATAAACTACACGACTCAAATGATATGGAGAAACTTATTGCAAAATCACAGTAATGCGCTCCTTCCTGAAAAAATAAAACTTTTCCCAAATTCAGCTTAATTTGAATTTTTTCTGAGATTCTTGAAACTAATTCACCTAATTTTCTTTTTCCTATATTTAATTTTTAATTACTATTTAATACAATTCTTGCACTACTCATTATTAGGTACAGTTTGGTTAAGTATATATTCATTTTCATTAGTAAGTTTAAATTCCTAATTTTTTTCTGTTAACAGAATTAAATATTTTTAGGGAAAACTTGATTAAAATATCAGTTACAATTTTTCCTTTTAAATTCAAAATTTTCAGTTAATATGCAAGAGGTGTATTTTCACAATTATACAGCAATTATTTGCAATAACAAACTTAATTTTAATTAGGATTCTATGAATTCCTTCCCCAAGTATTTAATTTGTTCCCTATTTGTAGAGAAGGGGGGGACTTTTTTGAATTAATGAATAAATTCTCTGAAAAAAATATTTTTGTACAAAAAAGTTCTTAAAAAAAAAAGAAAATAATTTTTGTAAAAAGATAAATGTGTTCCAGTTCATGGCAATTTTTTCTACAATTTTTTTTCGTTGCTGTTAAACCTCAATCTGCCATCAGTAAATTGTTCACTTCGAGTTGCTGAACTGTGATTTTACGCTCCGGTATTTTTAGATTTCCAGCACAACTTCGGGTCATTAAATTTTACAGCATCCTCTTGTATCTGAAACTAATTGTCCACACAAAATGTACTCTTTGTCATATTTTTACGAGAACGATATTTTTAAACAGTTATTGCTTCATTAAATTAATTAAACGAAATTTACATTATTAAAATCATGCTCTCCTTCAGCAATGGCACAACAGCCCAGAGTGGGCCCTTGCCTTCCTAAGAATTTCATTCCAGGCTGTCCTGTTCTTGGCTTGGCTTTTCCAGTTTCTGACATATAAATACTTTTAAACCTTTTTCTAAGCAATCTATCCACCTGAGTCTTGGTCTTCCTCTTTTTCTAGTACCGCATGGTCTGGACACAAAGTTCTTTTTTTGTGATTCGATTATCGTCCAATCTTGTCAGGTGTCTTGTCCATTGTAACCTTTGTATTGCAAATAATTTTACAAAATTTAACAATGTCTAGTTCTTCAAAAATTTTATGAATTTCAAAATTGGTTCTTCTCCAAATGTTATCACATTTTAAGCCTCCAAAAATGCACTTCTAATGACTGTACTTTCAATTCCTTAACAAACTAATTGTTCTGAGGTGGGGGATAGTTAGCTCCCTGCACTACCCCCAACCAGGAGGACCAGTCCCTTGATATAATCCCCAGGGACAATGTACCCGATTATCCCCCCCCAATAACCACATGGAGCAATAATACCTTAATAACAGAAAATAAAATAAATCATAAATAAAATAATTTTTAGACTTTAGTATAAATACATTGAATAGAATAGCTTAAGTCTTCCTTCTTCGTTTTTTAAAAGTTCTTTAAATTTGAGTAATTGAATTTTTGAATTTTTCCTAATAATGCTCTTCACTCATCAAAAATTTTCCGTAGAAAAGTTTATTATTTTAAAAGCAAAGTGTTATGATTTAAAAAGGAAAGGCATGTATTTATAATTCTTTAAATTGTTGAAACATTTTAGCTGATTACAGAGTTATAGAATTGCTCAATTGAGACCTTATTCTGTAAATTAAAAAACTAAAAACTATTCCATTAAAATTAGGAAACAGATGTAATTTGATTCATTGATATAGTGATATCCGCATCACATACTATAGATTGGTATATAATTATTTGCTAATTTTCTGATTGGTTGAGCAAGCGTTAGGGGGCGGGTCTAAAGATGTATGCTTTCAAATTTTTATGGAAAAATATAGTTAAACGAATAAATATTATAAAATTCAGGAATTAAAATATTAAAGGGCTATATGAAACCGTAATTTTATAGTAATTCATTAACAACCTTCCTCAATATTCATGTCTCAAAAATAAAACATTAAAAAAAAATTCAAATATTTCTCTCCTAAAAAAAGGACTGTTTTTTTTAAAATCTTTTTTTGTATCGTTACATGTAGATTAAAAAATCGCATTCAAATAAGCATTAGAAAATTTTTTTTGAATACTCTAAGTTATTTTTTGGAACTTTATTTATATTATTACTACTTAACAAAAAAACACATCGTGCCAGGTAACTAACAACAAGTAAAATGATACAGGAAGCAACAAAAGTACACGTGATATAACTATTATGTAACAAATGCACTAACACTCTTGAAAAGTGTTTTATTTCATGATTTTTATTATTAAATTTCAAGGAAAATGAGCTGGATGACGCCTCTCGCTGAAGCGTATAAAGGGAAATGGACAGCACTCAACCATGAACTTCACTGAGTGTTATGGTCATGAATATTTTATTATTTTTATTATTTCGTTAAGTATCTCAAGTTCAGAAACGAAAGATTTTACAAAAATAAAGATAAATTTAAAATTTTCAGTAAAATAATGTAAATTTTTAAAAATTATTTCCACAAAAATTACTTCTTTCAAAATTTATACTTTGGCTTCTGTTTCCATCTCTCTATCTGTATATATACAAGGTGTGGCTGTTAAGTAACGAGAGACTAATGCTATAAACAGTGGCGTAACGGAGAACATTTGGGCCCCTATCAAAGTCAGGTTTGGGGCCCCCAAGTTGGATTTTACAAAGGGTAAATACTTGGCGGCAGTCAGCTTTTGGGGCCCCCTAAAAGTCTGGGCCTTCGCGCAATGGGGGGGTTGCAGGGGTGTACGTTACGACACTGGCTATGAAACATTTTATTTTGATTTCATACATATTTACTTCTTATCACCTTCACTATACACCCCCTCTATCCCTACAACACTCCATGCGAATCTCCCATTATTTGAAACAGTGCTGGAAGTTTTCTTGTGCCAGCTTCTTTAGGACGCGTGCCCCATTACGTGATCAAAAAAGCTTGGAGACCATTATGTAATGGTCACCCAGCAATGACCATTAGTGGGGGAGAGTTGGAAGGGAGATTAGTTGTATTCAAATATACTACTATTTATTCACAGTAATGAACAACAACACAACTTCTATTAACCACGTTAAGAGATGCACCAAATATTAAATATGGAAAGCAACAACGAAGTAGACGAGAATCGAGAAGTCTTAATAAATAGGATCTTACATCCAAGCAATATATCTTCTAATTCCAAGCGAACTAATCTAATTTAATTACTAGTTGACAAATGGTCAATTTTTAATGTTACACTAATCACCTACGATGTATTTACGCTCATTTCACATTCAATCAATCACTGCTATCCGTTAGCAGTCTAACCTCTATCTTGACTTTATAATCTTTATATGTTGTTGACGTGTGTTTTTTATCGTGGAAACATACGAAATACAAGTGAAGAAGAACAGAAAGCATACAATACAGCAGAAGAATATACACATTTATTACAGATGATGATCCCAGCATATAACAAGAAGGGGTACGCTACTTTCCTTTCGAGACGGGAATCCATTACAGACGAAAGACTGACTTCTTTCCGGAAGAGCATACAACCATGTCTTACTCATGATTCGAACCCGAACCCACTCGGTTACAAGCCGAGAGTCACAGCCACCATACTGGCTGGGCGACTAATCTTTATATACAAGTCTTAATTTACATACTCACATCATCTTCTTTGGGAGTAGGTTTGTAATAGAATAAATTTTACAGACTCACTATTCTCCAAGAGAATTAGTTGAAAGAACGAGGATACACCCGTCACAACTGGTCTAAAAATCTCATCAAGAAAGAAGAAGAAAACGACCACGAAAACGTGACCAGAAATAACAGATGGGGAACTAAAAGTTGACAAAAAATTGCTTCTACTAACCTGAGAGAATGAATGGCTTCCATACAAAATGTTTGAAAGAAATTGATTTTTAATTAAATCGAATTAATCTAATTAAAAGTAAAGAGTGTTTTTTTTTCCAGGTATAGAAGTTTAAGTTGGCATTACTTTCCAAGATGGCGACCGATTTAACAGCTGTCAAGTGATTTATTCTCAGTTTGGTTTGGCAATTCATCAAAACGATCATCAAGCAAGGCGTAGATTCGTCGAATGGGCCCAAAACGAGATTGCCGTTGTTCCTGATTTTCATAATCGAATTTTGTTTAGCGATGAAGCGCACTTCTGGTTGAATAGCTACGTCAACAAACAAAACTGCCGCATTTGGAGTGAAGCTAATCCACAAGTGTATGTCGAAACACCGTTACATCCAGAAAAACTGACTGTTTGGTGCGCTTTATGGGCTGGTGGAATCCTTCTTCAAAAACGATGAAGGCCACAACGTTACAGTCAATGATCGGTATAGAGCCATGATTACTAACTTTTTCATTCCTGAATTGAACAAACATGATGTCCAGGAGCTGTGGTTCCAACAAGACGGCGCAACATGTCACACAGCTCGTGCCACAATCGATTTATTGAAAGACACGTTTGGTGACCGCCTAATTTCCCGTTTTGGACCTGTGAATTGGCGTCGAAGATCTTGTGATTTAACACCGCTAGACTATTTTCTGTGGGGCTATGTAAAGTCATTGGTCTATGCGGATAAGCCACAAACGCTTGACCATTTGGAAGACAACATTCACCGTGTTATTTCCGATATACGGCCACAAATGTTGGAAAAAGTCATCGAACATTGGACGTCCATATTGGACTACATCCGAGCCAGCCGTGGTAGTCATATGCCAGATTTAAAATGTAATGCCACAAGATTATCTTTCGAATAAAAAAAATTCATGTCAATCGAATAATACATCGTTGTTTTATTGCAATTTAAAGTTCTCTACCTCTAAAATAAACACCCTTTATTTCCTTAAAAGTCAGGATTAAAAAAAAAACATCGAAAGGGATGAATGAATATTAAAACAAGCGTTTAACAAAGCGTATAAGTTTTGAAGTGTTTTTTTTTACAAAACAAACATATTGATAATTTTATAAACAGGACATCTTTTGTTTATGTAATTGCTCTTGAACTTCTTATTACTTTTAACTTTACATAGCTGCACAAGTAAATGTTTTACCTTTCTCTATTCTTAAAAATCCTTTTGGTAGTCATTCGTTACAATCAACATCATTAACTGTGCACCGATGAAGATGATACATTACCTGTAGTTGGTGATTATAAATTGAAGTGTAAGGCAAAAAAAAAAAAAAAAACGAAATAATTTAAAATTGGTTACTGCAAACTTAGATGTTCAGCTGGTGTTAAGCGCACTGATTTAAATTTAAGCAAGATAATAAATTAGCCTAGTGTTACCAGTCGGCATATGTTGTGAACAGGTATAATTGATAACTCACACATTCCAATTAAAACAAATTATTGAAGAACGTGGTTCTGTGTTTGAATGAGTAGATATACAGTCGAACCTCTATATAACGAACTTTTTCCTGGAACCTTGAACACTTCACTATTTTCTTCGTAAAATAATCTCTCTATAGCGAAGTGTATTTTCTATATAACGAACTTTTTCTTCTGTGATTCAATTTTTGTTCTCCCTTTCTTAAAAGTATTTCTGAAAAAAATTTCAAGTTATTCTCTCTTTAACACATTTTATGGTGGTCATCAATCTTGAACTGGTTTTATTAGATTCAAACTCACCGATAGTAACAGAGTTCTGGACGTTTCATTCAAGAAGTGAAACCTTTAACCCCCATTGCCTTGTTTACTAGAAACATCTTTGATATTCTATTTCCACCGCAGTGAAGTTGTCCCGCGCCCCCGTGTTCTAATTTTAAAATAATGTATGTTTAATACTACGTATGATTTAAATTATAAAATGTCCTTAAAGTTCCTTAATTTTAGTATAAAATTATTTTCTTCATTTTGAAAATACATTGAATTCTCCGACATTCTTTTTTCTTGTTTTCCTTGCAGTTTTTCTTTTTTTCTTTCTTTTTTGATGGGTAAGATATATAAAATAAACATATATTAATTTTAAAAAAGGTGAGAATAATTACTTTTTTTCAATACATAGTGTTTATGAATTTGAAATTTGTTTTATGTGGTTTATAAAGTATATTAAGAGATGAACCTCTATATAACGAATTTTTTATGTAACGAACTTTCTTCCGGGACTTAGTGACTTCGTTATACAGAGGTCCGACTGTATTTCCTGAAAAGTAAAAAATAGTATTACTTCAGGGAGTTGTTCTCGTAATTACAACTTCTCGCTTCATTCCATTAGCCTTAGAGAGTAAAATTTAGGAAAAATTATTGAAAATATAGAAGAAAATTGAATTATATTTAAAAGAACTTTTCTAGCTAAATGATTGAATTCAATACTATTGTTATTGTACATTAAAAAATGATTCATTAGAATCTGTCTTGATACTCGTCACCTGAATAAATGTAACAATAAACGGCGCTATCAAATTCCTACTCAAGAATAATTGATGAAAAAAGAGCCAGTCTGAATGCTTTTCCCTAATTAATGTAGATAATGCTTCGTCACTGAATGATGAAAGCTCTGATTTATGTACTTCTTCAAAGATTTGGGGAAGGTATCGCTTTTCTTGTTACGCATTTTAGACTATACTGAGCACTGGAAGTGTCTCAAAGATTTATGGGTAAATTACACGAAAAATCTTGTAAGCACATGTATAGACTCATTTTGACGATATTTTGCAAACTGTGGACTCTTGATAATTATTGTAAAAATCTTAAATAAAAACAACTTTGCTTTAAGTTCTGGATGGGACAAGTGACCAAGAATCTTTCTTCTTAAATACTTTAAGCATAATCAATCTCTGTTAATTTTGGAAAACATGTTCATAGAAATAATGCTGGCATATACATTTGAAGAATCCTTCAGATTTTGTTTCATTAGACCAGCACGATGTAATTTCGCTTTGTCATCCATAAAAATGAATATATCGTTAATTTCTGTAGCATACGGGACCGCGATAAGCTTAAAGATCTCGCTTCCTTATCTTTAATTAGTCAGTAATCCATTGTTTGATTATGTGCAGATCGATACGGCCATTGGTAACTTTGCATTCCCTTATAATCATTTCTTCTTAACTATTTAAGTGTCCCGATGCAGATTTTCACAAATGGAATATTATTTCATATATCACATCCTCTTTAGATTATAAGTTTCTTATTGTCAGGCTGTGAACTAAAAATTAACTCTGCTCTCTTAACTAAAGAAACACTGAGACATTTTTTTTCTTTCTGCTTCGGATGATATTCTCTTATGATTATCATTTGCGTGTAATTCTGAAGCTAGCTTTCAATACAGGAGCAGACGTGCACTCAGTACTAACGTTAATGCTCAAGCGGGGTGACTGAGTCTTTTTAAATTATTTTTTTGAAAAAAAAACAAAATCATTATTCCAGTGGAAAATTTAACTAAGAGAAGGTATACTTACCTACTTTTAAGGTATCCGACTACGTTCGGAACCGTGATTTTGCAAAAGCGTATAAATGGATAATATTTATGATATTTAGTGTCACTTAGATTAGAAAATGTACATAAAATGGTTTTAAGAATAGTATTACAATAAAAAAATTATTTAAGTACGATATTTTGACAAAAAATGAACATAGAATGATCAATTTTCAAAATATTCTCCTTTTGTGAAAAATGCTTCTATTATAATAATATTTTACCTGTATATAGCTCAAACCTCTGTACAGAGGCTCAACTAGAATTTTTGAAATGTATAACTTAGAAGTGAATTCATCCATATTTTACTACAACAGAGGGAAGAAATTTTAAGAAAAAAACGTCGATAATTATTTCAATTGGTGTAACTCTGATAATAATGTGAACTTTTAAAAAATCATAGTTCAGACTCTCTGGAGAAGTCTTTACTTTATGTAAGCAAAATACACTCAGGAACATTGAAAATAACGACCCAAGAAGGAGGCTAAGTACAATCGAGAAATTTTGCAAATAAGTACAGCGTAATGTTATATGCAAATGATCTAAGTTTTGTGCTAATACGCATGCTCATACACGCCGAGGTGGAGCTACAATCAGGAAGAGGGTGCTATATAAGCCAGCGCAAATTCGAAGATTCATAAACGTGACGATTACCCGCCAATTTTAGGAAGACTTTGGTAAGCGAAACATGCCAGGTAAACGTGCTAGAAGACATTTCTCACAGTTAAGCGAGTTTGAGAGAGGCCTGATCATCGGGATGAAAACTGCAGGCTCGTCGACGCGCTGTGTTGCTGGCCAGGTGGATCGTTCGGAGTGTGCCGTTAGAAATTGTTGGGAGTAGTGGACACGAGAAGGTACCCACGCGCGGAAAACCGGGTCTGGAGTGACCAGGATGACCACGAGGAAAGAGGATCGAAGTATCGTGCGGCAAGCACTTGTGGACCCCACAATGACTCGTTCAACGATACGAGCAGACGTAGGCGTAGCGATTGTTCCACAAACAATTTCCAGACACCTTGCAGAAGCAAATCTTAAATCCAAGCGCCCTTTCCGTGCACTCCCTTTAACACCGGAACATCGGCAACTACGTCTACAGTGATGCCAAGCCAGATCAATGTAGAATGTCACAGATTTATAAAAGGTTGTGTTTAGGGATGAATCCCAGTTTGTTTTGGGACAGATGATAACCATGTACGGGTGTGGAGGCGCCTTGGTGAGCGGTACAATTCCCCCCACACTGTTCTACGTCACACCTGCCCGCACAGCTGGTGTAATGGTCTGAGGGGTCATAACCTACAATAGCCGCTGCACTTTAATTGTGATGCGTGGAACCTTAACGGGCCAAGGTTACGTTGAGGATATTCTTCAACCCCATGTAGGACCTTTCCTAAATGGTCTCCCAGGGACAATTTTCCAGCAAAATAATGCTCGTCCACATACAGCAAGAGTTGCTCAAGACTTCCAACGTCATTTTCAGACTCTTCCATGGCCGGCCCGCTCCCCCGATTTGTCCCCTGTAGAGCACGTGTGGGATCAGCTAAAATGGCAGATGCCATCGTGTCACTCTGTACATAATTTAGAGTTGGCTGTTCAAGATTTGTGGGCCCATCTGCCTCAGGACAACATAAGGTGTCTAATCGACTCAATGCCGGACCGTGTGGCGGCATGTATTGCAGCTGGAGGTGATCCAACGCGCTATTAAAGTTGCCCAGTATTTGTGTCGTTGCACACCCTGTATTCGTTTAATTGTCTTGTTTTTGAGATCAAGTGAATCTCTCATCTGTGTCATTATGTGTATTAAATTTCATTTCAATTCGATGCTTTCTTCTTGGGTCGCTATTTTCAATGTTCCTGAGTGTATTATTATTTTAGAAGCATTTTTTATAAAAGGAGAATATTTTGAAAAAAGGTTATTCTAAGTTAACTTTTTACCAAAATATATTATTTAAATAATTATTTTTTGTCAAAATGTCCTTAAAACAATTTTATACATGTATTCTAATGTGACATTAATTATCATGAAAATTATCCATTTATGCGCTTTTTTAAAATCCCGGTTCCGAACGTAGTCGGATACCTTAAGGACTTTTAAATTTATTTTTTTTTTGATAATTTGACGAAAAATATCAATCAAACTGAACCAAGAAATTTCAAATGTGTGCATGACTTAAATAAAGGACTGAAATCATAGACACTTTTCGCTGACATTACAAGAATATTATTTGCAGACAAAACTGTCATATTTTGTTCTAGTTTTTGGAGTTTTATTTTTCTTTGATGATCTACAAATAGCACGTTGAAATTTTTCTTGCGTGAGTATTTTTGACAGGGTGAAGTGTGTCTTGTGCTATACTTATGGCTTCATATTTTTCTTGATGGAGTTTCTTAGGCAGTGCTTGCAAATTTTTCTTTCAACTCGAACATTTCATGTTCATCGCGTTTCTTGAATTTACTTTCGCCATCATGATTAATGTGCATTATTTCAGAAGGTTCTTTGCTCATTTGATCAGTTTCAATTTCCTTCAATAGAGATCACAGAGGCTCATTTCTTTTTTTTATATTCTGCTCATTTACATTTATGAACCATAATGAGTCGTACAACACAGCAATAAAAACCACTAGGGGGAAAATGTAGCATGTTCATAGAAAATATTTTGAAGCAAGAGGGGTGATGCCGGGAACTCAGTCAAAAGAAGTACATTAAGGTTGTAAAATAACATTTGCTACTCCCAAAACAGAGTGAGATATGTGACAAATAGATTTTAGTTCCCATGAAAACTGTCATATAGGAGGATATGTCAAGGTAATTGGTAACAATTAAACAGTTTTCCCAGAATAACGATTTCGTGAGCCTGGGATGACTCTGCGCCCCGCGCGACCGCTCTCGGGTTAACAAAGCACAAGCCATAGTTTTAAAATTATACAACTCAGCACAAAGAAGGCAACTTTAAACAGTTTGGGCCAAAACTGTAATGTTACCAACTTTCTGAAAGTACCGTTGTTTCTTTCGCTCTTTAACATTAAACAGTGATCCTTCATTTTGTATAATTGTGCATCTACTACCTATTTTTAGCCTTTAACCAATGTTTCAAATTTCAAAATACCGATTCCATAACTTGTAGAATTATAATAGATATTACAAATTTTTCAGCTGCAAAGCCAATCTTAGAATGAAAATAAAGTGAATAATCTACCAAAGTATATATTAGGATATTGCTTTCACTTTTACGAAGTCTTTTCAATGATCGTCAATATTTTGTAATCTTTTCCAACTTGAGAAATACAATCGTTTTGACTTATTTTTTTAAAACCTATAGATTTCACAATTTACTGTTTTTCTATTTCCAGATTTGTATAGGAGTAATGATTCTCCCTTTTAAATTTTTTAACCTTTATGTTTACTAAAAAAATAATCGATTATATAGTTACTTCATACCGGGTTCTCGTTCTTGTCTCCAAACATTAGATAATTCACAAATGAATATTGCTGTTGAGATCTATCTTACTGTCTGAAAAAAATGGCCTCTCTAATTTATTTTCTATTTTTTAAGGTTTTGCGAAAGCATATTTAAAAAAGTAACCTGATCAATACTTCCATGAAAATAACCATATTACCTTTTTACCTAGGTATCTCCTTGTAATACATGAATCAAACTCATTTCGTTTTAAAATCCTCTCTAGAAAGATGTCCTTTTTGCTTTTATGTACCTTTTTTTACAACTTTTTTTTTCGAGAAAAATCTCGAATCATGAATAATAATGCTCAAAACAATTCAAATCCAATAAAATAAAAACTATTTTTATCGCTCCCTCACATCCATTACATCTAATGGATGATTTATTCTTAAGCCATCTCAATAATTCACAACTCACATATCATGCAATAAAAATCAAAACACTACTTAATCATGCCGCATCAAAATCAAAGTTATTTATTCAGCCACACATCAAACACCTTAAAACTTCTTCCTTCAAGCATTTACTTAGTGCAGAATAATGAATGTCTTTGTTTGAACTAGTATTCTATTTATAGAACTAAAAAGTATTCACGCAAAAGTTTAGAAAGACGCTACGAATATTGAACTAATATGGCTGTACCATCCTTTTGAAACAAAAGGATCAATCACTAAGCATTCAATCTCTATAATCAATCGATTATCTAATCGCAAAAGAGATCAACCGCCACAAAACGTGAATCTGCAAGACTTTGATCTTAATGGTCTCTTGTCGCAAGGTTCTTTGTTGGCGAGGTAAAAGGTTAAGGCTTTGTTGACTTATATGTCGTGTGAACATTGGGTAAAGTAGAGGTCATCAGCATTGTCACTGAAGGGAAAGTTCGATACTAATAATAGGGGATACCTAAGCGTGTCTAAAATATAATCAAGTAAAGTTCAATGATATATTTAATGCTCATAGATTTTTATACAAAAGGACTGAAAATGTGACCAAAAATTAACTGTAATTGCAATTAATTGAGAAAGTTTGGTTGCAGTTAATTATAAATGAAATTTTTGTTAATTTTACGAATCTACAATCAGTGGTGTAACGTGCAACACCGCAATTCCCCATCGTGGAAGGGCACGGAATTCTATGGGACCCAAAGCCAATGTTATATTATGGTTTAGCCATCCTTTTGATAATACGGCTTACGGCAGTGTTTCACAAACTGTGGGGCGCTCCCCGCTAGCGGGGCGTGATAACCATACAAGGGGGCGCGAGCATATTGAAAAGTAGAAAACACAAAGATCGTTTAAAAAAATTATCAATATACTAAAAGCAAACAAATAAAAAAAAGCAATACACATTTACACTTATAAAAATATCAGTACTGCGGAATGAATTTTATAATCATTTTAAAGATACTTCGTTAAGAACAAGTTTAATAATTACCAGTGTCACCACAGGCTTGTCATATATAAAATTAAAAACAAAAATTAACACTTCTCTTGATAATTTATACGGTTTATAATTAATCCCTTAAATGCCGGTTAAAAACTACGTGATTCGCTCTCTAATGCCACTGTTTAACACGTAAACGAGCGTATCTGGTGTATTGGGAAGGGGGAGGCTAAAGGAATAAAAAAAAACAAATAATCTGAAACAAGCAAATTCTTCGCAAAAACAATCCAGCTCCTTTTAATGCATTCCAAAGTCTTCGGAATAAATGCATGGATAGCAGTGCACAGAAAATATCGTACTTCGGGGAGACGTATATATACGTCCGGGGCAATTAACACACTGGCTGAGTGAGACGTTTATATACGCCGGTGGTACTAAAGAGGTAAAAGTCAAACTGTAGGTTTAGTTTCAAAATTTAGTATTATTGAATTCAATGTACCGTTATTGTATGGGGGGCGCGATGAAAATGATGATTGAATATTGGGTCGCGAATATTGAAAGTTTGAAAAGCACTGGCTTAAGGCTCAAAACCTGATTTTGCAGGAGGTCTTAGTATCCCCCGTTTCGCCACTCACTATAATCAATTACTATCTAATAATTATCTTTCAATCAGAATAGATATTTATTGGAGTCCGGGTTGGGGGTGGGAAAATATATTCAAGTTAATTAAAAACGACAACAGTTATACTAAAAAAAGCTTTGAATTAATCAAATCATAAATGATTCCGCAAAATTTCTTTCAATTTTGATATATAGCTCCCTTTATCGAATTCATTTTGGGATTATTTACTTAAATATATATAATGATAAGAATATACTTTTACTACAATATATATATATATATATATATATATATATATATATATATAGAATATATATATATATATATATATATATATTCTAATGGGGCTGTGCATTGATATTTTGAATCTTTGCTGACCTAGTACATTCCCCAGGAGCTGATATCACTCTTTGGCGTGGCACCATATACGCCATACCAATTAACGCAAGTAAGTTTGACGCCCAGTTTTCTTCTCATAAACAGGCACCTGAGCTCTGACGATGCGAACTTGTACTAGGATTTAATTTCGCCGAGAGCACCCAAGCCAAACAGACACTCTAGGTATCTTCTACATGACGTATAGTCATACGACATAGCTGCTGTCGATTTTCTGCATGATGAAAGTCCACCGACTTGGGCCGGGGTCGAACCCGCAACCTTTGGTGCAGAAGGTCAGCGACAAATCAACCACGACACCCAGCTGGCTTTTACTGCAATATTGTTTGTATTAAATATTTATTTCTAAGATACAAACAAAAATAATATAATTTTGCCGCAATTTTTTCGGCTTTGTATTCAGTAGTTTTCTAGGGTGAAAATGTACTTCAATGAGCCTAATTTCAAATCTACCTCTCGCGTTTCCGTGGTAACGTAGTGGTCAAAGTAATGGACTCGTGGGTGGTGTGTCATGCGTTCGAGCCTTGTTCCACAGAAGACCCGCCGTGTATGGGGCGATGAACGAAAAATCTGTCGAGGCTCAAACGTCTTCCCATTGGTGTGGTGTGAAAGTTAAGAGAGGGATGCCTGCTCAAGTGTCGTACTCGTCACTTGTGACCGTGGTTGAAAATTACGAATTCCATCGCCAAGAGCCCTCGAATTGCTGAATAGAGCGACGTTAATATTCACTCACTCTCATGTTTACATTTGAATTCTACTTAGGTATGAAATCTGTGGGTAATATCAATGATTTGCGATTTCCTGCTAAAACCTTCAAAAGGAATTTTAGAATTAAATTAATGAAAAAATATTAACGTTAAAATTACAAACGAATCTAGATATATTTTCAAATACATTGGCTTACTTTCCTACAAAAAAAACCAGTGTTTATACAATTACTTCAATGCTATTAAGCATTTAGAAAGAATTGTTGGTGCAATTTTATTATTCAAAGACAATTGCAATTCACTTTATTTAAAAATGACCTCGTAATTGAAATTTTTATGTTAAAGCAAAACTTAGCATTTTTACATTAACCGTACTGCAATAAAATTCCATTAAATATTAGATTTTATGGTGTTTTAGATATTGACAATATTTATGTACGTGTGCGTTTAATCACATAGTTATTGGTGACTCAAAAATATGTTTGTGGTTCAAGAGAGCCCCCACCCTTGGCGCGAATTACTTTGGTTGGCGATAATTGCGCCGTCATGGTAACCTTGCCTTTAAATACAACATATGGCAACCCTAACTTTTTCTAGAATTTTCGTCATTTGTGGGCGCGCATTTCAAATTTCATTTTGTTGTTGGGCACCGTGTTGAAAGTATGGCTGCGCTTGTAAGAGAATACACGTTAGAATTTTTACGTTATTGAATGCAAGAAAGAATTGATTGAATGGTGTATGAAAGAAGGATTATTTGCTTCAAGTTATGAATGTCCTAAATGTAATGAGCAAATGGGATTAAATGAACGAAAGAGTGTTGTTTTGGATGGATTTGAATGGAGATGTCGAAAAAAAGGTGTGAATACGCATGTTTGCAGAAGTATAAGAAAGAATTCGTGGTTTTCCAATAGTAAGTTAATCGGCAATTTTTCTCCGTAATCACACCAGCCACGCAGAAGGCATGTTCGACCATTACCTCGCTGAGTATTTATGGAGTCTCGATCACTCACTCAGCGACGAGACTTTTTTTGAAAGCAGTTGTTACACTTTACCCTCCACTTGGGAAGGATCAACAATAAGAAAGTAAGTGCTGTTGTTATATTTTTATCTTAAATGTTAAATTTCTGTATTGTTTACATGTATTTTCATTGCGCATCCATCTTATACTGCTATTGTCAAAAAAACAGGGCTCTCCTAGAGTTTACCATATTTGTCAAAAAAAAAAACAGTTAAATTTTAAAATCACGCCCAAAGTTATTGAAATTCTACGTATGATTTTTATGAATTAGAAATGTTTTTGATTAGCAATAAAAAATACAGATAGAGGAAATATATTAATTTTTCACAACAGTTGATTCATTTTTGGTGCTGCCATCTATGCACAGTTTCGTTAACTAACGACATATTTGGAACATAACGACATTTTATTGGAAGGTTCAATCCAAAAATATAAAACAGTTCAAATATCACAGAAGAACAATAATAAATAATAATAAAGAGCAAACATTTAAAGTAAGTACCAGGACAAATTAACAGTGAAACAAAAGAAAAAGTTAAAAATTTAAAGAACAAGAAAAGGAACATAAGACATGTCTTTACAAAGGGTTCATGAAAGAGTTCTGGCATTGCAATATAGTTTGCTTAATTCACCATGTTTTTGAGACTCTTTGTCTAGTTCTGGTCATATAAAAAGATGCCCAGCATTCGTGATGCCCGAATTACAAATTTGGCATGTACTAGATGGAAGGATTCCTATCTTATTAAGATGATGTGTCTTGTGCAATCGTGGCCTGTTAGCAGTCTGGAAAATTTGCCACAGCTTCTTTATGCGGGTTTTGACAAAACTTTTTCCAAATGCCTTGAATTTTAGTCCAGTATTTGCCAGTTGATTTTAGAAGGAGAAAAATTTATACGAAGCATTTTTAAGGCTTAGTTAATGCATTTTTTATTATAAATTCAAATTAGCTGAATTTATAAAACAGAATTATTTACTCTAAGGGATCATAATAATTTAGATTGAAAATGTATAAAATCATTCTCTTCAGTAAATCTGGGAGGGGGGATCCCTTTTCAATTTTTAAATTACTGCATTAGAATTCGTTACACATGATTAGAATTCTTACAAAATCCAATATTTTTTAATCAAGATTAAATGAATTTCCCATGCTTTGAGATTGCTTTTTCCAAAACATAGAACATCGAAATTCAATTTAAGTGTTGCAGGTGATAGATGGAGGATTTTCGGCTTTTAAAATACCCCCTTCAAGAAAATATTACATCATTGATAATAATTTAAGTAGGATTATAAATTATATAACTGTGTGATAAGTGTTATAAATTTTCAAAACTATTATTCAATATAAGAAAAGTAATTCTGAAGACCAAATTTTTGTCATTGAAACATAATCGAAATTTCTTTAAGAGCAGATGATTTATTTTTATTTTGAAGGGATATAAAAATTAATAGTAACTATTGTGTAGATTAGAAATCAGTTGAAATTATTTTAGAATATAACCCTAGACATAATTAATTTAAAAGTTCTTTAAAAACAGTTTTTCAAAAGAAAAAAAAAGAAAAAAAAAATGATACACTCTACATTTACGCCTTTATTTTATTAGCTTTATGTATTGTTAGAGCTTTTGACGAAATTAATTTAATCTCACTGCTTTCAAAAGTAAAATCAAATTCGAAGTTAATAAGTAAAAACATAAGCATCAAATTAATGTCATGGCACCTTCTTATAACAAATAAATAAACTTAAATACTTCAAAATTATATTTCTGCCGCATTCGCTTTATGACACTTCTAATAATATAATTAAGGTCGGCACAGGTTGAAGCATATTCTAAGCCTCAACTGCTATTCCAAGCCATAAAGGATGGCCACGGCAGTCGAGTGGTCAAGGTATCGGATCGTGGCTGGATTTGTCACGGGTTCGAGCCCAGTGCCACTAAAGACCCGCAGTGTAGGGCAGCGATGCATGCTAAATCTGTCAAGAGCTCAAACGTCCTCCCGTTGGTGTGGTGTTTTTTGTTTGGATAGGGGGTGCCAGCGCAGGTGTCGTCCACGTCACTTGACCATGGTTCAAAATTTCGTGGTCATTTCGCCAAAACGCCCCGTGTAGCTGAACAGTGCAACGTTAATATTCATTCACTCACCCAAGCCATAGAGGAATTAATTCTAAAACTGTAAGAAATAGAATACAATCGTATTGCCAGATACCTTTTTCCAAAATCGTATTACAAATAAAATTACCTATGCACACATAAGCGCCTAAAAATATCATTAAATCTCGGTCAAATTGGCTTTCTTAAGATACCTGCAAAAATTTTCTATTTCGTGTAATCGATTTTGTAATGTCCTTTAAGTGTCCATTCAGTGTAGTGTAGTTTAATACAGATAGGAGAGATTGACTTCTCAATGATTGGCATTGATATTGGGTTGGGTGGAGCTCTTTGTTCTTTCGAACCTTTATCTCCTTTCATGACTTTTTAGATGACTTTAAAAAATGCTTTCTATTTATCTTTTAAATAATATATTACTTAAAATTAAAAGTAATAACTATATATTGTAAATTAAAATTATGCAATAACTACAATTATGTATGTAAATAAAAATTTCATTTAGAATTAAAGATTAAAAGTGAATGGAAAAAACCCTGTTATTGTTGTGTTGGGAGTAATGCCACCTGCCTGACGAAGTCAGATTGAGGCCCGCGAAATTCATCGCGGTTAAGGGCAAGAATTTTTACGCCCGTCGTTAGCTTTAGCTTTGAGCACCATGCAGGTGACAGGGTGACTTTTGCTCGGTTCCATCCCAATTTAGAGGGAGAAAACCCTGGGGGTGGCCAGGGGCCTCCCACCTCTCTTTCCCTTTCACCAACAACCACACGAGAGGACTTGAGGTTTGAAGGCTATTTAGAGTACTCCCATGCCGCAAGGAAACTGTACATTTACAAACATCCATGTCTTCTCCGGGATTCGGTGTCTACGGCACCGCAGTCAGTGTCTCTAGCCACTATGCTGGTTGGGCGACAAAAAAAATCATGTGATAGGAATGGGTGGTGCTAGCCTAGCCAATCCGGCTGCAGCAAAGTAATCCGAGTTACAGATAAATTTTGGTTGATTGATTGATTGAATATTAACGTCGCACTGGTCAGCTACACTGGCTTTGACGACGGACCACGTAATTTTGAACCATGATCAAGTGACGTGGACGACACCTGAGCTCTGGCACCCTTCTCTCCTAACTACCACACCACATCACACCAACGGGAGGACGTTTCAGCTCTCGACAGATTTAACGTGCATCGCTGTGCCCTACACGGCGGGTCTTTAGTGGTACTGGGATCGAACTCGTGACAAGGCAAGCCACGATCCGATACCTATACCACTCAACTACCGCGGCCACCAGATAAATTTTGGATGTGATAGGTTAGAATGAGTTGGTATCGAGTGGAGCTTCTGTGATTGGCTGACCAGAAGAGTCAGCTATATATTTTAACATTTCAGTCTGGTTTAGAAGCTCGACCAATCATTGGAACGTCTCAATGATTATTGAAATAGAGTCTTAGAGATATAAACTTCATTCAGATGATTAGAAAGATATACAGGGTGGCCCAAAAGTAGGTATACAGTTACATATACATAACTGGTTGTCCCTTTCTTTTGTTTCTATTGTGACTAATGCCACGTGTCTGACGTAGTCAGAACGAGGCCCACGAAATTCATCGTGGCAAGGGGCTAGAATAACGCCTGTCATTGGCCTTGAGCACCATACAGGTGACAGTACGAATTAGCTCGGCGAAGTTCCTCGAAGGGATGATAGATGGCGACACCACCTCTATCTCCACCTCCACAATTTAGACATGGAACTGAAGGGGAAGGAAATATTCTCCAGTCCCCTGCACTCGTGATTCAGCCCACAAAACTTCGGACCCCCTGATTTAACGAGCACGTACTCCGTGTGTATTCGGAGGGCATTTGGTGGCATCGAACCCAGGCTTTCCAGGTCTGGAGTCCGATGCTCTAACCACTAGGCTGCCTACGGCCCATTAAGGTCTCACGATTTCTATTGAAAACCATGGTTGGAAATCTGAGCGAGATGCACCAACGTTGGATCCTTAAGACCTACTAAAAATACGAAAATGCAGAGACCGTGTGTAGGATATGGGAGAAAGAATTTCATTTGACTTCGTCTTACGATATAATGCATCAGAAACAAGTTTGAGACCAAGAGTTCCGTCGTCAATGGACCGAAGTCTGGACGACCCCACACTAAGTTGAAACAGAAAAATGAAATGAAGGTAGTCCTTACGTTCGTAAGCAGTCCAGAGAAATCCACGCGATAAGTGTCTCTGGAGCTGGGTATCCCGAGGACATCATTACAACGTCTAATACACCAACTGCACCTTAACCCGTACCGCCTCTCTGCTGCATTGCCTTCTTAAGAACAATCCAGACCGCAGACTACAGTTGTATGAGATAATACGCAATCAACTGACTGAACAATCATACCTGCTTTGGAAAATCGTGTTGGCAGATGAAGCCAACACGATTGTCTGATCATGTCAACAGACATAACTCTGTATATTAAGCCGATGAAAACTCACGTATCATTATGTTTAGCCAGGCGTCTCAGTTTAGAGTGGTATATCCTGCGATGGTGTCGTGTCTTTTTTTTATGGAACTGTTGATGGCTCCAGGTATCTGGACATGTTGATCCAAGTTATGGTCCTACAACCACAAGCACGGACTGACTCCACGCAGTTGTTCTTTCAACAGGACTGGACCCCACCGCACTATTCTTTGGTGATCCGTCAATACCTGTAACAGGTATTCCTGCATCATTGGATGGGGAGACAAGGGAGCATTGAGTGGTCACCACGTTCCCCGGACTCTACTCCAATGGATTTAATTTTCTGGGGAGTAGTAAAGGATAAGGTTTATTCCAGAAAACCCATCACAGGACCACAGTTGAAGAATTTCATCGATGATGCTTTTAAGGAAATTTGTTTTAACTGGAATTTGTGCCGCGCTGTGTGTGAGAGTGTCGGGAACAGGATGCAGGAATGCATCAATGCCGAAGGTGGACGTTTTGAGTACCTTTAGGATTAAATATGTAATCATATGTTTGTAATTAAATCTATAATAAAAGTAATGCTGTATAAGTAACTGTGTACTTACTTTAAGGCCACCCTGTATTAGCTTAGCTAATTCATCACATGGCTCTGCATTGCATAGTTGTAAAAAGTTAGGTATCAATAGAATTGTAAATGGGCACTAGAATTAATAGAATTGTAATGCACTCTATGCATAATTATCCTTTATGACGGTTTATACACCGTACTAATTTCGTGATTGTATTCTTTGACATTAACGGAAACATTTTATCTCAAGAATTTAATCTCGACTTCAGTTATCTTTATAATCCGTCATAATAATCATAAATCCGTAACATAAATATGTGCTTAAGGGAAGTTGGAAACCTCTCTCTCTCTCTCTCTCTCTCTACTGACAATGTTAAATTGGCTGTTTTCGATGTACCTTTTCTCAAAATCTATTTTATGTACATGCTTGAAATTCTTCATACTATTAAAGTACACCTCTCTCATTATACTAAAATGAGCTTTTAGCTAATTTTGAATTTTTTAATAAATTACGAAATATTTTATCAAACATTGCGAAATTTGACCCATTTTTTAATTAAAAAATTTGTAAAAATTAAATTTTTGAGTTTTTTACAAAAAGCTCATTTTAGTGTATATATTAGACATCATTATAAATAATTCATAAAAAATTTACATGCCTGTGAACAGTAGTTTCTCAGAAAAGGTACATCGCACATTAAAATTTACATTTTGAGATAAATTGATTTTAATGTATACAGTGAGACTTCTAATCGGCTAGGAAATTAAAAAATAAAAGGCTCAATTTAAAATAAAAGATATATGTTTTGGTTTATATCAATCGTTACACTTTTAAGCAAAAACAAAGTAATTTGTTTACAATTTTCGCCATTAAAATGGTCATGGCCCAAATTCAACGATTATATAAAAATACGTTTTAAGGGCTTCTAAATACCCTAGAGGTTAAAGTAAGGTATTTTTAGAAAGGTTAAAATCTATACAATTTGAAAATGTAAAAATCTCAAATTGTCAAAAAATAAGATTTTAGCTTTCCAACACCCCTTAAACACACATACCTTGTATTTTTAAATATTTATAAACATTCAATTGATACAATGTTTTTGCTTCTACAATTTTTCTTGGACAATTTACTTTGCTTTGAAGAAATACATCTTTAGAAAAATTTCATTATAGCTTAATAATTTTTTTATTATACATAATGAAATGCAAAATAAATATTTTATCAAACTGATAAATATAAATTAAAAATATTAAAGATTTTAAAACAAATGTCTCAAACTGTTAAGCAATTGGATGATGAAGATGAATCGAGTGTAGAGTCTTTTAGAGGTAAGCCGATGAAATTGAATTCAAGGATATTCCCAAAATGTACAAGGGGAAACTTTTCGGGTGAATATTGATGCGAAAAAATATAGTACAAGGAAAAACTGCAATCTAAAGATTATTGAGAAATTATCAAAATAAAAATTATGTATTTATAATTGTTTTTGTTTTAAGTGGAAAACGACACAAAATACTTTTTTATTAAAGATTTTGATTTTTTTATAAAGGTTTGTAATTCTATGAATACTTTATTTTCAAAAGAAATGACATTTAAAGGAACAATATTGTTTCTGACAATAATGAAATGAAAATATTGTTTTTATTTTTATGTAAATAACGAAATGAACTTATTTTAGGCAATGGAGATTGCATCTCTATTTTTGTATTATTTTTATATGAATTTTTTTTATCAACAGCTTTTGTATAAATTTTACGCGAACCTTTAAAATTGAAAGTTTATAAATATTTCTTCCGAATGATTTAAAATTTTTAATATAAATATATATTTCAGTTTTATTTTGAATTTATATTTAAAAAAAACTGCTGGACTTCAAGGATTTACATATTTTGGCATTTACAGTGGTAAAGTGAACGCAAATGAAAATTATGTTAAAGTGCATAGAAATCATTATCGAAATATAAATCAATCGAATTGAATTGGAAAAACCATCTCTACTTGTTACCATTACGATTTCATAATTTAGATCAAACTAGAAATGACACAATTTTAAGATACACATGAACCACTTCAAAGAAGTTAGAGCAGGGGTACTTAATCTTTTTTCCTGCCGCGCCGCATACATATCGCAAATATTTCACGCAGGCAGCAACTTAGAAATTAATGGAAAAAAAACATAAGACCAAGGCAATATTGGACACATAAAATGTGGAAAATTGATCAAAATATAAAAACACATTTTTTTGCTTTTAATACTATATTAATCTCTATCAAATACACAAAAAAAATTTCGGTTGTATGCATTTTCTACTGAGTTATGGGATAGTTTCAGTTCTCTTTCATCCATGTGCGTGACCAAGCTCCTAGTTTACATTCTACTGTTATACAAACAAAGCTGCCATGCTGTTTGATAATTTGATTGTTTTCTTTTGACAAATTATCTGTTATTTTTATTTCAAATATTAATTTATCAAGTGCAAAATGGCCGAAAAGAGGAGTTTTGACTGAATTCCAGACAGTATTATTTGTTAAGAATTAAAACTCAGTTTTACCCTTAAATTAGTCACTATTCCAGTTCCGTTCGCTACTTCACTGTTATTTGTTATTAGTAACCGTTATAGTGAAAAATAGAGAGAAAAATAATGCAATTCGTACCCATACAACATCGACAGCAAAGTTGGTAAATCTGATTGCTTGATTGATGGAATTTCCCTCTACATTTTTAATAAATTGATCTTAAATAATTGATTCTTTTAGTGCAATGGGCTATGCGCGAGCCACTCAGAAAAGCCCGGCGGCCACATGTGGCCCGCAAGTTGAGTATCACTGAGTTAGAGGGTTTCTATTCATTTTTTTTTGTAAATTTTTATGAATAAAATTTATATTTTATTTATTATTTAAAATGAAATTCTCTCTAAAATTATCTTTTTGAGTTATGTTCTCTTTGAAGTGTTGAATAGACGTGTGTCGAAACCCATGAAAGATTTTAGAGGATCTGGGATTGTGTTTTAGATTCTTTAGATAATCATTCTAAACAAGAATTCTCTACAAGTATACGATTAAAAGTTTATCTCCTATAACTGATCTTAAATTTATCTTATTCCTTTCATTAATAAACAAAATTAAATAAAAATTTTAATACTTTTGATCTAAAGTAGGGGAAATGTATTACATTCCGAAGTATTCGAAAACGAAATAAATAATGCAAGAAACACATACAATAATGCGTAAGTTAAAATTTTTTATTACAGTACAAAACTTCCAACACAAATGTTGCAATTCTAAAAAAAATAAATAAAAATATCCAACAATTAAACATGAAAAGTAAAAAATTTATTTTTCAAATTTCTTCAACAAGTATTGAGCATTTTCTTGGAAGTATTAAATCACAGTTTTGAACATAAATTATGATGTTAAAGTAAAAGTAAATATCCAGCACATAGAGGACTCAGTCATAGATGTGACTAGTGTCAAATTTTATTCTAACTTAAATGTTATTTACATATCAAGAGTAATGGTAAAATGCACAATTATATCAAGCTTATAAAAAAATGCATTAAAAACTATCACTTTGTAAGTGTCAATATAATATAAGTTTATAACGATATATCTTTTAAAAGCCCTGAATAAACCTTAAAAATAATTTTAAGACGTATTCAGAAAATCTCTTTACTTTTTATAAAACTTAATTTATATCATCTTTTTTTTAACGCTCAGAAATGTTTTGTTTGAATATTAATTGCTTAATTTCTATTACAAAGCAAATTTATATTTATGTATACAGTACTTCGATGTTTTTAAAAGTTTTGTTTTTATTTTGAGCAGTTTAGATGTGTTTTAATAAAAACTCAACGACCTTAATTCCAAAACATTTTACACAGTGAATGAAGCAATTAGATATCAAAGATAGAAATTTTCTAAAAAGCGAATATACTTATTTTTCAAATAATGTGTCTAATATTTTAGTTATTACTAAAAGTTTTAGTTTTATCATTAATGGTTTGGACATTTATTAGTCATTCGATTGAAAAAAAACTTTCTATTTTAACAAATATTTTCCTGTTCAGACATTTAATCCCGTGTAAAAACTGTGGTTGAATCCTAGTTGAACTACTTGATTCTCGGCGACACAAACGGCGCTGCTAACCAGAAGGAAATAGCAACTCAAACTGAACCGGTTCTTTTTCCTTTTGTACCATTTGGCGAAATTATAAAAAAATCAGTAGGTTCAACTAGGACTTAATCAAAACTATTTCTACAAGTATATTTATAGCTGTGAAAAACTAGCTAAAGTTCATTAATTGTGTGGCTAAAAGCTATTCTTGAATATTCTGGAAGAATACTAGAAATTGTTCTTAAGCTCGTGAATTTTTTTTATCATAAAAAATACTTTTTACTCTATGTGTTTCATGTCAGCATATATACAAATACTTCCTAACACATACACATACATAAAATTAAGCAACTATTTACATAAATTCCTTCGTGCTTACTTCCTAGCCTATGTACAACCACTTTTTTGGCTTTTTGTGCTCATTAGAAGAAACAAATATAGTCTCCTACGGTAAATTTCTTTTCTACAACATTCCAAAGAAGCTCGCACTTCACAATGAATATTGAATTAAAACAATTGGCATTAAAACAAATTTCATTTCTAGGATACAAAACAATGCGCATTCTACAGCGCATTCGAAAAAGAAGCTGCTTTGTTGTTTGACCTACTGCAAAAAATATTCTAAACTTCCTTTAAATCTACAAAACGTGCAGTGTGCTTCGAACAGGAGGAAATCTGCCAACCCAAGCTGTTAGGGATGAGTTTTCTCCGATAAGCTTCTAGATAAGCGTGAAATTATGCATCCATTTTCAGTCTCTTGTCATCAGCTGCTTACGATGTTCTGAAGTTCTTGCTCATAGTTGGCGATGAGTAGCATTATGCTGATTCCGCAACAGATTCCAAGAACTTGTACTGCCAAGTTGTAGTTTGATGTAGAATCGGTATCATCAGAGCCATCAGACAGTTCAGGTAGCTAAAATTAAAAATATCAAAATTGTTTTTAAATATGTACATCTGATTAACACAAACATTAATAATAATCTAAAATAACCATCCTTAGAATGGGTGAATTTTTCAGATCAAACTTATCCAGATTTTAAGGATAATAGAACGTTTCTCAAACTGCGGGGGATGCCTCTCTAAAGGAGCATTATAACTCTATGAGAGGGGCACGAGCACATTCAAAAGCAAAAAATAAAAGTTTATTTTTTAAAAAAAACTATTAATTCATTGAAAGTAAACAAAACACATTCTGACATAATAAAAAATAAACACACATTTACACTGATGTAATACACTTATAAAAGGTATCAGTACTACACATAAACAATATTGTAAAAATAATTGTAATAATGTATTTTGTATATTATTATAACATTATATATAATATGTTATTTATAATGCATTGTATTTCATATTATAAGACTATTTATAACTAATTTTTGTGTAAAATATCATTTAATATTTATTACAATTTATTTTTATACCGAATATTATTTATTAATAATTATATTTACAAAACATAATGTAAATATTTATATAATTGCAGTAATTATTTTACATTTTGAAACACAAAATAATTATCTATAAAATAATATAAAATTTAATAAACTTTTTTTCAAATAAATTTATTTAATTGTAAAAATAATTAAATGAATTGAAAAAATAAAACAAAAAAAAATTGATCGCGTGACTCGAACCTTAACCGGTTGCGTAGTAAGCAGGTACGCTATCGTATATGCCACTGCGTCTCCGACTTTAATGAAAATTTAACTGTATAAAAGCTAAGAATGAATTTTGAAGTCTATTTTCTCCGAATTGACTGGCCATTCGGTGCTAATACATTGAGGATTGAACACCCTAATGGAGTACTACTATTACACTCAGTCCTGTCCCCAAATGAATCTTCTTAGTCGTGCCCTCATCTTGTAAGAGGGAAAAAAAGACATTCAAAACCGAAAACTTACCATATCTACAAGAGCGATATATAAGAACATTCCAGCAGTTCCAGCAAAAACCCAACTCGTTGCTGAATGAACATTTCCCAACGAAACACCAATGATCATGCCAATGAAGCAGAGCACCGAAGAAAGACCATTGTACATCATGGCCTGTTTCACTTTCATGCCAGTCTTTAGAAGCATGGCAAAGTCACCTGTAGCATTGAAAAGAGAAACAAAATTCAAAAACAATTAATATATAAAAAAAAACTTTTAAGTAAATTCCTACTTAGATCAACAAAGAAAATTTTTATTTTAGCTACTTTTTATTAAATAGTTACCATTAATATAAATATGTATATACATAGGACAGAATCGCAACATTAAGTGGTAACTAATTTTTATTAATTATTATTAAAGTATCGTATTGTCATCCAAAACAATCGTGTATATAAATTTCAGTTCAATTGAATGCTTTGAAACGTGAGAAGAAAACCTTTTCAAGTTTTGACACAAGTCGCCAAAAGGGTCGATAAGTCGCCAAAAATGATGCCAACGGGGTAGTATTTGTAATTCTTTAAATAATTAGTTTTAATCAATTAAATTTTATTTAATATAATTATTGTATTCTCATCCAAAATATCATGTATATAAAATTTCAGCACAATTGAGCGCTTTAAAATGTATTTTGTGAACGATTGAAAATTCCACCAAGATAAATATATAGAGAGAGATTGTGAGTTTATAGTGTAGGAATTGAAAAAATACCAACCTAACTCGTGAGGTAGTTCGTGGCAGAAAACGGCAACTGACGTACTGATGCCTCCTTCTATTCCAGACGCAAAAGCAGCTCCTATATGAAGAAGAATAAACTACAACTCAATTCGAAGATTAAAAAAATAAAAATATGAATTTTTAGAAGTAAGTTAATCATTGTAATGCCCACTATATTTCCCAGAAAAGAATATAGATGTCGCTACGCTATGAACACATGAGTATCAGTAGTGTGAACTGTGAGCGGCCCACTGTTCATAACATCAGAGAGACCACAGTTCCCAACTAGGGATTGCAATACCGGTATTTTGAGATATTTGTATAATTTTGTAATACCGGTATTCCCAAGTTTAAATACCGGTTTTTTGGTATTTACTAGAAATTTTTAAAATCGTCTCCACAATGATCGCCAACATAGCAAAATAGTATACGTTTTTGTTTTTATGTCAATTTAACGGGCGAAATTAATTGGACTTTGAATATAAAGTTGCCTCGTACAATCAAGAGAAGTGATAAAATATGTGAAACATCCAAGGAGAGGCGGGCAAATCTATTCTATTACAGTTCAGAGCGATACTGCACACGCGCAGGATTCGTAGTCTGATATTCGTATCTATGAAAACAAGGTTGTGTGTGTGAAAGAAGTGCGTAATATTTCGATATTTTTTAAATTGGCGAGTTTGTAATTCACATTGTATTTGTATATTATACTTTAGAATTCAAAATATTTTTCAGATTTGTTATATATACATTCACAAATAATAACCCATAATAATGAATAAGAACAATTTTAAAGAACATAAATAAATTAGTTGATAATACTTCGGTTTGGTTTCATTATTTATATGATGAAAACCGCAGAACACATACTGAATAGTGATATTTGCACATTTTTTGTGTGATTTAAATAAATAAGAGGTTCCTTTACTTTTTTGTGATTATATACTGTTATAATTTATAAGTTACACACTTTTTGTGATATTTACACTCTAATATAAAACTAGCAAATGGAACAAAGAAACACTTTTGTGAATTTCTAATGCCGGTATTAAAACCGGTATCCCGGTATTAAGATCTAAAAAATACCGAATACCGGTATTGAACTTTTGGTCCAATATTGCAATCCCTAATCCCAACTAGTTAGCCTTCTCCAGCCCTCCCACCTTGCCGGCCAATCATGAACAGTATTTAACTAAAATTCATTTTAATTTGTTCCTATAAAGGTTTAATTGTATTTATCTTGTAAAGACTTGTTTAACCATCCTTTTGTAGTTGTGATATTTTGGATTATTAAATGCATTATTTTATCCCGGAGGTTTGGATCATTACTTTTAGGCTTAATCTAGTAATACAGTGCTTCTCAAACTGTGGGGCCCTAAGGGGGCGTCATAACCCTTCGAAGGGGCCTCTTGAAAAGCGAAAAAAAATTCTTTTAAAAATTATTAACTTACTGAAAGTAAAACAAATACATTCTGACATAATAAAAAATAAAATATGTATTTACAATCTAATACACTTATAAATGTATCAGTGTAGTGCACAATCTATTTTATAATTAACTTAACAATACCAAGTTAAGGACAGAGGCCCAATGGATTTGTCATATATAAAATTATATGCCAACGTTAAAACTTTTCTTGACAATTTGTACGGGTTATAATTAATCTCTTAAATGCCGATTAAAAATTATGCGATTTGCTCTCCAATGCCCCGTTTCCAGCGCAAAAGCAGTACACTGGTGTGCAAAAAATTAAGGACGAGACGGTTTTTCAATATAACTTTGTACAAAAGCTTTCCAAATCAACACATTTAATACCGTAATCCCCAATACGTAAGGACATGTAATGTAAGCAACATTTACTAAAAATTAATCAGAGGGATAAAAATAGCTTGATTGAAAAGTAGCATGGAGCCAATGCACTTCCCAAACTCCCTGTGATGGATTGCAAGAAACATCGGTCTTTTGAGACATATGATCTCCCTGACTGTAGGCAGGTTTCACAGGTCTGCCCATGCTGAAATGAGGGTGTCAATGAGTTGTTGAGAAATTGCTGCCCATTCGTCTTGCAGCGCCAATCATAGCAAAAATCGTTACTGGTGGTAAGATTACGAAATGCCAAGCGTCTGCCTAATAAAATCCCGTACATGCTCGATGGGATTGAGATCCGGAGAGGCCCGGGCAATCCATACGTTCTATCCTCAGTTCTAAGAGCTGTTCGGCAGCTACTGTGCGATAACATAGTGCATTGTCGTCCATGAAAACAAGGTTGTGTTTGTGCAGACCCAATATTTCGCCTTTTTTAACATATGGAAGAAGAATCTCGTTATAATAACGGGTCCCGTTGACTGAACCTGCGTCGAAGATGTGAAGGTCTGTACGACTACCAAGCATGATGCTCCCCAAAATGAGAACACCAATTTTCCATACCTGTCCCTTTCAATGATGTTCGAGGGATGATTGCGGCTTCCCCGCTCTCTCCAGATGAGTATGCGATGAGAATCGCTACTCAATACTGAATCTGCTCTCATCTGTAAAGAGTACTCGTCCCCATTCATTGTCTCTCAATTCCGGTGTTCCCGGCACCACAGAGAACGCCTTCTCCGATGGGCAGGCGATAAAGGTACACACCGTGCAAAATGTCGTTCAAACAGACCACCACCGTGCAGTCTTCTGGCCACGGTAAACGCGATATCGGTCGTCCAAAAAAATCGCCTGTGTCGTGTGTCTAATATTTCTCCCGCTGTCTGCCGCCTGTTTCTTCTGGCCTGTAAGACAATGTACCGGTCATCTGCGGGTGTGGTTCCTCGTAAAGGTGGACGATCACTACTGAACCCCCGGATAGCTGTTCCTGTAGTTTGAAATTGTCTCCAAATTCAATGAAACGATGCTGTGAGCAATTCGAACTCTGCAACCACACTGTCACACAGGCCTTCCTCCAAACTTCCCAATGATTCGACCTCGGGTAAAAGCATCCAGATGTCGTCTAACGGATTGATTATTCGCCATTTCTCGCTGAGGCAGCAACTCGGTGTGATTTTAACTGCTATACGGCGTGCAATCTCTTTACCAGAAATACTGATCTTACACCGACAACATTTTATACTACTCAGACACTCCCCCATTACGTCTACCTGCATATCTGCGCATTTGTCTATAACCTTATATGCCAACTTAATCTCCTGATTGGTCTTTCTGTCCGCTCTGCCTCTTCGTTCAGTTGATATGGTAATTTTTCGACTTCGTCTTAATTTTGCACACCAGTGTAAGTAAACGTATGTGGTGTATTGAGGGGGTGGGAGGTAGAAAAGGAATAAAAAGAATCAAATCCTCTGAAATAAGTGAATCCTTCACAAACACTGTCAAGGTCATTTTATTGCTTTCTAAAGCCTTCGGAATGATTTTATGGATAGCAGTTCACAGAAAAGATATAACTTGGGAAAGATGTATATATACGTCTTAGGGCAATAAACAGAGTATCTGAGCGAGACGTTTTTATACGTTGGGGGCTTAAGAGGTTTAACGTCAGAGGAAAATTAAATTTAATGCATCGCAATTGTATGGAGGGGGCGCGATGCAAGTTATGATTGAATATTGGGTCGCAAACATTGGAGGTTTGAGAAGCACTGTAGTAATAACATAAAGCACCGTTATACCATGAATATTAAAATGACTTCAAATTGAATTATTCTAATGCGTAACTCGTCTTGATATATATAAGAAGTGGAGATTAAACTTGTAGAATTAACTTCATAACATGCTACAATTTCCCTAATTTAGGTTTGCTAGTATTTGAATGGTACAAGGTAGGCTAATTTTTTTTATTTCTAGGACTTACCTAAATATTTTATTTAATAATATTTAAATGCATTTATTTATCAGTATAAAAAAGGTGGCATGTATCTGTAACTGCTGCTTCTAATGAATATTTTCAATACAGCCGTACGTCGTTTATCCGAACGTTTATTATCCGGAGTGTCAAATATCCAGACCAGTTTTTTTGTCAACTGTATGTACTGTATATGGATACGTTTTCGAACAGTGCAATGCTGAACAGTTGTTTCGCGTGAGGCCAAAAGTGACGGGAAAACCCAAGGTCAGGGATATTTGGGGAATTTCACTTGAGTGATTTGGTAAACATCTACGCGGAATATTAGGTCTGTTTGTTTCCAAGGGAGGGGGTGTATGCGTGCTCTCTGGTTGAGTTGTGAACTGCTATGGCTTCGAATTCAAAACGGAAGCGCAACGTCTTTAACAGAGACAAAACTTGAAATATCGAACCGTCTCGCGAAGGGAGAAAGTGGAGCTTTTCTAGCACAGTTTTATTTTGCTAGAAAATCCACAATTTCTGGTATAAAAAAAAACCGAGAAACCATTTTAAATTTTGCGTCAAAACTTGACTCAGAAGATGGCTCGAAGAAAAGAAAAAGCATGAGTGAAGCAAACGATGTTGCTCTTGATCGTGCACTCTACTTGTGGTTTTCACAAAGATGGAGCAAAGGGGACTTGGTATCGGCCCTCTGTTGTGCAAAAAAGTTCTGGAACCTAACGAGAAATTAGGCGGTTCGGCTAATTTCAAAGGTCAAAACGAAGGTGCACAATGGTACAGCGAAAAATAAGTGATTGTTTTCCACAATAAAGGTAAAATTGCGACATTTTGCATTTTCTTCAAGCACGTTTCCCGTATGTGATGATTTTCAATATTTGTATAGCGTTCGGTTTCATATACTGCATGGATTGCATTCGGTTATCCGAACAATCGCGTATCCGAACGGTGTCCGGTCCCAATTGATTCGGATAAAAGACGTTCTACAGTAAATAAAGTAGAGAAAAAAGAGGGACTTGAAAGTGATTACATATTAAAACAAGGACCTTTTTAAAAGCATTATGTAATTCAAAATATTTTAGCATTGATTTGACTTCAGATGAACCCTTCTGCATCCATCTATGGCTGGTAATATGAGGGTTAGGTAATCTTGTAACTCAAACCTCTAAAAACTGTCAAAAATATCGAAAGTGCTTTAAAAACTTACCAATGGCTAACCCATCACAGAAGTTGTGCAAGCCATCCCCCATGATTACCATCCATGCAACAGCAGTCACTGAATCTGGAACTTCATGGCTGTGACCGTGACCATGGCCATGACTATGACTATGACTGTGACTATTGCTTAGATGCTCAGGTACCATTACAGTACAGTTACCCCCAGGACTCGGAGCTCCAGAATCAGTACTAAATCTTGGTTTCTTTTCAAAACTTGCTTCAAGACCCGATAAACTAGCGACGGAATTTTTTCTTGATGCAAAAGAATCGGCATTTAGCACTGTAACAAAAATTTTGTACATAAAAAAAGACAATCATAAAACAATAACAACGAAAGGATAATCGAAGTAGATGGATTTAATCGAATAACTGAATTATGAAAAGTGGTACTAACGTATTACATCGTCGACAAATTTAACAAATCAAAAGACGTCGCCAAATGTCACGATATACAGTTTGAACACAATAGTAACAACGATAACACTGTTTGGTGACGTATTTTGATTTGGGGAAATTGGTTGATGATATATGTGTAAGTACCTAAAAAGGTTATATTTTGTAGAAATATGAAAAAAAACAATGTAATATTAAATTACAGATAAAATAGACATAAACTGATGGAAGTGTATTAAAAATTTGGGCGCTTCAGTATTATTATTATCGCGACCGTATTAGCGACATTATATGAACCGAAGCATAAGATTTCCAATTCAGCACATACGACACATACGAAATAGAGATTGCCAACTTGGCGAGTTATCTCGAATGTTGGCAATAGTTGAGATAATATGTAAGTACCAAAATTTGAAATGTTGAGCCCCGAGATAAGCACAAATAGCGAGTGAAACGTAAATAATACAGAAAAAAAGTGGAACTAATTTAATATCGATACGTTGCTCGTTTTTTGGCGTAATTTTGAAATTGCACCAAGCAGATCTTTGATGGGCAGTCTAATGTTATCGCATTGTAATATTTTCATGTAAACTTGGTGAAGTTTCACAGCTATTTGGCGGGAAAATTCGGATTGCCTTAAAGAAATTAGTTCCAAAAGTGCATACTTTTATTTTTATAAATACCACTTTAAAATTTAAACATGAATCATATTCATTTAAATGGAGAAAGAAATATTGAAAAAAAATATCAAACACCGACAATGTCTTTGCCATTACATTTAAAATCTCTTTTAATATATATTGATAAAAAAATACAATACTTCAATCTATAATCTAAGAAAATACTTAATTTTTCAATAAATTTCATTTCAGCTCAATAGCAAACCTTAAGTGATATTTTATTAAAAAAAAGTAAATATTTTTTCACGTATTCTAGTTATCCCAACCTTTTTAACCACGAATAATTTTTTCTTCAAAGCACAGTGATACATTGTTGTACTTGATGTGATCATTAATGCAATAATGAGTCTTTAAATTTGGATGGATATTATTCAATTTATTGAATTTATTTTTACAACGTATCGTTCCGTCCGTGTTCTGGGGAAAGGAAAGGGAAAAATGGCTACACTGCATGACTTCGGGGAGACAAAGATGTTATACAACATTTCTCCTCGACGTCATTGATGAATTAGTCTTATTACGCACGCCTTCTGGCAAAGGGTGCAAAGACTATTTCAATACAATACATTTAGGAAAGTACGTTTTTTGACGAGATATTTTGTACTGAGGAAAGAATAATTTATCCTGCGAAGATTTTTTTTTTGTAATTTTTTTTTCTTTAAGCAAAATATAAAAATAAAAAAATAAACGATAGCAAAAAATAACAAATTTGTATCACATTCTTTCAACTTTTCTAAAGTATAACATACCCAGTAGGTGTAGTTTTATCCTTCACAAAAGAAAATATTCTTATAGAAAAGATCCTATCCACTGTATCAAAATGAGTATATAAAAAAAATAATATTGTTCTATAACATTTGAAAAGTTTCGAAAAATAAGATTTTAACCTTGCATATCAAACTAGAGTGAACAGCGTACTCCCTCAATATACATTTCGGTAATAAAATGGAAAATAAAACATTTTTACTCACGAATTCACCGAAATAAAATTAGAATTTTAAAATTTCTCAATGAACAGGTTTTTCAGACTTAAGTGCAACAATAGAAAACATACAATTTCAACCCATCTTCTATTCTCTAGAGTTTCATTACATTAGCGGACATTTTTTATTTCACCCGCACGATTTATGTACCTAAAACGTAAATCTTGCCCGTGAAAACAATAGTGTAGGTAGACAGAGGATTTATTTGCCTTTCCAACTCAAGATTTTATTTCTTCAGACCTTTGACTTCACTCTGTCTCGCTGGAGTACACTTACTTGTTAAGCTTTCCTATTTCGCACAGTTTACGAATACCTATGACGGATAATAACATTTCGGGTTCAGAAAGTGATAGGGAGCTGAAGTTTTTTTCAGAGATCATAACAGACCACCGATCCGTTCTGTGGACAATCCAAAATTTCTCTTTGTGCCCTACAGATGTGGATGAATACCTCCAGAGCCCAGAATTCACTACTAGATCCTCCTCCGTCAGCTCTTGGACAGTCAGAGTTTATCCCAAGGGTCAAACTGAATGTAACAGCGTCGGTAAAGTTGGTCTCTTTTTGCACAAGTCTTTTTCCGAAACTGAAGTACACCAGGTTCGGTACAAAATATGCTTCAAAGACGTTTATGGAAGAGATAGGTATGTGGTACAGTCGGAGCAACTGTTTAAAGGTAATGGTACCAGTTGGGGGAGAGCTTCTGTTATTGAAAGAGATGTATTGTTTGGTATTAAACGGGAAGAACTCTTGCAGAAAGATATGTTACAAGTATATTGCGAGATTACTGTGGGTTGTATTGATGGAAATCCTTCCAACGAAGAAGAAAAAAGTAAGTCTTTTTTTTTTTTTTTGAGAATTTATTAATGTTGTAAAAATGAATCCTTTTCGTGAATATTTGACAAACCTGATTAATCTGGGTTCCATCAAACGCTTAATTCGGTCAATTATATAAAAATAATTAATAAAATCTCTAATTAATAAAAACAAATAAGCTAAATTAAGAGAGCTTGTAGTTTTTTTGACATGCTACCATTTACGTAAGTAATTTATTGATTTGAATTTTAATACGTGTTTTTTTTTCCTGTACAGTCTTTAGCAATGTGTTTCGATTCCTTTTACATGTTAATTTGTTTAATCTGTGCTTTCCTTAATTCATTCTACATAAAGACCAAATTAATCCAAACTAATAAAGCTCTATTCTGCATTATATTCATACAATGTAATGCGAGCTCATTTATCATCGTTTCAGAAAAAATTTAAATAATTTCTCTAAAATTACTTAATTTGTTTCAAAAACTATTTGGTGTGTCAATTTATTTTTTTAGATGAAATATGAATACGTTGATCGCTTTGTGTTATGACTAGCTGCATTAACTTTAATCAAACAAGTAATATAAATTAAATAATAAAACAAATCGATTCCTACTTCGTTAGAAAAACGTACTGGCGTCATCTATTACAGCTAGTTGTATAACTACGACAGAAATAACGCAGAATAAATTCAAAATTAAAAATATCATTTAATTAACGAATTAATATTTGAAAAACTGTTTTAACATCAAGTGTCATAAACTAGAAGTTTATAAAATATGTATTTGAACTTGAATGAACGAATAGAAAGTATTTTATGAACGATTGAAAAATTGACCAAGATATATATATAGAGAGAGAGAGAGGGGGGGAGGGTGAACTAATAGTAGAAATTTAAAAATGAGCCTAATTACTTAACCAAAACTAATTCTGTTCTGAATGGTTCTTTAAATCATTTTTAAACAATAACGAAATAAATATTTTATTTCTTATTAATTAAGAAATTTTTAAAAAGTGTGTGAGAGAGAGAGAGAGTTATTAACGTCGTATATAAAGCAACACGAGGGCTATTGCCGACGTATCTCGTAATTCTGAGCCTCAGTCAAGTGACGAGGATGATACCTGAGTTAACACCTCTCTCTTCAGACCCTACACGGCGGGTCTTTAGTGGCAGCAATTTTTTTAACGAAAAGGAATTGCTCTAGTTGAAAAAAAATCAAAGATATATCAACCAAATATCTAGAAGATATATACCGGTTGATTCATAAATAGTGTGACCAAACTCAGAGAATCATAATTTTTTATTTTATAAAGTTATTTACATGGAATTAAAGTTATTTACATGGAATAAAGTTATTTACATGGTTTCCTCTAGCACAGTACATTTTACGTAAACGTTTCGGCTAAGATAAAAGAGTTTTTTCGACCATTTTTCGGATATTTTTCCAACTTCCTCTTAAATTGCTTTTTGAAGCCCTTGAAATGTTCTTACTTTACGTCTATTCAATTGTTTTTTTTAAGTATCCTCATAAATACTAATCGTAAGGAACACAGACAGGGGATAGTGATAGATATTTATCAGGAGGAACAAAATTTATTTTTTTAATATTTCAGTCATTTTATAGTTGATTTTGCAGTATGATTTGGTACACAATGTTGGTGAAAAACAAAATTTCCTTGAGTGTAAAGACGTTTACTTTCTCTGATCAGTTGTTTCAAAACTTTATTATGATAGTATTAAGCATTATTTTTAGACTTCGGTTTTACAAAAAATGGTCTTGTTAAGTCTAGAGGGGACATTCCCGTCCATACCGTTACACCTGACGGCCAACTTGTCTTTTGCAAAACAGTTGCGTCCTTACGACGCTTTTTGCGAGAAATATATTGTATCATCGTTTTGCCAGGTGTGAATGACAGATGAAACAATAATTCATCCCTAGTTATCCCTGTTTTGTATCCACCTTTGCATAACATAAAATGCAGAGGCCAAGAACGTTTTCTTCGTTTTCCACGGTCTTCACAGACATTTGATAATAGACTGGAAAATTTACTTTTTTATAGCCAATTTTCTTTATCTGACGATGAATTGTCGATTGCTATATCTGTAGTTTCATTGCCACAGGTTTTTGAGGAAAAGGATTTTCTAAAGCGATACTTCTTTTCAACTTTTTTTTTCTTTTTCATTAAAGACTTCCTTTCGTTCACATTTTTTACCCGAACTTTTTTGAAATTAGTCACACTAATTTTGAATCAATCGGTAATGAAAACGTAAAAAGATACAATTAAATTTGCTTAATCTTCATTTGTATCTAATCATTTTAAAAGATATCGAATCATAATTAATTTTCTTTAAATTTAATGTGTTTCAATTTTTTGCGAGGAACTTTCGAAAATATAATGGAAGAAAATGATAAATCGACACTAAAATCCGTAAATGCGATAAGAATGCTTTTTCCACAAAATGACTATCACTGAATTGACAGAGACTTCAAGATTCACATAAAAACAATAAATTATATTTTAATTTTTGAATGTTTTATTTACTTGAAATATAATTTTAATTTTTCTTTTATTTTATTATGCGATTGAAAATGCCAGAAGAAATCATACATTCCGTACATCATGCGATTTCGTATTTTAAATTAAAGTTGCTTCGAAATTTATCATTGTTACATTTTTTAGCAATTATACGTTTTTAATCAATTACCAAAGTAATAAAGGTTTCTTAATTGAAGAAATTGGCAATCGCCAGGTAGTTGATTTTATAGATAAGGTATTGAAGAAATATTTTGATTAATGTTGAAAATTTGGCTCTAATTATGTATTAGGTTATGAATGTGAAGGAGTGAAAGTGCATTTGATACTTTGTTAATTCAAGAAGGTTTAGCCACAGATATATAAAATTGTGTTGCTTATTTATTTATTTTTATTTTAGATATTTCATTATTCTTATAATTTATAAGATATAATATTGAATATCTAGTAGGTATTGAGATCTATCAAATTAAAAGTCAAACTTTATTAAGCATTTTTTAAAAAAAAATATATATGTGTGTAATAAAATTAAACAAATTATTTAAAATAATATTGCATATTATTAAACTAAAAGTTAATTCTTGCCTTACTAATCTTTATAGATAATTTATTCTTAGATGTTTGTACAATGTGCTTTTCTTTGCTCGTAAAAGCAATGCTTTCTTCATCAAAATCATAACTGAGAATTCACAAAAATTATATCTATATATTCGAAACAAAATTTTAAAAGAGCACTTTATTAATTTAATGGATAAAAATTCTTTGATATCTATCGACATTGAAAAGATAAACATTTTGTTTTCTATTAAAATAATATGGAAAATAATTTATTTAAATACATTTATTCAGTTTCATTGAGCTAAAAAAACCATAAAAAAACATAACTAATTATGTAAATAAAATATAACAAAATTATCGAGCAAGGACGTTTCAAGGATATTTTTAAACTTGGAAACAATAAAATTTGAATTTTAAAATAAAAATTCTGTACGACCATGAATTATGCATTTTAAGGATTTGGTATTCACGCCATTTCAGTTCTACATTTTATTATCTTCGCATATTTTTTTTTCTAAGCTAAGCTTTTCAATGAATATTTCTTCTTTTTTTTATTCTTGCAATTAATTTTTGTTTATTTTCTACATAAAAATATGCATTTGGTACATACATTTAGAAACACAAGGTTTTATATTCATTTATTTAATTTTTACACACACACACAAATGAATAATTCTAAATTATTTCAAATCTATGTAATTTTAAGGTTTGCTTATTCTATTTCTTTTAAGAAAAATTTTTTAAATGAATAATTTCTTCATATTTCATTCTTTTCTTTTTTTTTGTTATATTTTTGATAAATTTAACTATATAAAAATACGAATGTGATACATAAAAAATAAGGTCCCTGTATTTATATTTAATAAGTTTTTTCCCAAACTAAAAACAATTATTAGGTGAATATTACGGCTTTAAATATATATAATGACTTAATTAATCCAATTCTTTAAGGTATCCGACTACGTTCGGAACCATGATTTTAAAAAAGCACATTAATGGATAATTTTCATGATATTTAGAGTCACTTAGATTAGAATACATGCATAAAATTGTTTTAAGAACATTTTGACAAAAAAAAATTATTTAAATATAATATTTTGGCAAAAAATTAACTTAGAATAATCTTTTTTCCAAATGTTCTCCTTTAGAGAAAACTGCTTCTATTATAATAATATTTTGCCTGTATATAGCTCAGACCTCTCTACAGAGGTTCATCTAGAATTTTTGAAAAACTCACATTATTTTCAGAGTTACCACTAATTAAAATAATTATCGGCATTTTTTTCTTAAAATTGCTCCCATCTATTGTCGTAAAATATGAATAAGCCCACTTCTAAGTTATATATTTCAAAAATTCTAGTTGAGCCTCTGTAGAGAGGTCTGAGCTATATACAGGCAAAATATTTTTATAATAGAAGCAATTTTCACTAAATGAGATCATTTGGAAAAAAGATTATTCTAAGTTAATTTTTTGCCAAAATATTGTATTTAAATCATTTTTTTTGTCAAAATGTCCATAAAACAATTTTATGTATATAATCTAAGTGGCACTCAATATCATGAAAATTATCTATTTATGCGCTTTTGCAAAATCACAGTTCCGAACGTAGTCGCATACCTTAAGTAATCTCTAATGTATTACTGCAACCAAGATATATTTTTTAAAATAATAATTCACAATTTTCCTTATTCCCATTCCAGGACCACACAATCGGCTGGCACCGTCTATCTCCTGCTTAGACGCCCTCTCCAGCAACTTTGAGACTCTGTACGAAACACAAAGATGGTCAGATTTCACTCTCCAAACGGTTGAGCGAAAATTTCCCGTGCACAAGACAATTCTGGCAGCTCGATCCACCGTCTTCGCTGCCATGTTCGAGCATGACATGAAAGAACAACACAGCGACAGCGTTTTAATACTAGACGTCGAAGCTTCAATCTTGGATGACATGCTACGATACATTTATACCGGTACCATACAAGTTATAACACTTCACAAAGCTATGGGTCTTTTTGTATGTGCCGATAAGTACAATCTGGATGAACTTAAGACGATGTGCAAGAAATTTTTGTTGGATCATTTGTCCGTAGGAAATATATGTGATATTGCAATGATGGCCGATTTGTACAGTGAGATCGAGTTAAAAGAGGCCACGAAGAGCTTCTTTGCCAAAAATGCTTCGCAAATACTAGCAACGAATAATTGGGAAGAGTTGCTGGTAGATAGACCTCACACTGCATCACAGTTGCTGGAGGTTATTGCATCGGGATACACAAACAAGGGATGAAAACTTTTCTACGAATTTCAAATGTTATAAAATAGTCAAAACAAACTTTTTTTTTCAGTTAAAAATAAGCATGTTTTGTTTTTATTTACAGAAGGGCAATGCACCGAAAAGAATTCTTAACTTAATAAAATTTTGACAAATGAAAATCCCAAAGAGTAGATAACGAATAATGTACGTACAGTTTCAAAGAGAGCTTTGATTCAATGATGCATGCAAATAAAGTGTCTGGTTTTTAATAAGATAACATTACCAAAATATTGAAGAAACTGGTACTTACGTATTATCGCAACCTATTGGCGACATTATATGAAACGAAGCACCTGGTAGCTAATTCAACCTTTAGGATACATAGGAAATCGGGGTTGCCAATTTGGCGAGTTATTAATAGAATAGGAGATTGTTGCAATAATACGCGAGTACCAGGAAATTTACTTTACTAGAACATCCAAACTTCCACTCCGCGCCAATGAGAGTACTTAAAGCCATGGCAGATTTCACGAGCATTAGCCCTTCTACACAGCGAGATTTCAGTAGCACTTGGGCTCGCACTTATGATACACCGGCCACGAGGCTCTTACGGCCTCCAAATTTTTTAGGGGAGATAAAATGTTTCTACACAAATACTAAAAATATACCACTAGAATTTTTTATGCATATCACAATTCTCCTTTTTAAAAAATGGTATGACAAAAATCGCAAAGGGTGAAATATAATTATATCTCTATTGTACAAAATATTTTTTTCCAGTGAAATACCTTTAAAAATTTTTTTTAAAGTTATGGTATCCAGATTTTAATAAGCATACCTATTCATATAGTTCGATTACGCGAAACGAGAAATAAATAAAACTTACTCTTAATCATTTCTTTTTCACTCGTTTCAAAATCATAAGAGCTCTTTCTGTATTGCGAAAGCTTTTCACCGACATTTCCATTGTTTATTATTTCGTTTTGATTATTGGTTTCTAAGGCCTTGGCTTTGGAAGCCTTCAATTCTTTCCTTCGTTTTCTGTAGTTCGCGTAATTTCCCAACAGTCGTTCGGCAACGAAAAAGAAGAAAATGCCACCAAGAGCTGCCAAACCTCGCCAAATTGCTATCTTCTCGGCGTTTACAGATGACATTGGATCATTATGATCGTGTTCTCCTCCTTCACCTCCAAGCATTGCCTAAATTTAAGAAACAAATTTTTAAAACATGCAAAATAAATAAATTAATTAAAAATAATCAAATCACTAAACATTTTTTTTCTATAAATAAGGAACATATTCGGTTATCGGCTAGCTTTATCTTCGTACAAAGAATCGTAAATGTTATAGAGAGCAATATCCAATTGTTTGGAGAGGGGTTTTTTTCTTCCAAATACTCACACATACAAATATTATGAAATAAAATACTTTCGTTTAGAAGAGGCTGATATTTTATCGGCCGGCTCTTAATTGTTATTTATTCCAGATCAAATATTTTTAAACAAAAGGGGAAAAATCGGGTGGGGCTGTGCTGGGGCACACAGCCGTTGGTTTTCACGTGAAACGTCTATGTTAGCGAATCGCTTTTAAAGTAAAAGATTGAAATAAATAAAAACAGGATTGACGGTGTTTTAAGTATTTTAATAAAAAAGAACAGATACATAATAGAAACATAAATTATTATTACAATTAAAATTCTACAACGATTTTATTTAACATAGGTCTGTGATATGTGAAATAAGAAACATACGGCATAATGTCAACATTAATATTTCTGGTGAATGTACAGTCTATAGTGGTATTGCCTAATGTTGTCGATGATGTTTGTACGTAGTTAAGGCCGAATTCATTCCTCATGAACTCAACAAGATAACTGTTCTGTTGTGGATCGCAGTTGAAATCGCCGTATAGAACGATTAGAGTCTCCAAGTCTGGCTGAGAGTTCGGTATTAATTTTGCTAAGTTTGCTGAATATGGCAGGAGTGATTGATAACGACATAGCTTAACAGTTTCAGCCGACGCCTTAGGATGTATATATACGGCACCGAGGATAAACAGCGTAAGATCTTCGACTTTAACGTCCACCAAGCATATGTCGCCGACATTATGTTTTCTCAAGACTGAATTTCCGCATGACTTGTTGGCATTTACTATGATTTCGCTACAGTTCGTGGAGCTTTGTAGGTTTCTGTAGATTGCAGAACCTCCGGCTGCAGAAACTCGCACCGGCAATTCAGATGAGGTAGACGGACAATGTGTACGATGTTCAAGTGCGGTGTTATTACTTGCTCTTAGTTCGAAGCCATTGATCATCACAGTGTTCGCGCAATTCATCCAAGTCTCGCTAATTACCATATAATCGGAGTTCATCAATATATTATCGCTTTCAATATCTCCTGCATGGGCAACCAAACTTTGTGCATTAAAAGCAGATACGATCAAAATTAATTGCCGTCGTCGATGTAGGTAGCCACCCTGGTCTTCATTGCGTTCGGCTAGGATGTCTCGCTTACAGAAGGCTCTTGCTTGCATTGACAACGTGGGAAGGTGATGATTGGCCATCCGCTCGTACTCGTCGCGAATATCTTTCACCGTTGGCGCCGTGCTGCCTCGCCCGTGATAAAATTTAAAATCGTCTTTATCATTGGTGAGATACAGACCGTCAATCGATGTTACTCTACTGAGCGCAACGTACACAAGCTGTATCTGTTGTGACTTATCGTAGTTGAAAACGACTTCGTCGAATGTGCCACCTTGCGACTTATGAATGGTGATCGCGCTTGCGGACACAACCGGAAATTGGTTACGTCTACACTTGATATTCAAACCGAGCGGTATGTTGGCGGCTCTGGTCACAATAGGTGTCCACTTTAAATCTAACACATCACGTTTGCACATAACGTGGGGCTTTGCTTTTACTCTACATAGTTGGCCCATGCTTGGATTTGGAAACTCCAGCCAAAGGCGCACTCTCTTCCGAATTATTGTTGAGGTTGACGGCTGAGGTTCAACATCTACTTCTGTCGTTCCATAGATTGTCACCTGTTCGTCTTCAGTGAGATATTCTATATACTTAAGCGTATTATTGGCATCTATCGACTTGCTACAGGTACTGCATAAGCGAAATTCCGTCACATTTTCATCGGGGAATTTTGTTGAAGGAAAGAAATGTTGCGATGTTTCACTTTCTTTAAGTGTCTTTCGAACCAAAGTCGATCACAAACGCTGCAAGATAAACCAAACGGATTGGCTTCAAATACCGTTTTGAAGCGTTTGTCCGCTGAACGCCAATGATTTTGCATTGCTTCAGTTCTACTGATATTAAGATCTCTCAGTTCCGTGGCAGATCCAATAGATATATCGATTGTCTGTTCATTCGTTACGTCCATAAGTACAGGTATTCCAGTGGTAGAGGTGCTCGCGAGGTTGGCGGCAGCAGAAAAGTTCCTCGACGCGTCGGCTTTGCGACGTTCCCGAAACCGTCTCGCTCGCTCGGCGCCGGACATTGGGGTACCTGTGTGTGGCCCATAGCCCCCTCTTTCCAACGATAGCCGTGATTTATATTTTTGGCTGGCACGAGCTGAGGCCGACATGGCAAATGTTTATATATTTTTTTATCGCTTTCTCGTTATTTTTAATATAAATACTGTCCAAATTACACCTATTTTTGTATGAATCAATCAGTTTCAATAATCTTGATAAACACACGAAAGAATCACCGCGCTATCAAGTCGGAGTCACGAGTTGCACTGAATAGAAACGAGCGAGAGCGCCGGTTTCGCACAGTTAACGCAGTACCCCTCCCCCGCCACCCCGCTCGACCCAGACCCGGACTCAAGGTCATAACAGCGAGCTGACTATATAAGTGAAATATTCACACCACATTTTTGTTTCTAGGACTAATAGTTTTGTAATTATTAAGGTACTATGATATAGACCTTTTCGTTACGGTCCACTTTTTGAACCTGGTACCCGTATGTTTCGGCGCGATTTTAAAGACGTTTCACGTCAAAAGATGGGGGCCAGCTATTTCGAAATGTTTTTTAATTTTGCTCTACTTTTGGTAACATATATTAATTGGATTCTTGTTTAGATATACATCAACAGCACATCAAATAATCGATAACACCTTTTAAATGAGTTTTATTTAAATCGAATTAATAAGCGTATGAAATTTTCCCCCTGTGATTATAAAATCGTTTCATATGTAACTAGGTCATCATATCATATTGTTACATTCTTTGAATATATATCTAGTGTGAAAATTCATTATTTCAAACCTCTTGGTTTTCAATATCTGAATACTTTTAAGGTACGTATTATAACGTCGACTAATTTCGCTAAATAAAATGTCCTGAAATGCTGCCATAGCTTTTATTATGTTCGAAAATGCACTGGAGCGATTTCCTCTATTGGCTGCCTATCACTGCATTTGGCGATGTCTTTTGATTTGACGAAATTGGTCGATAGTATAATACATAAATACCAAATTTAGATATATAATTAATATTTAAATAAGTGATAGATTATAAATCAAGATTAGTTCATGTAACTGTCACCCAGTGGTCAAGTGGTAGTGTATCGCACTTCCACGTCACAGGTCCGATGTTCAAACCCCGGAGTCTTTCATCCCTTCAGTGGGTTGATAAAATGAGTACCTATCTTGCTTGGGAACTAAACAATGAAAGTTTTGAGTTAGAAAGGCCACCTGATCGGAACATCTGCTCTTGCACCTCAGCTGCCAAGGCCCCGTAAACTAGTAAGTCGTGGTCCATAAGGGCTGCTGCGCCACTGAGTTCATATAATTCATATACATGTTTATATTGCTTCTGAAAGATTAATTATGTTCAATAAAAGCTGAATTTTAATAGCTATATTAAATTAATTTTTCAAATTCAAACCTTACATGTGGCATGAGATGAAGCAGACCATCTCCTGTAAGACTTCCAATGGCAAGTCCAATCAAAAATTGTATTAGAGTATGATAAAACCATTTCTGCATTATGGGAATCACTGCAACGCTCAGTAGACCGCACAGACTTATCACAATGACAGCAATGATGGAATACAGCCATTCTGTATAATAAAAAATAATATATTTCTGAGATTTTTTCTATAGAGTTTGAATAAATTACTGTAATTTTAAAGAAAAGAATTATTAATTTATATCATGTCACAAAAATACATTCATTATTAGCAATTAAGGTATCCCTCAAAAAAGGCTATAGTGTTAGAAATTACAGTCGGACCTCTATATAATGAAGTCGCTAAATCCCGGAAAAAAGTCCGTTATATGGAAAATTCGTTATGTAGAGGTTCATCTTTTAATAAACTTTAAAAACCACATAAAACAAATATTTTAAATTCATAAACACTATATATGATAAAAGTAATTATTCTCACACCTTTTTTAAAATTAATATATGTTTATTTTATATATCTTACCCATAAAAAAGATAGAAAGGAAAACTGCAAGGAAAACAAGGGAAGAGAATCTTGAAGAAAATACTGTGTTTTCAATATTAAGAAAATAATTTTATATTAAAATTAATGAATTTTAAAAATATTTTCTAATGTAATGCATACAAGTAATATTAAACACACATTATTTTATAACTAGAACACGGCTACACGAGACAACTCCACTGAATGTGAAAGGGGACACCGAAGATGTTTCGATTGAACTGGAGGGTTAAAGGTTGCACTTTTTGGATAAAGCGGCCATAGCTCCTAGGAGGACCCACTGCTGTTTTTGGCGCCAAAATGTTTCGCCAAAAAGTGCCAAATTGAAGGTTTTCAAAAAGGCGTCAATGACGAAAAACTCTTGGGAAGCGCATGCGTCAGCAGGGGGAGAGTAGGGGGGATGAAATGGGCGTTTCGCAAAGATTAAATCGAATAAATACATTAAATTAATCATTATATAAAGAAAGAAACGGAGAAAGCAATGAAATTCATTTTAAAAAAGCATTCTAAAACCAGTGTGTACAACATGATTTACATTTTTAAAAAAGGACGAAAGGGGCGTTTCGCACAGATAAAATCGAAGAAATACATGAAATCAATCAATTTAAAAAATGTTAAAAAGCACTTACCTTACGCTTGCATTTCGTCATGATCTGTTGGTGGATACACCCTTGCGATGGATGCAAGGAATTTATGAAAATTCTCATTCACTAACTTATGATCGTTAGATCTCCGCCACATGTCTTATTAACTTTGTCATATTCTTATTAACTTTCAAGTCATTCACCACGAACGCATTCATGCTCTTGCCAAACCAATATCTCGTCAAACGGAAGATAATATTTATAGCAAGTTTGCTTTCGCTAAACCAAGTGCCCTTTTTCACACTCCGAATGACGTCGTGGCGATTATCTTTCGACTGGTTGCGGCAACGCCATTCGTAGCCGTCAACCGTTCCCTTTCGCTTTTGCAAACGCATATTTTTTTTACACCGCGGACATCCATAACGAGAAGCAATTAAATTAGCTTTCATACACCATTCTAACGTCTCTTTCTTCCCCTATGTGCCCAGGAGCACAAAGAAACCTATCGTAGCCTCACTTTCAAGTAATTTCCTTTCACACGCCATTCTTAACAACAACCGGTGGAGAGCAAACCTTCTCCAGCGAAGTCAAATGTCAAAATGACGTTTTTTCGGAAAAGGCGAAAAATGTTGCACTTTTTTAGGGTTGCCATTTTTTCGGTGATTTGAAAATCCAAATTTTTTGAGGAAATGGAAGGGTTACCATATTGTGACCTTTATCGCTCAAAATTTGGCGACCAAAAGTGGGTCCTCCTAGGATTCAACCAGAAAATGCATTTCGCTATAGAGAGATTATTTTACGAAGAAATTCGTGAAATGTTCAAGGTTCCAGGAAAGAGTTCGCTATATAGAAAAATTCGCAATATAGAGGTTAGTTATATAGAGGTTCGACAGTAATTAAACACTAACAATTGTTTAATGACGTATATCCTTCATAATTTGCATTTGGCAAATAAAATAGTCATTTATTAATTTAAACTTAATTTTGTTAATAGATGTCACTCGATTTTGATTTGAAGTACAATCTAAAACAATAATATAAAAGCAAATTCCATAACGATCCCTTAATACAGCGGCTCTTGAATTGTAGTCTTCGGACCCCTAGGAGTTTCCAGTGTGCTCTTCATTTACTTTTAAAATATCCAAAGTAATAAAGTATTTTATTAATTTCTAAACAACTTACGAGAAGGAACATTTTCAGCTTTTCATTTAAAAAAAAATACAGAAACCGTCTGTAAACCTTAAAATCAGAACTGAGAAAGAAAATTTTAAATATTACACCTGGTGAAAGAATTATAGCACCATCCCCTTTTCTCATTAAAACTTTTTTAAGTAATACAGTTAAGTTCAGTACTTATTTAAAAAAAAAACATTTTGTAATATTTTATATGTTTTATTTGATGTTTACAGTTTTCTTTAAGAAAAAAAAAAAGAAGTGTTAACTAGCCTGATACATGAAAGAGGGGGCTGCGGCAACCGAAAGTTTGAGCTGTCTTAATAGAATTCTTGGTGCTCACGTAGTATATCGTCAATCAATTTCGCCACATCAAAAGACGTCACCAATTCAAAAAATATCGTCATATTCTGTTATTGTTATTATGTTCAAAAATACGTAGGAACGGCTTCTACAGCTGTGGTAGTTGGCGATGTCTTTTGATTTGACGAAATTGGTCGATAGTATAATACGCAAGTTTCCGAAATCTTGAATCATAATAGTGAACAAGAAGTTCTTTATGCAGTCTGATATTTTAATTAATATAATTATTCGCTAATTTTTACAGTTTTTAACGCTTTTTAATATATTAACAGCTCAAAAATATTTTAATGATCTTTAAATATTTTATAAAACATTTTGTGATTAAAAATGACGGAAAAATTAAAATTGACTTATTTTCAAAACTATTAATAAAACACAGCTCTAAAGGCAAAAACTTTGTTTTCATTTCTATTTATACTTTTGAAAAATGCGTTGTTAGGGTTGTATTTATCGTAGAATTGTATTGTAACCTTTTTTTTTATTCAATTTTGAATGCTCTTTTATAAATCATGAGATTATATTAGTTTTTAATTCCAAACTCTAGTCAAAATGAGTGCGAGCGTGTGTGTGAGTTTTTTAACGTCACACTGTGAAACAACACGAGGGTTCCTAGCGAAGGACCTCGTAATTTTGTAACAATGTTCAAGTGACGAGGATTACACTTGAGCTTGCACACCTGCTATTTAAACTACCATACAGTGCCAATGGTAGGACTTAAACCCACGATAGATTTAATGTTCCTCAACCCCTCTACAAGGCGGGGTTGTAATGGCACTCGGGCTCTAACTCCTGACACGCTGGCCACTAGGTTCCAGCGTCCTTCTAGTCAAATTGAAAGATGTTAGATAAATACTATCCCATATTTATATATTTACTACAGACTCTTATATTTGCAAATAACAAATCACAACTTACGATCAACAGAAGCCATGCTTCTTTCTTTGTTATGGCTTCGATCCCGAAACATGCAATGTCCTTGGTCCAGCTCGTAAATAATGGCTGGACATAAGTGCAAGAAACTGACTGGATTTAAACTACTCGTCTGGTTTATGCCGAAAGCCTCTAAGATTTCTCTAGGACTCAAGCACTAAAAGAAAATAATAATTTATAAAATATTACTCACACACAACGTATATATCAGTTAAAACTATTATATCACTTAATATTCCAAGATTTGCAAGCTGTAACTTGTCAATCCAATGGGACAAGCGAATAAAACTTAGAAAAATATGTTACATCCCCGCATCGTGAGGAGAGGGGGGCAGGATTCTAAAAGGTTCAAAGCCTGACTGATGCCAAGTACGTACCCTTTGTAAGATCCAGTGTGCGGCCCAGAACCTGACCTTGTAGGGTAGCCCTAGTATTATTCTCCATAACGCCACTGGAAACATCAGATATGAATCGACTGCTGATACAAGATAGGCTTTGGGCCCCCTATAATCCTGGCCCCCCCGCGATGCGGGGTTGTACGTTACGCCACTGTTAAAGATGCAGGCAGCCATATAGGTAGCAATTCCCCAAATGTTTTTCCCAGTAAAAGTATGCATCGGAGCGAAATTCCATGCACAGTGATTGAAACTTTCATTATTATTTTGGCGTTTCCCCTCAAACACACATCTTTTCAACAAATCGTCAGATGCTTAAGTCCCGTACTCTAGTTTTATAAGATTTATAAATCTCTCGTCAAACGTTACTGGGTGTTCATAAGTGCTCTCTTCATTTTCCGCTTTCAATTGTTGATATTCGCACCAAGAATCTTGGCAGTAAAAGTATTAAGGATTTTGTATACTGAACAAAATTCTTAGATTTCGTCTTTGTTAATGAAAAAGGTTTACTATAATACGCATACCTACGTATCCTAGAGTAATAGAGACGGAAAGGCAATAAAAGAGGGAACGGCCAGAGCACCTGTCCGCGTCAGCACACTTTCATACACAATACGGCGCGTTCTCCACTTTTGGCTAAAACTTTGAAAATATTAAAAATTTAGATCTGAAAATTTTAGGGAACATTTTTAAGATGTTTTTCTTCCAAAAAATGCTGAAAAAATAACTAAATCCATTTTTCAACTTGTCACACCGGACTACTACTTAAAGCTTTAATTTAATGGGCTAAATTTATGTGGCGTCATAGTCACATGATGGTGATTTTTCTAAAGATAAAAAGAGAGAGCCAGAAGAAACTTCCTTTTTAAATTTTAATTTAATGCACTGCATTTATATGACGTCATAATTATGATAAATGCAATCACGTGTTTCCAGTCAATCTGTCCATATTTTTCGTGGTTGCCAACTTTTGCTTTTTGAGGAAACTTTCCTTTACAAAGTAATTATTTTTGTCAATAAGAATAACAGACATAGACAAACAAAAAGCACTTGATTTAAAAGTACACATTTAACATAAAAATTCTTTTTTATTTTTATAAACTATTTGAAACATATTAATATCTCCCTTTACCCAAGTATCAAATCTAAAATTCTATCTAAATTTTACATGTAGAATAACAAGTACTAAAAGGCAGTTTTGAATGTAATGGAAAATTAGTGATTGCATTTATTATGTAACCATAATGAATAATAATAATTTATCATATAACCACCATGAATAATAATAATTTATCATATAACCATCATTTCTCAATCATACCTTTTCAGGTATTTAAATACAGGGTGTCCGGGCTTAAAGTTTCCGAAAGTTATGGTTTATTATTATGGAACTACCCATCAGAATGTAATAAATTGTTCATCGGTGGATTGGAATCCCCTCCGAGATTTTTTGGGTCCAGTCCGATCTGTCGCACGTGCGCGAATTATTCGGCAATAGCAGACGATAAACTTTTTACAGTGACTTCATTAGTAAAAATGTGGACGCTGCAGCAAAAAGATGCAGTGCGTACTTCGGTTAACGGAACTTAAATCTGTCCTGCGTGTACAATGATGTGTTCGAAAAGAATGGAATGTTGTTACCGACTTGCCTAATAGACTTTTCCAAGACTCCTACAAAATGAATCACGTGCACGATCAACAGTGCCTTCTATCACGAAAACTTGAGAATACTTGCCAGTTTGAGATACCAAAGTTCCTATCTCCTTTAAAGTTATTTCCCATTGACGGATAGGTTTTGATGTCGGAGGATCGACATTCCAATCTGTTCGAACACGTCGCTGTATACGCGTGAATGATTTAAATTCCGTTAACCAAAGTACGCACTGTACCTTAGTACATCTTTACTAATGGAGTCAGTGTAACAATTTTATAGTCTGAGATTGCCGAATAATGCGAGCACATGAGGCCGTTCGAACCAGCTCCAAAAAATCACGGAGGAGTTTCCAAGCCACGGATGAAGAATTTATTACATTCTAATGGGTAGTTCCGTAATAATAAGCCATAATTTTTGGATATTTTAAGCCCAGGCACCCGGCATAACGTGAAGGTTACTGGTCTAAATACATGGAAAGTTCCCCTAACGATCCTCCATACTTTTAAATCCATTCCTGAAAAAGAGACAATAACTTACGTTTGGAACCGTGCTTTAAAAAAGCGTATAAATGGACAATTTTCATGAAATTTTGTGTCACTTAGACTAGAATACATGCATAAAATTGGCTTAAGGACATTTTGACAAAAACCTTTATTTAAATACAATATTTTGGCAAAAAATTAACTTAGAATAATCTTTTTTCAAAATGTTCTCCTTTTATAAAAAATGCTTCTGTAATAATAATATTTTGCTTATATAAAGTAAAGACTTCTCCAGTAAGTCTGAACTATGATTTCTGAAACATTCACCTTTTCAGAGTTACAACCCATTGAAATAATTATCGGCGTTTTTTTCATAAAGATTTCTCCCCTCTGTTGTCGTAAAACATGGATTAGCCCACTTCTAAGTTATATATTTCAAAAATTCCAATTGAGCCTCTGCACAGAGGTCTGAGCTATATACAGGCAAAATATTATTATAATAGAAGCATTTATCACAAAAGGAGACTATTTTGAAAATGGGTCATTCTGTGTTCATTTTTTGTCAAAATATTGTACTTAAATAATTTTTTATTGTAATACTATTCTTAAAACTATTTTATATACATTTTCTAATCTAAGTGGCACAAAATATCATAAATATTATCCATTTATACGCATTTGCAAAATCACGGTTCCGAACGTAGTCGGATACCTTGAGAAAGGAACCAATTGCAATTCATCAGGAACAATATCATACCTGTTCAATAACAATACCAGGAGACCGCTGCTCCAGTTCTTGATGCTGATCCACCAATATTGAAATATTGACTAGAAGTTCCGGAATTTTGACTTCGTTAAATCGATAATGGAAAATCCCCTCCGATGATGGATGTGCGTTGGAATCATTCCCACTGCCTTCCACTGTGGTGTTCCCGTGAGGGTGAAGCCTATGGATTGACGAATCTTCAAAATCTGAATGAGATGTTGGTAATACGTTGTCATGACTGTGGTGTGTGTGGCGAATCCTTGATGATGATGAGGATGATCCAGGTGAAGTTATGGTTCCTTCAGTAGGGTGAGGATGAGTGTGACCTGTAGGAAAAAAAATCCGAAAAATATTTTTAAATGGTGGATTTCATGATACCGTAATGCGAAAATTTCTTCACAATCCATATTGAGAAAAAACACATTTAATTTTTTTAGTAAAATTTTCCTCCGTGTTTTCATTTGCTAAAAGTTTAGAAGAAAAGCCGGGGTTTAAACTATCATATAATAATTTGCAATTAAATTTGAAACTTAGCAGATTACAGTTATTCGTTACTTCAAGATATCCGAATATGTTCGGAACCATGATTTTGAAAAAGAGTAAAATTGAATAATTTTGAATGTGAATAATTTTGTGTCAATCTGAATTTGAATATACATATAAAATTGCTTTAAGAATATTATTACAATGAAAAATTATTTAGATGCAATTTTTTGGCAAATAATGAAGAATGGCATTTTATGAAAAATGCGTTTATTATAATATTTCGCCAGTGAATAGCTATTATTTCCGTACAGAACCTGTACCAGGATTTTTGAAATATATAATTTAGAAATGAATGTATATACATTTTATAATATATCAGAGTATATAGAAGTTTTAGCAAAAGCACTCGTTGTTATATCAGTTGATTATAAAACTGAAAATAATGGGAATTTTTTTTCAAAAACCCTATTTCAGGCTCTTTGCTGAATACTGTGATAAAAGAAAAATTATATATTAATTGTATAGAAAATTTTAGCTCAAATGAACGCTTTAAAATGTGATAAAAAAACCTTTTCAAGTTTTGATACAAGTCACCAAAAATGATGCCAAGTGGCTGTATTTGTAATTCTTTGAATAATTAGTTTTTATCAATTTTTATTAATTATAACTAAATGACTGTATTGTCATCCAAAATAATCATGTATTTAAATTTCAATTCAATTGAGCGCTTTAAAATGTATTTTATTAACGATTGAAAATTCCACCAAGATAAATAAATAAATAAATATATAGAGAATGTGAGCTAATAGTAAGAATGGAAAAATGAAAAACAACCGAGTAAAAAGACACGTAATTTAACAAAGTATATTTTTCAGATAAATAACCTTTAATTAATCTGATAAAAAGGATAGTTTTTTTTGCAAATATCTCGTTCCTTTATTAAATTGTCTCTCTCTCTCTCTCTCTCATTAATCTTATTTTAAAAACTTAAAATTGCATAATCATTTAAAAAAATAACGAAGTTCGAAAAGCCCTTGAAAATTTCATCCTAACAAGGTCAATGTCACTAATTTAAATCTTTATTTCGGTAGAAGTAAATATATTTCAAGAGTATATATTTCTATTAAAAAACTTTATTGCCTTTTTTCTGCATAGCATTATGAACTTCCTTTTTAGCATTATCATTGTAATTATAATCATTAACAACAATGATTACATAGGACACAAAAAGATAATAGACAATAAAATTACATACATAATTTAGTAAATCCTTAATTCATTCTTAGGTAATTTATCACAGATTTCCCTTTGTAATATAAAATAAAAATGTTTGGAAGACAAATGGCATTATTTTAACGACTGTGTGATAGACTTCTATCCATCGGAGTGTAAAAGGGCAAAAAGCGATTAGTTGGTCAAAAGAAAGTGTGTTTATTAATTTGGCATTACAAAGCAACACGAGGGTTATTGGCGGAATATCCAAGGGAACCGAGTTTACCCGAAAGGGGATTAGAGTTACAAAACAATCCTCCGGGAAACAATTACCCCCGTTAAGTCTTTATTGAACAAAATTTTAGTTTACCTTTTTCAATTCCTACTATTATATCGCACTCTCTTTATTTATATTGGTGGAATTTTAAATCGTTAATAAAATACATTTTAAAGCACTCAATTGAGCTTAAATTTTATATACATGATTATTTTGGATGACAATACAGTCATTTTATTACAATTTATAAAAGTTAATTGATTAAAACTAATTATTTAAAGAATTATAAATACAGCCACGTTGGCATCATTTTTGGCGACTTGTGTCAAAACTTGAAACGGTTTTTTTTCTCACGTTTTAAAGCATTCAATTTGAACTGAAATTTTATTTACACGATTGTTTCGGATGACAATACGATGCTTTAATGATAATTAATAAAAATCAATCACCACTTAATACTGTGATTCTGTCCTATGTGTATACATATTTATATTAATTGTAACTATTTAATAAAAAGTACCTAAAGTAAAAATTTTCTTTGTTGATCTAAGTAGGAATTGACTTAATTTTTTTATATTACTTGTGTGTGTGTGTGTTTTTTTTTTTTTTTTTTACAGTAGCGCACATTAAGTTTACGCATTACAAATTAAAGGTAAATGAACGAAATACAAATGTAATTGCAAGGTACAAACATGCAAAGCTGAAAATAATAATAAAGATTATTATAAAGAGATTATTTGATTATTACGATTTATTAAGATTATTTGAGCATTCTTGCAAATACATCAAATTTAATAAAAATATAAAATACAACTTCACAGTTCAAAAAAAAACACCCGCTTGCGACTACATAAGCGTATTGATCGCATCTTACCTAAGAATTTGATTCCGGATTGTAGAGGCAATTCTAGCTCATGATTTAAGTTTAGAGTACATGGAAGGAGTTCCAAAGATAATTTGGACCCAGGTTTTTTAGCCTTTTGAGATGGGGAAACCGAATGAAAATCCTCAGTCAGAGGACATGCGAACACATAATGGTCAGCCTCCCCAACAAAACCGCAAAGACAATGAATTGAGAATAGCTTTTAATGAGAAGCAATGCAAATAAGAAACAAATGGTCATGGATTGTCAAAAATTGCGTGACATAACTGGAATGGTGATGGATATCTAAACTGGGTTTGGGAAAGAAGGGTTTGACTCGTAAGCCAGTATTAGAGTTTGACCACCAACTCCCCCAGTCCTCAGTTAATTTATTTTGGCAGATTCAAACTTAGCCATTTTGAACCTCAGTCAAGTGACGAGGATTATATACACCTGACTTAGCATACCCCTCTCCAAACTACCACACCATGCAATCGGAGGATTTGGAGCTACGAGAGATTTAACGTACATCAGCCCCTCTGCTCGACAGGTCTTCCGTGATACTTGGGCTCGAACTGATGACACGCTGGGCACAAGCTCGTGACCATGGTCACAGGACAAAAGAGAATGAGTGAATATTAACGTCACACTGTTCAGCTACACGAGGGCTTTTGGCGACGGACCTGGTAATTTTAAACCATGGTCAAGTGACAAGGATGACACCTGAGGTGGCACCTCCTCTCCTAACTAGTGCACCACACCAACGGGAGGACGTTTGAGCTTTCGACAGATTTAACGTGCATTGCTCCCCTACATGCCAAAACAACTACAAAGACCCGCCGTGTAGGGCAGCGATGCCCGCTAAATATGTCGAGAGCTCAAACATCATCCCATTGGTGTGGTAGTTAGGAGAAGTGGTGCCATCTCAGGTGTCGTCCACGTCACTTGACCATGATTCAAAATTACATGGTCCGTCACCAAAAGCCCTCGTGTAGCTGAACAGTGCGACGTTAATATTCATTCACTCACTCACTATAAAAGGGTTAAGTAATCTCAAAATTTCTTTTGAAAGTAATTAAACTTATTCGATTGGTTAATACTCAGAATTCTTTAAAATATTATCAGTGGGAATATCTTTTATTCCAAGAATCCACATGTACATTCACTAAACGAAATAATGAAATTATACTGTTAAATATACATAATTTGGAGGGTAATTTTTTTTTCAAAAGTAATATTTTTATTTTATTTTTGTTCTACGAATATAAAAACTAATCCCGAAAATATTAAATATTACTACATTCTTTTTAAAATAAATCCTGTAGAATTTATTTTAAAATGTATATATTACTCTTTTTTAATATATATATATATTATAAAAAAGAGAACCTTTTTGAATTTTCATATAAGTATAAACTCAAAATCCTGTGGATTGCAAGGTGCTAATTAATTACAATTGTGAAATCTCAGTTGTAGAAAAAGATTAAATATAATAATGAAGTAAATGAAATTACCATCTGTATTTCATTTCCATTATCCGTTACAAAAACTGAAAACGAAGCACATTTTAAAATCAAAATAACCTGTACAGAAACAATGGCAAACAGAATTTTAGAACTTATTAGTTTGAGCGTAATTTAATATTAACGGAGATCGTGTATTAAATTGTATTTAATACAGTTTGACAATCCATACTTACTATGAGTTGAATGTCCGGATGACGTTACACCTTTACTCGTGGTAGTAGCATCTGCCTTTTTTGAATGGTCATGAGTTCCGTGTATACTCCGAAATTCATTCTCTTTGTGCGCTTTTACGTCATGATCTGTGATAATGATGTTACCAAGCCCAAGACTTTCGAGTAAATGTTCGAAACCTATTGGAAAAAGGAAAGAAAATTTTAAATCTTAAATACTGTCGGACAGCGAGATTTAACGAATTCCTCGGAACCGAACAATTTGTTCGTTAATTCAGGGCTATTCATTAAAATGGGATCCAAACAAAATAATTTTTTTACACTTACCTTTTGGAAATTCTATATATAATAAACAACTACTCAAAGAACACATCCATAATTACAAATTACTAACTTATTACTATTACGTACTGCAGCTAAAAGTACTATTAGCGAATTAATGAGCACCAGTTAATTGGAAATTTTAAAATACTGACTAATAAATTATTGGCAATCTTTTTGATTCCGGACTCGAAAAAGTTCTTTTTTTGACTCTGGGTAGTGAAGAAAATACTACGTCACGTTTACAAATTTGCTGCATGAGGTATGTTTTCACAGTTTTCAAACAATGTAAAGCATTAGAAAATTTAACAGTTTTTTTATAGGACTTTCATTATCAAAATCTGCGTCAGTATCGCTATTCATAGGCTCTGACAAATCAATGATTTCTTCAAATTCACAGTTGTACAGGTAGGCAGTCCGTCATTAACATAATCGTTAAAATCTTAAAATATCGCCTGCATTGGGGAGGAGATTGAGATAAAAATGGGATTTCCTGTCGTACTCAAATTTCACGCGATTGGTTACTCTCATGACTCATCTTCACCTTTCAAGTCTAATAATGGTTTGCAATCTTTCCCATCGAAATTTACTACTCACAAGAATTGTCTGTTCCAAGCAAAAAATAAATGTCATTTTTAAGAAAACTTCAATTTTTTTCCTAAAACAAACTAATTAAAAAAAAATTTCAGCTGTTCTAATAATTCGTTACTTCGGGTTTGTTTATTCGTTAAAAAGGGCTTTTACCTTATAATTAATCGGGGAAAGAGAAAAATACGTTAACTCGCGAAATTCGTTAAACAAGGGTTTGTTAAATCTGGGTCCAACTGTATGAATAAACCCACAAAAAGTATTTGAGAATACTCATAGAGCTGGAATCAATAAACTTATGTTTCTAAATGTGGAAAAAAATTGACTTTAAAAGAGAATAATTGAATTTCTTAGATAACATAGATAAAAAGTCTGATTTTTGAATAGTTTATCATAATGTAAAAAAATAATAAAATATATTTAAACACTAAATTGGAAAAAAGTGGATGAAACCTCAAATTTAAGATTTGATTGGTACGCTGCCGTTTGTAAAAAATGCAACACCATTAAGGAATCATCAGGATTAAATGAACTTTAGAGCAAATATCAATTATAGGATGTTACGTAAAATAGTAAAGTTTCAGAGCCACCGCGCATGCGTGGCGTGCGCAGCATCCTCTGAACTGATGCTGAAAACGTATAAATGGATGGCTGTAGCGGGATGTTGAAAATAGTTAATGATTATTTGATAGTAACGAACGTTTAGTGAAACCTAAGTACGCATCCACGACGAAATAAGGAGAAATTCCAACAAGTTACGGAGTTTGAACGGGGGAAGATTATCGTCCTTCGAGAAGGAGGATTTTCCTATCGCGCAATAGGAGCTCGTGGGCAGCAGAATAGTTCCACAGTGATGCGAGTTAAAAAGCAGTGGACCGTCGAGCACCGAACAACTCGAAAAACTGGCAGTGGGCGACTGAAGGTGACATCAGAGCGTGACGATCGATACCTGCTCCTCATGCCGGTGAATGACCGTAAAGCTTCCTCCAGGCAGTTGGTCGCACGTTGGTCTACTGCTACAGGTGTACTAATGTCAGCTTCGTCAACTTGTCGACGTCTGCTGCACCGTGGATTGCTAGCAAGGATGCCTGGGTCTGCAATGGGCTCATGAGCAAAGAGCTTTGCAAGCTGTTTGACACCAAGTAGTCTTTTCAAAAGAATCACGCTTCAATTTGTGGGATCATGATGGCTGCATTCGTGTTACACGTTATGGCAGTGAACGGTGCCTTCCAGAGTGCGTTATCGAACGACATAGTGGCATAACATCCGGTTTGGGGTGCTATTTCGTATCATGGACGATCCAATTTGTTACGAATTGAGGGTAATCTCAATAGCAACAGGTACGTCCGTGAAGTGCTACAGCCCGAAGTCGTTCCCTTCCTTCGAGGCATCCCTGCAGCTGTCTTTAAGCAGGATAATGCACTCCCACATGTTGCAAAGACTGATCGAGACTTCTGTTCAGCCCAACGCATGCAACTTCTTCCTTGGCCTGCTTATTCGCCGGATATGTCGCCTATTGAGCACGTGTGGGATTTGGTTGGTCGGCTTCTCGTTCGTGATCCACGTTATTGCAAAGAAGCTTGTAATTTTGAACTTCAGTCAAATGAGGAGGATGACACCTGGGCTAGAACCCGATTCTCGTAACTTCCGCATGACGTCAAGACTCGATTCCGTGACTCAGAAACATCTGTCCCGAGTTCGTGACCATGATCAACCTCAAAATTTTGACAATGTACGTAAAATAACTCAAAAGATATCAAATTACAGTAAATATAAGTGTGAAATTAGTTTCTGTATAAATGTGTTGATAATTTGGACCTTGCATTTTATTTAATGAAAATTTATTGTATTAGAAATCTTAATCGGAAATACATAACGTATGTATTCCAGAGGGGGTAGGGGAACTGTAAAAGTTAACATTAACTATAATAAAATTATTCAAATAGTAATAGTAATTGAAGGAATATGTTCGGAATATTCTCTTAGAATAGTTAGTTTTAACAATAATGGATTTGTTCGAAGGTGTTTGTAGTTTTTTCTTAGGATTTAATTCAACTTTTAGCAATTAAAAATGTTGCGAAGTTATGTAAGCAAGAAAAACAAGATTCACATATGTTTGAATAACATATCAAACTCAGCAAAACTTTCTCACAATCATTTTATATAAATATCTAACAATGTTTACGCTTACAACTACAGCAGATTCTTCGTACAAAACAAATTATCTGAAATGAATTTTGTGTTTTGTGCATGATCTTAAAGAAAATCGAATGATTAATGATGCTGCTTTTTTTTGTGACTCTAATCGGTAATTCAAGGTAATGCGTTTTTTTCTCTTCCTTTATGAATAACAACGACAATACCTAATTTGAGATATTTTAAATTAATCTCTCTTTTTTTTTCTTTCTTTTTACTACAATTAAAAAAATATTTAAAAAGAAAAATATCTAAAAATTCCAAAAAATTGTCCATTTTGTAAAAATTGCAAATGTTTAGGAATTAATTTTTTTTTTGCTTGATTTAAAACTCTTCACAAAAAAATTAATATGATAGTTATTTGAATTAAGGTACTTGAACACGTCGAAATGATCGTTTTCAATAAAAAAAAAAAAACGTTTTTAGTTCATTTACTTTATTGAATAGAGCAGTGCTTCTCAAATTTTCAATATTTGTGACCCAATTTTCAGTCATAATTTTCATCGCGGCCCCCTCATACAACAACTATATATTGAATGCAGTAATAATGTACTTAGAAGCTAAAGCTACAATGCGACTTTAATTATAAGATGCACAAATTATGAATATAAATATTAAATTTTGTATATAATATTGTATATGAGAGAAGCCCATAGAAGTCAGTAGTAATTACTTAACTTGTTTTTAATTTTGAATTGATAAATTAATTATGAAATGCTTTTTGCCGTACTGCTACATTTATAAGTATCTTACATCACTGTGAATGTGTATTTTATTTTTCTTACGTTAGAATGTGTATTTTGTTTTACTTCTTTTCAGTAAATTTTGATAATTATTTTAAATCTTTTATTTTCAGCTTTTCTATATGCTCACGCCCCTCCCCCTAAGGGGAGGACCCTACAATTTGAGAAACATTGGAATAGAGCAATTGTTTGGATTTAGAAAACCTATGTTATTTTGTTTCTGCGTTACACAGTGGCAAAGTTACAGCAAATTAAAATTAGAAAAGCTAGAAACAGGTCTTTAATCTATCGGAAGTGAACCTTTAATTTGTTCAAAATTTATCACGGCGTATCTGATAACTCGAAATATTACAAATCTATTTCTATGAAACTTTTTTTGCATTTGGTATTTAATTTTTTCTATGGAATATACTAAAATAATTCTTACAGTATGAATAGTGTTTGAGTTATGGTATGTTATTTAAATAATAGCCTCAGAAATATGTCACTTTTTAAAATATTTATATTCAATCCATTCTAGAAACTTTTATATTTTAATAAAACATCAAAATTTTAGAACATTTTGTAGATAAACGTATGTAGTTTATATTAGCAATACTTTTACTGATATAAGTTTATTACTTTTTTCTCTAACCGCTGAAAAGAATCTTGAAAAATGTGCAAAAATTTCCTTTATAATTGTGACTTTTGTAAAATTTGGATATTTTATTTTAAATATTGACTCTGTTAAGTATTAACATTTGTTATTATTGATTCCTAAAAAGTATTTATAACGTTTTAGTATGCTATTTTTAAAAATATATTTGGAACGTGTTCGAATACTTTATTTTTTTGAAGGGAAAAAGAAAAATAAATTTAGAGAAATTTTTCTTGTTACATTTAAATAAATATAATGAATAAATTTAATATCGAGATAGGAATATGGACAGATTAAAACATAATTAATCCCGGAGCTCAAGATTAAATCCTATTATATGGTTAAGTTTAAACATGTTATAAGAGAACTTTAATTTTTACGAATTAATTTTTGTACGATTTTTATACATCTCTTTAATTTATTGGTTAATGCATATTTTTCACTTCTTACCTATGTATATGTATTACGTAAAATGGTTTTTGTGCTCAAAAGACTACAAAAAGCTAACCATATATATTTTTAAGGAAAATTTTTAAAATACATGGAGTGATTTTAAAGCTCGACTCCTTCTACAATAATAGATGTTTCCACATGAAATTTCTATTTAAAATTTTTACAATTATCTCTAACTATGAATAACGAAATTGGTATGAGTTTTTTACTAGAATGATGTATATTCGTAGAAGACTTCTTTTTATGAAAGCTTATAGAAAATTCTAGAAAAATGTACAAATTCTAAAATCTAACTATTTTTTTTAAAAAAAGTAAGTATTGCTTTGATTCAAAAATGAATACAACTTTTGTTACCTGTACTAATAACAATAGGTAGAAAAAATTTAAAGCATTTGTCACAATAGAAAAAATACCTTAACATTTGAAATAAAGATAAACTAGTTATGTTTTTTTCTGAGATATAAGTTAGTTTTAAATTTTTATTTGCCATTGGGATGTGAATAAAAATTAACATAAAAATTATTATAACTCTTGATTTTTTAAACTTAGATCTTACAAATTTTGGGAGAATATAAAAATTATATAAATAATACTTTACGCTAAAAAAACTTAGTTTGCATTTTTCCATTGAATCGTACTGTGTCCCCATTAAGAAAGAGAGCAATTTGATTAAATCTTATAGTTATAGAAGTTTATAGTAGCGTTGGCAACAAATTAACACTAATAACAATGATCATAGTAACGAAAATAGTATATGAATATTTTATAACGTATGAAATTTGAATTGTAATCTTTAAACCAAAGTAAAACTTTTTTTAAAAAAAATCTTAAATATAATTATTTTAAAATTAAAAATAAATTAAGTATACGTAAACAAATGCGTACATAGTCAAAAAGGTAAGTATTTGAAATGAAAAAAGTTCTCACTCTAAAACTGCATTTATGGATAAAATCATTACTTAAGAGAACCAAGACACATCCTACACATTCAAAAAACCGATTTTTCAATTTTAGTATTAAAAAACAGTGCATATTTTTCTGAATCTAAAAATGTATAACACTGATATATTTGTTGATAACATAATCTTAAAATGTGAAAAAGTAATTGACAGAAATGTAAGCAAATGCTTACAAATTTTTAGTTTTTTCACCAAAGCATAATTTTTTTGCTTTTAGGTACACTTTCAAAAACACGCATTGTACTATATGGGGGGAGGGTCCAAATTTTTTATACTTCTATACAAGATACTTGTGATATAGTGAACCTGGTTTGCTTAGCCGAAGCAGTACATAGTTTTTTTTTAAAAATAGTTTTATGTGTGAAAAAAGGCGAAAAAATAAAAATTTTCAAAATTATACAAAGTTTTATAATTTTTTAAAGAAACTATCTTAATTTTTTACTGAAAAAATAGGTTCAGTATATTTTGTGTATTGTGTTATACATGTACAAAAAATATTTTACATATTTCAGAGATACTTTTTGAAAAAATGGTATCTAAACATAAGCATGCATTATGAGATCTCAAAAATTATGTCCAACTTAAATTAGACAAAAAAAAATATTTTTAAATAAAAAAATTATTTTTGTATTTCTACAGAGAATTATTAATATAACTTTATTAAGATCACAGACAAAAAAAAATCTAAGCTCTATTGGAAATTTTTAAAGATATATGTCCCATGAACAAAGTCTTATTTTTTGGTATTTTACTCTTTCGAGCATGTTTTGATACTCTTAAATATAGATTACTTGATAATTTAAATATAAATATCCTTGCGGTGTATTTATAGCTTTAAAGCTCTAATTGTTTTCAAGATTAAAAAAATCAATTCTTACCTTCAAAGGTCATTTGACCATCATGACCATACTTGGTAAAAATCTCATGCAAGAAAAATCTGTGATCCGATATAGGGGGGTTGGCGAGCTCTTGGGTTGTTTTTGACCTTCATGCGTATGTTCTGTTGGCGAAAAATGACACAAACAAATCATAACTTGTGCACAAATGAACGCTCCTCCAAGGTAGAATCTGGCAGTTCCCATGGTTGACAATCATACAACCTACACAAGTACGAAAAAATTATACTCTTAAGAAAAATATAGAGCATATTTATTGAGATTACGTCCAAATACAACACGGACCCAATAACAATACACAGGTATGTGTCGACAATAATGGATCGAAAAACGGTGAAACGACATCGGGGAATCATCTTACACTGTCTATGTGAGCCCCGTAATTTCTTTCAACAATGGAAGAATGGGTAATCGTTCGATTGGATACTTTTCTTCTTCATTCCACTCAGGATGACAAAAGTAGTGGGAGAATTCCACAGAACATTCCATAAAAAATAAAAGCGCAGGAAGGGATTTTTGACCTACATTTCATGAACCAGAAGCTAAGACGGAGGGAAAGAAAGGAAATGTGTCCGAAAGCTGCTAGATGGGCGATTTATAAGATTTGTGAAGGGAAATAAGACGTTTGTGTGTGCACTTCTTGAACAAAAAATTTTAAAAGGTCAATGTTGAGTTTTAAAGTTAAAACAAAATTTTCTCTGTTTGTATCAACAGACTCTTATATTTTTCTTGGGTGATAAGATGAAAGGATTCGTACCAGAAAATAAATCGTTATTTTTTGTTCATTTTAAATCTACAAGTGAATCCGATGTTTGTTGTTATCAAAAGTTATTGAACCAAACCCATTTGGAAGTCTGGGGTGTAAAAGCTATTGTATTTTACCATAACTCTAAGAGGAATTCCGCAACTTTAAGACCTATCTGGTGTCTCAAAGTACTTTTAAAAAAAACTTATTTAAATTTGAAAAAAAAATTTGTTATCAGAATATCAACAAACCTTTACCCTATTACAAGCTACAATTTATTTGAAAAATTTCTTTCGATGATCAATATATCTGTGATATATTTGGATATCTGCTATAACCTATAATAGTTTAACTCAGGGGTCGGCAAACTTTTGAGAGTGAAGAGCCAAATTGTAAGTGAACAAAATAACTGAGGTATCAAATAGTGATTTATACGTATACTTATGAACACCCGGGAGAGGGAGGCAGAGTCTGGGACCAGTCACGATCAGTATTATCGTGTTAAAATTACTTACTTTTATAATATTTAAATACAATTTTACACAAAATATAACATCTTTAACTGCTTTAAAAACTATGTCTTATCGAAGGTATTTTTCTGCGGTTCAATGCTACAGCAATATATATATATATATATATATATATATATATATATATATATATATATATATATATATATATATATATATATATATATATATACGCTCAAAATATATATTTCACAATAATACAATAAGTGCTTCATTCGGGAATTTTGTGTTTACACTAATAATTAAAACTAACTTTAATGGTTTTTGCAAATAAAAATCATTTCACCACTGTTATTGCTGTTGTTACTAATGCCACCTGCCTGACGATGTCACCCCGTTGGTGTGGTGTGATAGTTAGGAGAGAGTTTCCAGCTCAGGTGTCATCCTTTTCACTTGACCATGGTTCAAAATTACGAGGTCTGTCGCCAAAAGCCCTCGTGAAGTTGAACAGTGCGACGTTAATATTCACTCACTCTGACGATGTCAGATCGAGGCCCGTGAAATTCCATATGGCAAAGGGCTAGATGTACGCTTGTATGAATACAATGAATCCGTAGCTCTGAGTACCCCAGTTTTGAAGGAGAACACTCTAGAGGTGGGCAGGGGCCTTCCACCAACCTCACGAGAGAACTTATGGCTCGATGGTTATTTAGAGTACCCATATGCCGTATATAAAGGATATAAAGGCACTATACATTTACATTCATTTCAACAGTCTTTTTTCTTTAATCTTTAAGCATGTTATTAAGTATGGAATGTGTGATTTTGTCACTTTTGTTGCGGGTTTAAGTATATCTCTTGAACAATTCCCTTCGGGGAATTTCACCGAGCTAATTCGTACTGTCGCTCGTGTGGTGGCCAAGGCCAACGACAGGCGTTCTTCTAGCCCCTTGCCACGATGAATTTCGTGGACTTCAATCTGAACACGTCAGACAGGGGTGGCATTAGAAACAACACAACAACAACACAATCTCTTGAACAAACAATATCATACATGCAAAGTAGCAAACGTTGCTGGAAATCACTTTTAAGGAATCCCTTCCCATTGCGGTATTTTTACCAATAAATTAGACTTTCACTGATTTAGAACTGGTTATAATATCTTTAGATAATCAGTAAACATTGTTAAAATGAAAACAATGCAATACTGAAGCAATTATTTAATAATTCAAATATTTAAACATTTAAATACAGGTAAAAAGATAATAATAAAAGAGAAAAAGGGTAACAATAATTTTTAGAAGATATCATCATTTTAATACATGTAGGCAAAAGTCTGAAGAGCTGCGATTTACTGAGCCCTAGTTTAGTTTATTGGAATTAGAATATGGAATTTCCACATCTGACTAGCAAGCATTAAGGCATCTAAAGTAAAATATTTTTAATAATTACAACATGGTGACAAGAACTTTAAAAAGACGAATCCTTGAATGCAGCCTTAGAAGATAAGATAACTTGCTGTGGCCTCCTAGAGTAAAACAATTTCCCATCTTTGCCCCTTACTTTTTACGTTAAAAATGAAAAAAAAGTTATTAAACTCTTTTACTACTTGTTATTGTATGTATTTTTAGAATCTCGAAATTTTTGACTGATATTGTAAAAGATAACACCATTCCTGAAGGACTCCTGTCACTATTTTGTATAGTTCTGATAATCAATAGTAAATATTTGCTAAAACTTTATCGCTTGAAAAATACATTGAGCAAATGGAACATCAATTAGTTCTTTTTAAGCTAATTATTTAATTTAAAAAATTTCAAAAGAAAAACGGAAGAAATAAGTAAAAATTGTATACGAAACAGTCTGGACAACATTGGCATGCTACGTTTGGGTTTTAACAGAGATGCTGATATCAGAATATGATTAAATACGGAATTAAAATATTGAAATCTTACATGCACGTATAAGTTATTTTAAAATAAGTTTCAAATCTCATCAATAAAGGAATTATTAAATAAAGGTAATAAAAGGTATAGAGAGAGTTTTTAAAATAATTTTCAACACTTATTGCTTTATGTTTCAGTTAGTGAGAATTAATTAAAATTATGATACATAAATAAATACATTTAAATTATTAAATGTAACAGAATATTTTAAATTTCATATGAGGAAATTGGTTAGTGTTGCGCTAGTAACATCCAATCACTATCACTAAATTTTTAAACACCAATTACATTCAGGGAGAATCATATTTTGAATCCTTAAGCGTTTATTTGTGAAAGATAAGTAAACATTCTTTAAGTAATTCATTGTTTAAATGATTTTAAAATTTAAACTAATTTTTTACTAACGCACGAATATAAATTCATTTTTATATTATATCGAATTTTATAATTACTTTCAAAGTAAAAATAATAAATAAGATATTTAGAATAAAAAAGGAAATATGAGAGTTCTATAGATACATGTTTTTTATAAAAATATTAGTCTTCGTTTATAATTAAAAATATTTTTCTTTAAGATCATTTTCTATTTTTAAGATATATAAATGCAGTTTTAAAGTAACATTTAATAAAATTATCACAACTGTACTTCCCGCTGGCTAAGAAAATAAAGGCACTACAAACATAATCTAATTTTTTTAAGCCCGTAGACCAAAGAAATAAATTCTTGTAGAGTCCGGCTACAAAAAACTTCCAATTGGATCAACCATAAGGTATCCAAGATATTCAACTATCAAACTACGAGTTAAATAGCTACGTGTGGGGAGGGGGGCTTAAGGCTGTCTTCGGCTGACGTTAAGGAATAGGACCGAAATTTGGAGTATTTATTGATACATAAAAGTACTCGAACATTAATATATTTTGGCTTCACTATCCTGTTGAGAATCATTTATTTTATCATACTACTAATTTTTATCCTAGTTGACACATTTTTTCCTTTATAAAATATGTTTCGAATTTTTTTCGTATACCGTAATGTTAAATGAGCTATCCTTTTAAACATTTTAAAAGAAAAAACGGAGTATTTATGAAATATTTTGAAAGTTTAAAAACACTATATTATAAACAAATGCATGAGTTACAATGTCAGGCATTTTTATAAAATTTGGGACATTTTTTCTGTCTGAAAATATGTTCCGCGACAAGCTCACGCTCTCGTACATATGGCGAAAAGAGCTTTAAGCGTGTTACATAACAAGATTTCTATAAGTATAGCACAACTAAGCTATTTGAAGGAACAATTCTTCTGCTATTCAGGATTAGGAAAATAAAACGCAGGTTGTTACCATGGAGACTAAACCTACACAATTAACACCTCACAATCAAAATCTGCATCAGCTGTAACAAGATTAAATGATTGATTTTATGGGCATCGTTCTTCGAAACAACACGAAGGCTATTGGCGAGGAGCCTCTCGATTTTGAATCAAAATAGAATGATTTCAGCTATAACATATAACAAGAGGAAGGACAGTAATAGTGTTACGAATTTTGTGTTATGAATGCTAGAAAAAAATAAATTCTATATATTTAGACGTGTTATATATTAATATTACTTTCTGTTGTATTTATTTTATGCTAAAATTGTAATATTCGCAACCAATGCTGTACTTTACATTATAATGGCGCTTCATTGGAAACTTGGCGAAATCCTGTCGATAGAACCAAGTTGGCATCCTTTTAGGCCACCCTGTTAGCGGTGATCCTGTTGGTGACCATATGAATGCTTCTGGAAATTACTGGAGAAATGTATAAAAGTCACGATCTATGACGTAAGCAGATCTTCTCGAAAGATCTGTGAAGTTTATAAATAGGGAGTCACTCGCCGAAACTGAGTTATTATTGTTTTGACGTGATTAGTTTGTATTTATTTGACCGTGAAGAGTCGACTAGCGATTAGCTATTGCTTCGCCTGTTGAATAGGACGAGTGAGTGCTTCCGAATAATCTTTAAACATACTTGTATTTTAGGTACTAATAGTTGTGTCTGAGCGCTGTAGAAGGGGTGTGAAGACCTTCTGGGATTTATTAAAGAGAATTTGAGTAGGTTCTATTGCTTTAAAGTCTTTTAAGATAAGTATTAACTTATGCATGTGAAATTTGTTCTATGTCTCGAACAGATGAGATCATAATACATATCTACGAAAGGAAGGTTCTACGATTTATTTTTGGAGGAATTCAGAAAAATGGATCACGGCGAAGAAGATCAAATTTAGAGCTCTATCAATCATATAAAGAATCTGGCATTGCTAACTTCATCAAAATACAACGAATAAAATGAGCAGGTCACGTTGTCATAATGGACGAAAAAAACCGTACCGCTAACAAAGTTTTCAATGCCCAACCAATTGGCACACGAAGAAAGGGCAGGCCAAATCTTAGATGGATTGATTACTTAGAAAAAGTTATCCTGGTTTTAAGAACTAAGAATTGGAGAACACTCGCAAAAAAAAAGCTGGCCTGGAAAATGCTTCTTGAGAAGGCCAAGGCCCACACAGGGCTGTCGAGTCACTTAGGAAGGAAGGAAGGCTCCGTTAAACAATGAGTATATTAAGGATCTATTAAATATTCAATCAAGACGATGAATAATAAAAAAATTGTTTATTTTTTAAGATTAAAAATTAATATTTCAAGCGCCTTTGAAATCCATAAAAATATATCCATACGGAAATGGTTAATCTGAAACTGAAATTTATTTTCTTTCAGTAGGTGTTTCGTATCAATTTCTGTCGATCAGTTATTACTTTTCTTTTGCTCTAAGGAAAAAACGACATATGAAATATATTTTAATTTTAAAAACGGAAAACACGTGGATTCTTTTTTCAATCTGCTTGAAGTCTTTGGCCTCATTTATCCAGTATAAAAAAAGACAATCATGCTGATTTTGTAGTTTTAAAAACAGAACTAGGTGTATAGCTGTTTCATCTTTAACCGGCTCTTAAACTTTTTATGAAATGGAGTTTTTTATCATTGTTATCTGTTTAGCTACAGATAATATAACGGCCTAATTTGATATAATGAATACTGATATCTTACCATATTTGAATAAAATTTTGAAATTTGTATTTGTTGTTTAAATAGAGCTAATTTCCAAACTTTTTTTGCTTACAATTTGTGAAATTATTTTCAGTATTAAGTTTCAAAGATTGAATATTTTTTTTATTGAAAACAATTATAAAATCCCCGTGCACCACAAAGTATCACTCGGGGCTTACAGAAGTAAGTATTAAACACACATTCAAGGGAAATAAACAATTAAAAAAATGAAGTTAAGAAGGATTACAAACAGTTACAACAAATTTACAGAAATTTTTGAAAGCACTTCTGGTGGAAAGAAGTTGGTGAAAATTCGGTGGCCAATTAATGTTGAGTCTCTGGAACGCCAGTCTTATGATCTTTCTCTCTCTGACATACTTGGAACACAGAAGGATTACATGTTCTATACATTTTCCTCGCCACCAATATTACAGTCACAGAAAGATGAAGGAACTAAATTAAATTTGTTCAAGTAGCTTTTGAAATTACCATGACCAGTGAGTAATTGGGTTAATTTGTAGTTAGTGTAAAAATGATGACATGATAGTCTCTTATTAATGGTGGGGAAAAATTTCTTTGTTATGCTCCCCTTATTAGAAATGAGATATTCTTGGTTCCAAGATTTCACCATTCTTTCTTTCGTGATCTTCTTGTAAAACGATTTAGGAATATTAACATCAATGTCAATTTTGCGCTTGGTTGCAGCTTTTGCAAACCAATCGGCTCGCTTATTCCCAAGAACGCCCGTGTGTCCGCGAACAAATGCAAAATCTATTGAGATGTTTTTATCTCTTAGGCTTTTAAGTTGCTTTTGGATCTCGACGATTATATTGTTAGATGAAGAAATACATTTAAGAGAATCCAAGGAGGAAAGAGAGTCAATACAGATGAGATATTCTGAAATGACACTATTTTGCTCAGTGATCCATTTAACGGCGAAATTTAAACAAAGAAGTTCAGCTACAAAAACTGTGCATTCATCACGAATTCTAAATTGAAAGTTCTCGGATTCAACACCACTCCTGAACACAACAAATGCGAAACCAACTCTTCCATCAATTTTACTGCCATCAGTATAGCAAATAACAGGGAAATCTTCTGTGCTCTTGTCACTAAATTGAACAGTATTGATGGCATTCCTCTCTGAAGGATGAGGGATAAAAATGGAGATAGAATACAATCATAATTAGAGATGGAAGAAGCAGAGAGATTTTCCCTAAAAGCCATATCATGAAGAATAGTAATGTCGATTGGAGGGAAGCCAGAAATAGCATAAACTGAGTCGTAACTTATTGTGCGATAACCACATAGGACCCGTAAAAGTATCCTTCTTTGTATGCGTCGCAGATACTTAGAATTCATCTTTCTTTTAAGTGCCTCGCCCCAAACTCTAGAGCCATACAAAATGAAAGGCTCGATTCCTTGCTTATAAATGAGAGAATGTACATTGAAATTTATTCCGAACGTGTTGCGAGTAATTCGATTTAATCCACGCTGTAATTTGTCACATTTCTCGGATATGTAACTTAAGTGTTACTTCCAAGAAAATTTAGTATCAAGAAGAACCTCAAGATACTTCATTTGCTTTACCATAGTCAAGGGAGTTCCATCGAGATATAGCTGAAATGCATCATAGCAAACGTTTCGTTTTTCAATAGCCATGAATCTGGTTTTATCAGGATTAAAATCCAATTTAAAACTTTTTGACCAGTCAGAAGCGAGGTTCAAAGCTTCATGTGCGTGTAGGAAAGTCGCAGAAAGATCCCTACCTTGGGAACAAACTAAAATGTCATCAGCAAAAGCTATGATTTCACAGCAGGCAAGATTATTAAGTTTAGACAGGAGATCATTGATAATGATATTCCAAAAAATAGGTCCAGACACTGATCCTTGAGGGCAACCCCTTTCAAGGTAGCGGATAGCAGAAGTCGAACCCAGTTGCATTTTGGCCACTCTGTCATTTAAAAAGTCAGCAACAAGTGAAAAAATATTTATCGGAATGTCAGCTTTCTTAAGGAGATTCACAGAATGCAAGGCCACCATGCATCGTCAAAAGCACCTTTCATATCAAGAGATATCAAGATTGAGTGTAAATGTTGCCTCTCTTAACAATCTCATTTAAACGTAAAAGAGCATCTTCAGTACTCTTATGAGGAGTAAAACCGTATTGATCACTAGAGAGAAAGTCTCCACGGCGCAGATACCAGCAAATCCATTTAACAAAAAGTGTCTCTAAGCATTTTTACCAAGAGCCGGAAGTAAGCTTATGCACCTAAGGTTATCCAAATGGGGAACTCTAAACTCATTAACTTTGAGGATGAGAATCACCTGGGCAAGCTTCCAAATCCGAGGAAATATACCTAAATCGAGGCAAACATTAAAAAGCTTATGAAGAAAAGAGGGGAATGCTAAGTGAAGCTGTTTAATAATCTCATTTGAAATAGAATCCGGACCAGGTGATTTATTTAGCTTTAGCATAGAAACCATTGTATTAACTTCATCATAGGAAAAAGAAGGATCAAAAAAGGAAGGGTAAGCAATACGCGCGTCATGACGAAATATTAAATATTAAAATTGAATATTAAAAAGCATATTGTAAAAGAAAAGTTTAACAAAATCTGGAAACTGAAAAACGCGGTGAAAATTATAATGATCTTTATAATTTTAATGCAAGGAGTCCGGTTATTTTTCTATCCAACTGCTAGAAGCCATTTTAATGATTATAGGAATATAATTCCCTAGAACAACAATGTTCAATAACATAAACAACAATATTTTTCACATCAATACCAATTTCTCAATATAGAGTGAAACTACTACTTCTGATTGGTTGAATTTTTCTAGATTAGGATCCAGATATTGCATGAATTTTCTAATCGTAAATTTCTTGACGATTCTACAGGCATTAGTTTATTTTATCTTATCACTAAATTATTTCATAAATAATATTTTATCACGAACCCTTTAGTTCATATTACGTCCCCCTTTCGAATAGTCCTTATTTTTTGAAAATTATATTACAAGTGAAACAACCTGTTGAATAATGTTTCTTTATTTTAAAAAGTTCCAATTATACCGTAATATCTGGTCTAAAACAAAAGCAAAAACTACCTTCCATTTTACCTCTACTTAGTACTTCAATAACTAAAGCATTTATTTCATCTTTGATACAATAATGCCCCGAAATTACATGATGAGTGATAACCGCGTAAGTCGGGGTATAATTTAGCTTATAAATACATATAAATTATCTTTAGATTGAACCAAGGACGAAAGAAAATAATAATTTAGCAAAAAATTAATAAAATCTTAGATAAAACAAATACGAATCGCAAATTTAAATTATTTTGAGATGTAGAAGGTATCATAAAATCTTAGAAAGAATAGTCTACTAGTATAAATATTTTTTTCTTCCATAAAATTTAGTCGTAACATGCCAATCTTTTTTTTATTCCTTGTTTAGTTAAAAAAATACGCTTTTCGTTGGAATTTATATTTTTTAAAATTTGTAACCCTTTTTCAATCAGACTGGGGTCTTCTTTCAAATTCCCAACCGTCATTCTATCTTCTGATTGAACTGGGTCTAAGGGCTCTATGCATTTCTATGTAGGCTTGCATTTCTATAAACTCATCAATCAGCTTTTGATTGTGGAAATCCAGCAATTATTGAACGTCATCACTATCCATTTCTAAATTTATTTGTCTGGCAAGATCGACAACTTTTTCAATCCCATTACCAATCCCTGGCACTAATTCCGTCTGAATTTCAGAAATGAAAAAAAGGGGAGGGGGCAGTTTTTTCCGGACGCCATTTAAGTTTTTTTGTGGAACTTCATTCCAAAACTGTCCGATGATTTTTACTTCATGCAAAATATTCAATTGTTTTCGAAAGTCTTTAACAGAGAGCGCGTTGTTTTGTTTCACAGCTTCATGTAGATCTGCATATGATCATTTCAACATAATGCCCCTCCCAATCAATATATAACAGCAAACGAGTTTTCCACCGTTGAAAACAGAGCTGCTGCTATTTAGGTGTCCCCATCTTCAGTAAGTGCACCGTTTTTTCTTTCACCTCTCCTACGGACTGAAAATGTGTTGCCATCAATGCATTTTTTACTTTAAGATACAGGCAGAAGTCGTATGGTATGAGATTTGGTGAGTACGGTGGATGCTCGAACGTAGTAATGAGTTTTCCTGCCAAGAACTGTTTTACCGACAGCACGATGTACAACTAAGCGTTATCTTGGTACAAAATTCTAGTGTTGGTTTCTCTACAGATCTTGCCTTTTCTCCCACACTCTTTCTCTAAACTTTCTCAGGACCTCGATGTAGCACTGCTGTTTTACCGTTTGCCCTCGAGGTACCCATTCAATCAAGATGATGCCATTAATATCGAACAAAAGCGATGAGCATTGCTTGTTCTTGATGTCATCGATCGACCAGAACATTCATAATTTTCAGAAACCTCACGATCTTCCGAAAATCATTCGCGCCATTCAAAAATTTGACTATGTGACGTGCAATATCTCAAACACTCCTTTCATAATTTAAAACATTTAGTTGGAATTTGTTGTTCTTTTTTTTTAAACTTCACCAAGGAGGAGTTTCAAATTTATGCGCAGTTCGATTCTTACATTAATCATGATCACGACACTTTAACTCATCAACTTCTTTATCAAACTCTGATTAAAAAACAAACTGAACTAGAAAGAGGAATGGAATAACGTGTTCCACCAGCACCGGAAAAAGATCAAGGTCAGCTATATTCCATTCCCACTCCTTCACACCAAGCCTAACGACTAGGACATGCGCTGTCCGGGAATTTAATAGTCCCACCTTGCATCTAGTGATGAGAGTGAAATTGTTACTCTCACAGGAAAAGAGTGTTGTGCTGAGATTACTGTCTTCAGAGTATTCAGAAAAGGAATTTGGAAGTAGTGTCTCTTATTCGGATGAATTGGAACCTCGAGACAAATAAATGCCCATAAACTTTTCTTGGTCCTTCAGGTGTACTAAAAACACCGAGTAATCCAGAAGAAAGGAATCCAAAGTTCCCTGGAACTTTGACAGGGCTTCCGCAAATGATAGCTATTTGCTTAATCAAAACGCCAAAATTTAAAGCTTTTAATTTTTACAAAAGATTGAACTCTAAAAAGTACTTTGTATATGAAAATAAACATAAATAAATATTTTACTGGTAAAATAAGATCTTGAATTTCGTAAAAGTCACAAACTTCAATCATGAATTGGATGAATCAGAAGGCGTGCCAATGAAGGAATAAGAACAGCTTAACATAAAAAGACTCGGCGTTCAAGTCTAAACTTAAGCAGGAATAATTCTTAAATTGTAGGTTGCCAGTTTGCAGAAGTTTCATTTTCACACACTTATAAACACCTAAAAATATTTATGAACGTATGTGGCAATAAAAACCCAAACCGCAATATGAAAAACGATTGCTGATAGCTTCAGAATATCTAGACTTCAAATGTCTGTGTTAAAATTGACAACACATATCCCAGTTGTTAAATATAATACAATTGTAGATGACACCTGGAGCACAAATTCATGAGTAAATTACATCAATACCATGCTAAAAAAATTTATATATAGTAAAAACACAATATTTTTTTAATTGTCTTAACTTAACCCTTAACTTCCCACTGTTGCATTTATGCAACATATTATTTATTTTAATTTAACAGATTCAATATTTTTTCCTTACCTACAAATTTTTAATTACCAAAAATTACTGAGAAAAAAAGATTACTGCAACGAAATACATGCTAATTTTGTCACTAGATGGAAGTACATTTTTTACTGAAATCATAACAATTATAAAAATCTATGATGCCTCAAGAACTTGTTTTTGCAATGAAAAGAATCCACTATATTTTATGCTTCCTCTTGTTTATTGACGAAATAAATTACCAGGTAAGAAATTTAAACATTTTATGTTCATTTAAAAGTAATTTTGAGTTTCTAATGGAAAAAGTTTGAAATAAATTTGATTTTAATTATATGTTGCAGGTCTGCAACATTGGTCTTTGGTTACCATTTTGACATGGCCAAAAAGCGTATACTAACCCAAGATGAAATGAATAATTCGGACGAATTAAGTGAGGATGGTCATGAATATTTTGATGATGATGTTGATTTTTGCCTGATTGTGGTGTCATCTAATGAAAATTCGGATAGCGACTGTGAAAATAGTATCGGTTCACAAAATACGATTCAGAATATAAAAAAATCCGATGATGATAATAAATTAGATAGAAATATTTCAGTCAGAGAGAACCTTTTTTAAATTTAACTTTTAAGAATATTAAAACACTGCCAAAGAATTTTTTAAGGAAAAATCAAAACATTTCATTGAATGAAGAAGTAATAAAATTGCATGGAGATGACACGCTCCCAAGAGAAGTTATGAATTTGGAGTGCAAAAAGTGTAAAGTAGGATTTCGTTACAACAAAATCAATAACTGCTTTAAAAAATTTCATTGTATGTAAGGCTAAAGTAATTTATAACAATGAATAATAAAGTCCTCATATACAAAAAAGTTTTGTAATTTGCAGCACTACTGCCTAATGTTGCACTTCTGCAACAATGAAAAAAATGACTGACATTTAATTTAAAGCAGCTTAATTTTTTTATATATATTTTCCCTTTTATTACTACTTGAGAATTAGCTGATATAATTTTTTCATGGAAATTTTAAAAATTGGGAAGTTAAAGATTAAAGTATAACATGTTGATCTACCGTAAATACTATTTTAAGATATATTTATTTTAATGTTTGGATGGGGTTCCCCGGAAACATCATAGTTTTTAGGGTTACGTCAGTGTTTCTCAAACTGTAAGACGCGCCCCCTAGGGGGCGTGATAACTCTACGAGGGAGTGTGAGCATATAGAAAAGCCGAGAAAAAAATATTATTTAAAAAAAATTATTAATCCACTGAAAGTAAACAAACAAAATGCATTCTGATATAATAAAATATAAAATTAACATTTACACTGATGTAATACACTTATATGTGTATCAGTACAGCACAATGTATTTTATAATTAATTTAACAATACTAAGTTAAGGACAAGTTTAATAATTACCAGTGACCCCATGGGCTTGTCATATATAAAATTATACACAAAAATTAGAACTTATCTTGATAATTTGTAAGGTTTATAATTGATCCCTTAACTAACTTAATAATCCCTTAACTTAATTAAAAGTTACGCGATTCCCTCCCCAATACTTTTGTTTTCCTCGTAGGAGTGCATATGTGATGTATTGGGGGGGGGAGGGATGAATAAATAAGAAATCCTCTCTGACATAACTAAATCCTTCGCAAACATTTTCAAGGTCCTTTTATTGTATTCTAAAGTCTTTGGAATAATTTTATGGATAGCAATACACATAAAAGATCGTACTTCAGAAAGACGTATATAAACGTCAGTGGAATTTAGCGTACCAGTTGAGCAAAACATATATATGCCGGTGGCACATAAGAGGTTAAAGTCTTATTGTAGCTTTAGCGTCAAAGTATAGTATTATTGAATTTCTGCATTTGTTATTTGTATGGAAGGGGGCACGATTAAAATTATGATTGAATATTGGGTCGCAAATATTCAATCAAATTGGTTGCATGAATCGCGGAAGTTAGAATACTACAGTGTGTAATCCATACATACATGTCTATTATACCTCCTAAAAATGCCCGGAAACCGAAAAAAGCAAAATAGATTCGACCTGTTCATTAAGTGACAAACAACCACACACAAATACAAATATTTATTTTGAAAACAGACTAGAAATTCAATCAATACGAATGCATTTTAAATGGATTCATTTCCCTCTCCATGACCTATATGTTACTGATTTTTCTTTCAATCTCTTATCTGGTGTGAATGATATTACGTTTCTTTTATAACTTCCGCCTGAGAATCGTTTTACGGCGTTGAATGAGGAAATAAAAAAAGACAAGAGGAAGTAATATTGTTCTAGGATTTTTAAACGCGTCTTTGAAATAACATTCGTTTTATTTGAAAACAAATTTAAATATTAACAAAACAATTTTAGTAATTTTTTTTTGTAAGTTTCGCATATATCATCTCCATTTACGACCTATGCGAGTTATGTCTTCAATAAATAAATAAAAATATAGTTGTAAAAGAAAGAGATCTAACTGGAAAATAATACTACGATGCAGTACACATGAAGGTACAGTAGTTATTTAATCATAGATTGAATTTTGTGCGTTATGTACAGTTTTCTTAAGTTGCTTGCAAAAAATAGTTAGGAACAGAAAACCCATTTGACTTATGTCATATCAGTGAATCATAAGTCTAAGAAATATTGTATGTTCGTTTAATTTAAATTGCTACCGTGTCTTAAACATCTTTTTATGTATACGTAAACAGCTGAAAGCCGTTTTGATGCAAACTTACAAGTTAAAATAAAATTTATCTACGGCAGTTGTTCTTAAATTGTGGTTCGTGGACTCCTGGAGGTCTACGAAGGTCTGCCATCGAATGTTAATATTTCCCTCCTTTACAGTTTAAGAAAGACCTCGTAGAAAAATTGAAGGGTATTTCATCCTAGACTAGATCACTTAATTGTGCCCAATAAAAAATATTTACTGGAATATGTATTTTGATCACGAATATTAACTGAGTTTTTTTATTGTTCGTAACTGTATAGCCATTAATAAAATATAATACTTTCAAAAAAAATATATACGGTAAAAAATACATGTGCAAAGATTAAGAACTGAATTCACATCTCGAGCCAATACTATAATGATTGCAACCATCTCGATTTCCTAATCGAATGGCACCTGTATTCTTTATTTTAGTATATTGTAACGTTTTAATTTTTTTAATACATATATAATTAGAGGTTTACAGGTTTCTTAAAAGAAAAAAAAGAAAAGTGAAAAAAAAAAGTATGTAATAGCAGAGACAATCTTAAGACTATTGAGGAACCTTTAAGTCACTCAGCCATATGTTGAGAGTCTGGAAGGGGAGGACAAAAACTTGGGAGGTGAAGGGGGTCCGCAATGTCAGGCTGATACATAAAGGGGGGAGGGCGGCGATCGAAAGTTTAAGAAGAGTTGTTCTATAGTTGTGGGAACCTCCCTGGGTCCCACCCTGGACACTAAGATTGCATTGAGGCAAAGAATTACCAGACGACGTTTTTTAGAATAACAAATTATTTTTATTCACTTGAATCGATTATCAACTTTCTAAATACAAAGATGAATCAATACGTCTACGTCAATGGGATTGAACTTTACTATTAAATTAAATCACGAAATATGATACTAATCAACTATTAAACGCAATATCGAACGGGTTTACCGGAATAAGAGGACCGAGAGATATACGCAAATTGAATTACTAGCAACATTGACTTTCCACTAATTCTATTATATTTTTACTCTTATGATTCGATAATTGAAATTTAAATATCACCTGACTTTTACTACTTCACTCCTTTCGAGTCAGCTCTAACTTTCCAAGTATAGATCGCTGCCCGATAATCAGCCAGAAACTAATCACACAATCACTTGAATCTTCTTAGAACTTCATCAATGTATCTCTGGGCTCAATAGCCTTCTCTCTGCTAACTTACAACACTCTCCTTAAATACTTTGATTCATTTGCATATCCCGTTTCCTCCTTTTAGAGCTGGTTGGAAATATACGCGAATTTACAATCCCCAAAGACGCCCAAGAGTATTAGTGATAATGTGCCGTACAGATTCGTCACATGGTATATAGATGAAGGTAAACAAATTTTTAAAAAAATCATTTTTTATGTTACATACTGCTACAAGGGGCACGGATTTTACGAATTTGAGCTTTTTCATGGTAAAATTTTTTTGTCAAAATGGAAAAGCATCTTAGTACTTTAACACTTATTGCAGTGAGAGAATACATATTAAATAGTAACAAAAAATATTAGGTACATTTAACAGATTCCTTAGCATTAAATTATAAAACTTGCTGTCGAAATGGCAATGCACAATAAAGCGGAAGACGGAAAATATCTTGCATCGAACTGATAAGAAAGAGCTGAATTACAAAACGTTGCAATGTACGCTTCATTACTCACAAATCAGTCATCGTCCCTTTTAATTATTTATATTGTAGAAAATTAATTATTTTGAGTCTATCTAACCAAAATTAAGTATTTTTCCCTTCTTTTCGACAATCCAACCCCTTTGTGGCAATATTAAATTTTGAAATTATTTTTTTAAAATTATTTTTCTCCTAATCTCCATAGTGTATAACATCTTTCCACATAGGTGATTCCGAATGATATAATTCTTTTCCCATATAATCATGATCCACCTTATTATACGCATTATTATTCGATCTCATCAGTAAATAATGTTCAGTATTATACAAGATGCGACACAAACACACACGCAAAACGAGATTGGTCCAATTATTTAATGTTCTTACAGAATCAATTCTCCGTAACAGTATCACCTTCAAAGTAGTTCCCTTCAGCATTCACACACTTGTGCATTCGGTGCTGTCATGGCTGGTAACAGTTCTAGAACGAGGTTTTTGGAAGGCTCTTCAGGCGATTCTCCTTTTTGCCTGGACCTCTTCGACTGAGGTAAAATGGGTTCCCTTTCTGCAAAATTTAACTGTAGGAAATAAATAAAAGTCGCACGAGGCCACATCTGCTGAATAAAAAGGATACCAGATCACAATAATGTTTTTGCTGGTCAGAAACTGATTCACTGATAGGGCCGTGTGAGTGGGTGCTTTGTCATGGTACAACAGCCATCCATCACTCAACAATTCTGCCCATTTTTTTCCCTAATTTTTTCACAAAGTCTTTTTAGTACTTCAGTATAGAAGTGTTGATTAATAGTCTGACCACTGTGTCGAATCTTCACGGCACTTTTCCATTAATACTCTTAGGCGTCTTTGGGGATTGTAAATTCGCGTGTATTTCCAATCAGCTCTGAAAGAAGAAAATGGGATATGCAAATCAAATAAGGTATTTAAGGAGAGCGTTGTAAGTTAGCTTGGAGAAGGCGATTGAGCCAGGAGCAGTAGTGACGAGGTTACGAAGATTCAAATGGATTACGAGATTAGAGTATTGCTGTTATTATTCAGTGAAGTAGCCTTAGAAAGATTAGTCTACCTGGAGAGAACTACATTACAGCCAGGTGATATATTCTAACTTAGTCTGTCTGACCGCAAGCGTTAATATATAATAAAGTTAGTTAAACTTTAATGAATGTTAGCAATTCAAGTTGCGTGTATTTCTCGGACCTCCTGTGACGAATCTGTACGGAACCTTTCCACTGATCTTCTTAGGCGTCTTTCTGGGGAATATAAATTCGCGTTTATTTCCAATCAACTCCAAAAAGCTGTACGTGATATTTAAACTAGATAAGGTATTTAAGTCGAGGGTTGTGAGATAGCAAGAGAGATGATGGTAGGCTATTGAGCCAACAACGTTAAAAGCAAAACTAGAAGATTCAAAGAGATTAGATTCGTGAAGACGTCGTGCTGCTAGACGTACCAGAAAGCTGATATAAGCCAGCGGTAAATATAATTCACGTACGCTTAAAATAAGCGTCAGTTTGAGATACTTAATTAAAGTTAATGGCAATTAAGAATTCGAATACGTGTGTTTCTCGGATCTCCTATTTCGGTAAACCTTACTTGAGTTGAGCTAGTTTAGTAATTAATTGTATTCTTAGTAATTTAATTTAATATATAGGCAAATCCCTTTAGAAGACGTAACATATTTGTATTATTTGTTATCAGAGATTTTTGAAGAAATTATAACAAAAATAAATAATATTAGTATTCAAAATGGCTTTTGGTGGTTCTTTGCCTCAAATTAATCTTGGTGTTCAAGGTGTGACCCAGGGGGGGTCATCACACTCCTATTCCGGTAAACCCGTTCGATATTGAGCTTAGTAATTGATTAATTTCATATTTCGTAATTTAATTTAATAGTAAAGTTAAATCCCTTTGACGTAGTTATATAGTTGAATATTTGTAATTAGAAGGTTGATATTTGAACAAAGTGATTTGTTATTCTGAAAATGGCGTCTGGTAATTCTTTGCCTCAATTCAACCTTAGTGTCCAGGGTGGAGCCCAGGGGGGTTCTCACAACTGATGTGAGTGGAAACCCACGCATATCACGAATTTTGACAGTGTTTTGGTCTGTAATCGTTGACCTTGGACTCCCAGCACGTTCATCATTTCCAACACTGTCCTATTCCCCTGAAAACCACTTATCCCAATCAAAAAAATGTACACGAGGCAAAATTTAATCTTCATAATCATCGGTTAATATTTGAAATGTTTTCGAGGCTGATTTCTTAAGTTTCACAATAAACTTGATGTTGATTCGTCATATTTCCGGTAGAATGCAGTTGCCCATGTTCACTCTATGACGCAGTATTCCCAACAGGCGCAATCGATTAAAGCGAAACTGACCACGTGGGATGACGCCATCAAAACAGTTGTTGCCAACTACGCTTGTGACAAGGCTTTATCGTGACTTCTATTAATAACCTCTTGGGAAAACTTTGGGGCCAGAATGGCAATTCTTTCAAACCTACCGAAGAAGAAAACGCGATTATGTAGATTAGGAAGTGTATATATTGGAGCTTTTGTATTCGCATGAAGTTCCCGGCTGATAGTGAGTTCTAAGGAGGAGGTCTAATAGTGCCAGTGAGGTTCTAGGAGAGTTCTACGTGAAGTTCGAAGCCGAAAACTATCCATTTGCCGGATCAAGTGGGATCAAGAATTAGTTTGACGATATAAGGACTTTAGCTGTTCACTGTGGCATAGCGGTAAGATAATTTAGAATATAAGTTTTAAGACTAGAGCGGATTCTGGTAAGTTAGGAAATCATCTATAAATATAGATTCGGTGGTTTATTGCGCTATTTGTTAAAATTACAGTTTAAGTCTCATCACTCTTGATCATAATCCTCCTAGACTAGTGTTGTTTTTCTGAATATAATTTAAGATCATAGTAAACTAATTTTATTATGGAAGAGTTTGGTGGTCAGTCTTTTATCCCCTCAAACTATGGTCGCGTAGATGATGAAGAGATGATACCCCCAGCCCACGGGGTATAACACACTTTTTTCAAGCTATACACTTTGTCTCGTTTTTTGTGCGTGTGTCACACCTTGTATAAATCAATTATTTTTAACGGAGTCCAAATTATCACAATCCCATTCGAAATATTTGCGAATGCTTTCCGTTTATACGTTTTTCATTTTTTTAAAGCCTACTTCATATTCTACAGTTCAGACTTATCCCAAACCAGCAGGTGTTTCAGTTGAGCGTCAGAATTGCCCCAAGAAAGAACCACAAAAGAGACCGACGGAAAAAAATGGCCTTTTCAACCATATCACGTGTAGAACGAAGGACATTAGTCATGAAATACAACAAATGTTGAAACTAAGTGATGACAAACATGTTCTTAAATTACAACAAAAAATTTCTCGCGTCTCTGTTCTGCATTTTTTAATAAATGACTATGTTCACAGCTGTCTATTGTTCGATTGTGAAGAAGGCGATTATGACATCAAGTACCCATGTGTCATGTGAATCAAACAATCCTTTCACCTGAGTCTTTCAGGAATGCTTGTAAAATAACTAGTTATTCATGATAAAAACAAGTTGCTAATCAAAATTTATCTTAAATTTATCTGCAGCTCAATAATAATTTTCGAACATCTACAGAAATTTTGCAATTAATATGATACTTTGGAATAAGATATGTGTGTGAATAATACACATGATAATAAATTATTTTATCATGATTAACAGCATTAATATATGAATATATACCAGTTTCATCCGATGGTAGTCTTTTAAATTACGATAAGCATTGACAAATCCGTCTGTTTTTACAAAAGCTAGAAAAAGAGGAAAAAAGTTTCACAACAATGGATTCAAATTAACGTACAATTTAAAAAGATTTAAAACCAAAGAATGTGTAACAAAAACGATTCTCTAAAGTTTACTTAGAAAGTTGTATCAATTATCAAATTTGTAAAATGCAGGATGATATTAATAACTCCCTCCAAGTTTCCTAACACTATATTAAAAAAAACTAAGACAAATACAGCAAAAATAAAAAGAAAAAGAAAGAAAGAAAGAAAAGAATATCTGAAAGATTATATAAGCAATCCAAGTTTTATTTACATACCTTACAGGTGTTCCATGAGTGAAACCTTAATCTCACAGGATATACAACAATGCGAAAGTCCTAGTTCTAGCCTCACTACTCAACATGGTTCTATCAACAGTATTGACTACACTTGGTATCCTTTCTAGCGTTTTGCTACATCACGCGTCAAAGATGAGTGGTTGGGGGGGGGGAATAAAAACTTCGCCTAATGTAAAAGACCAAGATTTAAGATAAAATAGAAAATATAACACAATACGTAGTGTGACAGGAACTGGATTATCGCAGGAAACTGCGATAACTATTGCAAGAACGGGATTACTGACTTATTCCGCGCAACCATGGTTTCACACTTACAATACCTCTAAGGCAGTGTGCATCCTAGCCTTTTTTTTTTATCACCACGGTCCGGTCAACGTTTGATAATTTTACCGCGGCTCATTTAAGCTGAAGTTGATTGTTTATATTTTAAATTGTTTTGATTTAATGCTTTTAATTTAATTGTATGCCAGCTGGGTGGCGTGGTTGGTTTGTCGCTGGCCTTCTGCACCCTAGGTTGCGGTTTCGACCCCGGCCCAAGTCGGTAGATTTTCATGATGCAGAAAATCGACAGCGGCCATGTCGTATGATTATACGACTTGTAAAAGATCCGTAGAATGTCTGTTTGGCTTAGGTGATCTAGGTAAAATTAAATCCTAGTACAGTTTCGCATTGTCAGAGCTCAGGTGCCTTCCTGTAGGGAGGAATGTGGACGTCAAAATTACCTGAGCCGATTGGCACCCACCTACCGTAATATCCGGCGTATAACGCTCACTTTTAACACAAAAAATAAGATTGAAATTTATGGGTGCGCATTATACGCCGGGAAAAAAATTACAGCTTCAAAAATTAAAAAACAATATATGTGCATAAAAAAACTTAGAATTTTCTGCAAAGAACGGAATACTGTTTATTTAAATGAAATGTCATACATACCTTATGAACTTAACACCCTTTATCGATCGATGGTACTTATAAGCACCATTCACTTTAAAATTACGTAGAATAACCATTTGTACGAATATTCTGACGATATTTAGCAGGAATATTCTTTGAAATCTACTCTTCCGATATATGGCAGTACGGGTTCTATAATGAGTATTTTAGCGGGAAAGTCGAACAGTTTTATAGGAGAAATTGTGATTTCATCAGACGGCGTTTTCAGCGGATTGCGAGGATTATCATTTTTGTCCCGAAAAAATAGTTAATATCAAAATTTAAGTGTCTTGTTTTTTTTTTGTTTTTTTGTATGTAAATTAAGATCTTATAGAAAACGATTTTACTATTTATTTATGTGAACAGTGTGTATAATTAATTTTACAGTTGAATATCTTTAATTAATTAATTAGTTCTAACTAATTAAATTTCCCAAAGCTGAGTATTTTGTTTATGTATATCCCTTAATTTTTGAATGTAGTGATTCAAAAAAAAATCCCATGAAAAAAAGTACAGTAAATCATAATGCGGTCGATAAAGGGTTAAAGGGTTGTTTTTCTAGAAATATACTATTTTTTCAGAATCCTGAGGTTATACCTCGGCTTTAAAACATAATAGCATTGCTAGCATACATTACAGGTTCCTTCGTAAAAAAGGGGGGCGCGTTATACGCGAATATACCTTAAAATTAAAAAATGCAGCTTGAAAGTATAGGTGGGCGTTATGCACCGGTGCGTGTTAAACGCCAGATTTTACGGTATATGATGCCCCGCTAAAAAGAGATACCAGTTTTCGGGGAAATGTACTAGGTCTGTAATGGAAAAATTCCAACCTGAAGCCCCATTAGAAATAAAAAAATATATTTAATTGTATTTAAACATGCCTTTTGAATAAAATACAGTTACACCAAAAAAAAAGTGATTTAACATGGAATACTATAAAGTGTGATTTCCATGGAAAGTCGCACAAATCAGAGAGAAACACGCCACAGTAAATAAAATTAAAATAACTTAATGTACCTTCGGGGCGTCCCTGTACCACTTTATCCATGAACTGTTCAGTGGCCCGAGGGTTGGGGACCACTGCACTGAGGTATGTGGATAACACTTGACTTGTTTCTGTATTCTTTGAAATGTTTTTTTTACAATATTGCTTCGATACTCTGCACGGAATTATAAATAATCCTGTATATATATATATATATATATATATATATATATATATATATATATATATATATATATATTTATATATATATATATATATATATATATATATATTTCTATAATGCTCGTTTTTTTTAAAATTACGATAAACAATAAACAGAAACGTTTGTTTTTTACGAATGCAAGAAAAAGAGGAGAGATAGTTTAAAATGCACAAGTGAAAAAATTAAAAAAGAAAATGCATAATAAAAACGTTTTCTTCAAAATTTATTTAGAACGATTACTTCAAGTTTCGGACTTAGAAAAGGTTTTAGATATTATGTTCTATAAAAGTTTCCTACTTTATCTGAAAAGAATTCGCTCAAAACAAAGCTATTGTTAAAACTGAAATTCGGTTAATCCATAGGCGTAGTTCTGCAGGTCAGAAATATACAATGCACAATGTTTTCAATCTTTTGTAGTCTGGTTGTAATCCTGATCATTCTAGCATGACATGGCAAATGTTTCTTTCACTTGGACAAAACGAAAGCTTATCTGCCATCGTTTGATGACATTTATACCACTATATTCCATAAAGATGGTTGTTTCCTCTTAATAATAGGGTATAAAAACCAAAGTGAAAGCATTTGCACAAATATAAAAAATTTATAAATACCAGTATAAGATTATAGTTTTTCCATCATGTAGAGATTAATGCATTTTAAAATACTATTAATTTTCATTGCACGCACAATTAACTTTTTCTCAAATAAAACTTGTTTCATGTGTTTTGTTTTTCATTTTTAATTTAACACATGAAATCATATTTTGTTGTATAAAAATAAATTATAGTTTAAAAGAACTAAAAAGCACGCTTTTATATTAAATTGAACTAAGTTTTAACTTAATCTTTTTTTAATCGCCAAATCTGGAAACGGGATCTGGAATTAGTCGCCAGATACGGGATGGGATCCGAAAATGGGAAATCATTAATCCTGATTATCCTGATCAGGGCAATGGAACCAAATTATTACATTATTGTATTCTCATCGGTCCTTGGAAAGTGAACAAAGTTTCGAATTTTTCTGACCTTTTAAAATGAGTAAAAATTGAGTTCAAAGATTCCATTACATACAAGTTAAGCTAATAAAAGCGTGTTATTAAAGTTTAGATTAGTGTATTTATTGTTTCTAAAAATGTTTAGATTTTTTTAAGTGCTGATTATATTTTAAATGGATCTATGTGTTTTAAAGCGTGCAATTTTTATTATTAATATTCTAATATTCTTTTATCCTTTTTTTATCTCCAAAAAGTGTTCCCCTCCCGACATAGAAGAATCTATCTACGCACGGTATTTTTTTTATTCATTGAAAACTAGTTGGAAAGTCTTCACTAAAACTTATAATAAAATAAATTTAAGTTCGTTAAGATTAGTAAGTCTTAATCAAATTTATATATTACTATTTCTGACTCTTATTCACCAAATTTATCTAAATAAAACTCTTTCCACTGACGGAGTGAGAGTTATATAAACGTGAGAGTTATATAAACTATGAAGAAACACAAGGGCTATTGGCGACGGAGAAATAGCCCTTGACGTAATTTTGAAATTCGGTGAAGTGACGAGGACGACATCTGAGTGCCTCATCACTTCTCCAAATTACCATACCTTATCAACGGAAAACCTTTGAGTCATGTGACAGACTTTACGTGTGTTCTACCCCCTCTACACGATGGGTCTTCAATAGCACCAGGGTTTAAGCTCAGAGTACGTGAGCGTGACCACAAGGCTACCGAGGTTTTTTTCTTCATTCAGAATATTGTTAAAGTTTCCATCTCCTTTGTGACGGTCGAGGTTCTTTCAACTAATCCTCTTGGAGAAATTATTCTTCAACTGTACTTCGAGTTTAAAACCGCCTTCCGTAGAGATGACTTAATTTTACGCTACGTAAATGCTATTTAAACCATGGCATTGGGTTGTGTAAAAGTTAACAGTGGAAGGTTACTCAATCGTTAGTCGCTAGTCGTTAATCGTTGATAATGAGTTGTTTGTCATCAAGTTATCATTCGAGCTTTATATCTGCCGTTCGGAGAAGTGGAAATAATAGAGAAGCTAGATTTGTGAAAAGGACAATTTAGAAAAGAGTTGGCATGTGATCTACAAGCAGATCAGGAGATAAGTGTACCGTTTATAATCTAATAAGCTTAAATTAGAATTGTTGCCAAGATTATTAAAATTGCTTTAATCATAAATTGATTATCCTGAAATAAACGCATTTTTATAATAATGTTTGTTTCTTCCACAACCTCTCCTTTTTCAATTCCTACCATCAGCTCACACACTCTATTTATTTATCTTCGTGGAATTTTCAATCGTTGATAAAATATATTTTAAAGCGCTCAGTTGAGCTGAAATTTTATATACATGATTATTTTGGATGATAAAACAGTAATTTAGTTATAATTAATAAAAATTAATTGATTTAAACTAATTATTCAAAGAATTACAAATACAGCCATGTTGGCATCATTTTTGACGATTCAGCGACCATTTTGGCGACTTGTGTCAAAACATGAAAAGGTTTTTTTTTTCTCATATTTTAAAGCGCTCGTTTGAGCAGCAATTTTCTATACACTATTGTTTGGGTAAAAATACGATAATTTAATTATAATTAATTAAAATTAATTGACTGAAACTAATTATTTAAAGAATTACAAGTACAGCCACGTTGGTTTCATTTTTAGCGACTTGGGTCAAAACTTTAAAAGTTTTTTTCTCACATTTTAAAGCATTCAGTTGAACTGAAATTTTATATACACGAGTGTTTTGGATGACAATACGATACTTTAATGATAATTAATAAAAATTAATTACCACTTAATGTTGTGATTCTGTCCTATGTATATACTATTTATATTTATTTTGTAACTATTTAATAAAAAGTAGCTAAAATTAAAATTTTCTTTGTTGATCTAAGCACGAATTGTCTTAAATTTTTTTTTATATTACTTGTTTTTTTTTCACCTGCAGGTTGCGACACCTTCAAAACACAATTCTCAAATAAATATCTCAGCCATAAAATAATTCCCTAAATCATGGAGAAAATGTTTTTTACCCTTGAATATATTTAATTTTTTTCGATGTTAGGATACTTATTTTCAAGCATTTCTATTTATTTTTATTAAATATTAACTCAAACCAGTCTAAAAAGGTATTTTCAAATATTGGTCTCTGAGAGGAATTGTTAAGTAATATAAGGATAAGGAAGTTTCTAATCCAATGAAATTTGGTCTTGTTTTATACATGACTATTTGAGTAAGCTAGAAGTCAGAAAAAAGGTGTGTTTTTTTAAATTTGGATTTCCAGTACAATATATTCCCGATGTAATAATAATGTCCTCGAAACAATAAAATAATTTAAAACTTTTGAGCCCATAAAAATAATAAAAAGATCTTAAATCCATAAAATAATTAAAATCTCTTAAATAAAATGATTTGGAAATATTTAATCAGAAACATAGTTAAATACATCATCAACCATTATTAAAGTTTACTGTATTATTGATTCCTAATGCTGAGATCAAATGCACCGGCAAATGTATAATAATTACATTATTAGCTTCTTACGAATTTATGACTTTGAATTGGCGAGTAGATTAAAATAAATCATAACATCGGACAAAGTTAAATTACTTCCCTTTTAAAACGCTGTTAAAAATTTTGTATCATTATAGAATCATCTCACTCAATTAAAAAAAAGCTATTGACGAAGAATACATGGGGCATTGGAAGAGTAAACTAAATATAAAAAAAACACTTCCTTACGCAATATCCTACAGGAAAAAAAAAAGAGTCTAATTTAGTTTTGTTCACCCAGAAATCGAGACAAAGAAACATCCTTTTAATATGGTTATAAAATTAAACTTTTTAAAAATGTTCTTTTTAAACATTAGATCGTTAAATATAGGTGAGAATAAGAATTGAGTCATATTTTTTCAGGTTCAAGCATAATTTCGCAAGTATTTTGAATAATTATTTTGCAATTCCTTTATTTCTCTACATTTTTTCTTTTATTCTCACAAAAAACTAACAAATAATCTTGCAGTTAATAATCTTTCAGTAGCAGTTATAAGCAAGAAAAAAATGACCTTATTTAAAGTTAACGTTTTTCAAACAATAGACTGAAAAAGATACAAATGATTCGATTTAGAACGCTGCATTTTTTCTGCGTGGGAAAACAACCGATAGGAATATTTTGGCAAAAAATGAGGGGGAATCTTTTTACATCAAAAGGAGAACCAAATACATAAAATAAAAATGCCTCCAATGCTCCTCTAATAGTTTTAGAATTCATAGTCCATTACGAGTGAAGTTGATTCATCAATACTCGATTTTACTTAATAAAAGCGCGAAAAAGGAGTAAAACTTACCTAACTAGTCCAAGTTACACCAGGTTGTTTTGGGGTACTCGTGTTTTAATCATGCCCTCATTTCGATCCTGCACACGGTACCCCTCTTTTTTGAGAACTTGATGAATTCGAACAATATTTCTTAAAATTTTACGGTTTCTGCTGATATCCAAAGTGGAATGGCCTGACTCAAGAGAATCCGCCGATTAGTGATTTGTTGACTTTTGCTGATAATCAACAAATCAGACTTCGAGTATGTGGTTCTTACCTCTTCAACTGATAACACATCCGTTGAAATTCAGATATTTTCTTCCGACATAAACATATAATCCTTACATGCGAGTAAAAAAATAATTTTTCGATAGATTCTCAGCGGGGGTATAATGAAAGATTTCAAGAAAGTTTGTGTGATTTTGTTTGGAATGTAAATTTTAAATATTGCGCTGAAATTTCTGCAAAATAAAAGGTTTTTAAATAAGAATATACGAAGTGAAAATGGAGTATATTTTTGTTGTGAAAGTTATCAGTATAGTATAAGATATTTCAAGATACAAAATCGTTTGAAAAAGTTCCGTGGTCATCATTTCACCTAAAAAAATTCTAGCACTAACAACAACAAAAATGCACTGAATGATATGTTCAAACTCTTTAAATGGATCAAAACTGCACAGAGAATATATGTTGGAATATAAAGAGTGTTTTTTTCCAGGTATAGAAGTTTAACTTGGCATTACTTTCCAAAATGGCGACAGATTTAACAGCTGTCAAGTGATTTATTTATAGTTTGGTTTGGCAATTCATCATGAATAGACTCACGCCTGAACAACGCTTTCAAATTGGCCCAAAATGAGATTGCCGTTGTTCCCGATTTTCATAAGCGAATTTTGTTTAGCGATGAAGCGCACTTCTGGTTGAATGGCTACGTCAACAAACAAAACTGCCGCATTTGGAGTGAAGCTAATCCACAAGTGTATGTCGAAACACCGTTACATCCAGAAAAACTGACTGTTTGGTGCGCTTTATGGGCTGGTGGAATCCTTCTCCAAAAACGATGAAGGCCACAACGTTACAGTCAATGGTGATCGGTATAGAGCCATGGTTACTAACTTTTTCATTCCTGAATTGAACAATCATGATTTCCAGGAGCTGTGGTTCCAACAAAACGGCGCAACATGTCACACAGCTCGTGCCACAATCGATTTATTGAAAGACACGTTAGGTGACCGCCTAATTTTACGTTTTGGACCAGTGAATTGGCCTCCAAGATCTTGTGATTTAACACCGCTAGACTATTTTCTGTGGGGCTATGTAAAGTCATTGATCTATGCGGATAAGCCACAAACGCTTGACCGTTTGGAAGACAACATTCGCCGTGTTATTGCCGATATACGGCCACAAATGTTGGAAAAAGTCATCGAAAATTGGACGTCCAGATTGGACTACATCCGAGCCAGCCGTGGCAGTCCTATGCCAGAAATCATATTTAAAATGTAATGCCACAAGATTATCTTTCGAATAAAAAAAATTCATGTCAATCGAATAATACATCGTTGTTTTATTGCAATTTAAAGTTCTATACCTCTAAAAAAACACCCTTTAGTAATTACAATTGATCATTTTCTTTAAGGGAATCAGGACGTTCTGGATATCGCAAAACAAGCAAAATTTCAATTTTCGGAGTAACATTATTGTCATAAACAAAAAGATTCCATAAATAAAAAAATTGTATCACACAATCTATATACTTTTATTAATGTACTATAACATAAAATTTTTAATTGTGTACAAAATTTTTAGAAATAAAAGGATTTGAAAAAGTACACTCCACACACAAAAGGAGCTTCCGTATACATGGTGTTATTTACCTGTATTTTTCCTTTTATAACATAAAACCACCAAAAAACATGTTGTTTTAGTTACAAAATTGTACCTTTATTTAAATGTGCAATTTTTTTATGCTTGAGCGCTCAGGGTTTTTTTTCTTTAAATTTGAATCTTAATTTTTTGTAATTTTAATTAAAAAAAAGGGTAATTTTTTTAGAAATTGGGCAGTAAAAATAAAAATACTAACATTTTAAAAATTAAATTAGTAGCATTAAATACTTTATTACTGTACAAAATCTCATACCAAGTGTCACTAAAATATAATGGACATATTCCTGTGACATGATAACTGAGCCACGTGCGTTCGACTAATCAGTCCATAAATTAATGTGACGTCATAATTATATCATAAATATAATCACACGTTTCCAGCCAATTAGTTCATGCGCTTCACTGTTGCCAACTTTTACTTTTAGCAGAAACTTTCTTTTAGAAAGTACATATTTGTCAACGATATAATAATGCACATATTGAAACAAAATGCACTTGATTTAAAAGTATTCGTATAATGCAAGTATTTTTTTTTATTTTGAAAACTGTTTGAAGAATTTTAACACGTGAACTCTTTACCAAATCATCAGATTTTAAATGTTATCTAAACTTTATACAAATTGAACAACTAGTATGTTAATTTTTAATCAATGGGAAACACGTGATTGCCGTTATCACGTGACCATCATGAATTTAGTCCATGGATAGATTGTTCTACGAATGTACTTAAAAACTAGAAAAACACATTTTGAATAATATGAAAAAATATTTAAAAAAACTAAATAAAATGCTTCAGCTACCTAAATTTTGATATTTGAAACACTTCAGAACTATATTCATCTAGCATGAATACTTCTAAATCATCTTTTTCCTTTTATTTTGTCTTTCAATAGTTCTGGACCTTTGATGGCTTTTTAAATCATTATCTCGGCTTCACAAATTTCAACTTTGTCAGTTTTCCGAAGACCTTTACAAGCGTTAATCCTTGGATTTATTTTTAGTTCTCTTAATACTTCCGTTCTTGCATGTGCATCTTCATTAAAGTATATCATAGCGTCCCCCCATTACATCAATTTCCAATTTTTTTTTTTTTTTTTTGTTCACAAATGTATTCTTTGGAACTTGATTCCACACAGAATTGTTGAAGCTTTCATTTGGGCTTTGAGTACGGTCATGCAAACTTTTTAGTAAAAGTTCTTTTGCAGTTAAGTCTCTAAAAATATATGTTTTTAAAATTAAGTATGTGTTTTTAATCGTAAAAATAACTGATTCTGGGAGGGAAATGTTTGTAGATGTACTTTTCTCCAGTTACAAGTCTTTTGTTGTAACTCTGACCAGCTGTTGTTTATATTTTAAAACTGCAATTTTATTCTGGTATTAACCATTAAACCTATGCATGTTATACGTTTTGTGAATCAGCATTAAATCTATTTTTTAAGATAAAAATTGAAAAATCTATCTTTTGAAGGTTAAAATCTAAATATAATTTAGATGAGAAAATTTATAATTCAGAAATTATTTAAGCTAATCTGCTGATAGGTCACTGAGTAATGAAAATTGTGATCCTCCATTTTAGATGAAAGAACAATTTTTTACAATGAATTATGCCTTAAAAAGATATAATTTTATTTATTCATAAAACAAGTTGGATACATAATATTAATCAAAATTTATTCACAAATTAAACAGATTTGAGTATTCGATTTGCAAAGGGAGAAGAGGGATTAAAAATCAATAAAAAAATCAAATACGGTAGATATTTTCGATATCATGGCTCTTTAAGGTCTTAGAAATTTACACTAGAGTATTATTTTGTTATGACAAAATAAAAAAAGAAATAGAAGTACTACATCTTCTACATGAAATAACATAATAAAATACGATGAATTTTTTTTGTAAAGGAACTCTGGTCAAAAAAGATTATTTTTCTTCCCACGAGATATCATTATATATATACTATATATATATATATATATATATATATTCACTATATATTTTATCGAAACAATTTTTATAAGCAAATAATTCAAAAGATTTTTAATATTTTTTTTAACTTTGTTCTTATTATTTTAAAATTAATGATAAAAACAGGAACTTTATTAACTTAAGTCTCTATCTAATATTGTGCTCGATATTTCATTTGATACTTCTAAATTTAAATACCTCGAAACAGGAAACATGTAACCCTCTAAATAGATTTAATATCTCCGTTATATGGCATTCTTTTTAATGCTTTTCGTAGAAATTTTTCTCCCTACGTATATACTTCAGAGAGATATATTGTATACCGGAAAAAAATGTCTAATTTATACAATTTTGGCTTGAAGGTAAAATATTAGATATTACAATAATAACAATTTAAAGCAATTTTATTTTGACTAAACTTATTCGTTTTTTCTATTCGTTATGATTTCGCAAAAGATACATTAATTTGAGAAATTTGATGAAAGAAATGAAAAATTATTCTATTTCACATTTGCGAATTATTAGAAAAACCAGTGCTAAGAAAATAACAATCGGGTGAAAGTTATTTTTAAATAGAATAGAATTAAATCCATGCACAGAAAAATAGGGCAAAAATTCTCCATACTCTAGAGAAAAAAACTGAAAGGGCAAGGGAAAAAACACACTGATCACACACTTAAAAAATGCATTCAATAAAAAAAAAAGAATCCAAACAGCAACGCGCGTTCACACTTACCTTCAAAACGGTATTACTCGCACTAGAACGAACGAGTCATTCAAAGTCAATGCTGAACGCAGGCTGATTTCGGTATATAAATTAAACATATCCACACGTGTTTCATAGAACTGCAACAATCTGCTGCGAAATAAGTTATAACAAACTAAGCAGGATGCTACTTTAATGGACCGAACCGCATGACGTCAAAAAAATTCTTGTTCCTGCATATCCTTGCCATTCTCGCGACTAAAATGAGTTATAGTTCTAGAGATATTCATTTTCATTAGAGCAGACGACTTTTAATATGTCCACAAATTCGACGAATCGAATTCTAGCTCTCGAAGATTTGTACCGAAAAATTAGGCTTAGTTGGAAAAGAACACTTTAAACAGAATTGGAACTGTTACGAAATTGCTGGACTTATCACAAGGAATATTTTAAAGTAATATTTTTCACTTATAATTTGAATATATCCAATATTCTTTGCAAAGATAAGTGATTTAATAAATTATGCTCACCAAACGATTATTTATTCAGATATATATCAAGTATTTTTGATTACGTCATCATTTTTATTAGCTTTTATTTAAATTTTAATAATTTAATTGCATTACCTTTATTTTTTTCTTGTTTTCATATTGTTATCATTTTTAGCAAAAGAAGATTTTCCATGAGTTGACATTTAGGAGATTTTCATCGATTTTAACGATTCTTTTTTTCATGTTAATATTCCATGGTATCATAAAAGGCTTTCTGTTCTTTGTCAAAGGCCTTTTATTTAAAAAAAAACTGCGAAATAGTTGTTTTTAACTGACAGCAAATACATCAATTTCTATTATTATAAAAGCATAAAAAAAAGGAGATGTTTGAAGAGTTAAAAAAGAACTATTATATTTTTAAGTAAATAACATTTTTCAAGCCTAACTTTTATAATCATAGTGCTATAAAATGATAATTTTTTTTATTAAGTCATCACGTTTCCAGTTTTTATTAACATTTTAATATTCTAATAACATTACCTCGTATTTTTGCTATGATAATGTTATTTCTTACACAAAAGAAAATTTTCCATAATTTTAACATTTAGAAGATTTTTATCTTTTTTTTCTTAATGATTTTTTTCATATTAACATTACAAGACATCATATAAATTTATCCCAATTATTTTCATTAAGTCAAAAGTATTTTAAAAAACTGCAATATAGTTGTTTTTAATTACTAGTAAATGCATCAATTAATATTATCATGAACATATCAGACATTAGAAAAATAAAAAAGAACTACAATAATTGAGTATTTTTAAATATTTTTGGGAGGTAACCCCTGCCCCCCTAACGACGGACCAACTCCCATTTTACAAATTATATAACTCTGTTCATACTAATTGCTCAAATTGTAAAACTATAATTTACATGCACTATGTAAATCTATTTATTTGTTCTTTTTATTGCAAAATTCGTTTCAAAATTCTTTGCACTCCTTTTTAGTTAAATTCATCACTGAAGCTGCATCGTCCAACATTTCATTGATAAAGTCCTCAGATTTTGATAAACTTGCAGCTTCCTGAAAAGTTGAGTATGTATTTCAGTTGATAAAAAAAATAAGTCATCGCATGAGAAACCGCTTTTCTTCTTACGGAACGATTCCATTCCAGGCAATCATTGCGATATTTTTCTGTGAGATGCAATAATGCACTATCGCAACCATATTGGCGACATAATATGAAAGGAAACACATAGTTACCAATTCAGTGCGTACGACACATGCAAAACCGGGGGTGCCAACCTTGGCGAGTTATCTTGAACATTGACATTGAGGCGATAGTACGTAATAATTTATTACAGCGTAATGAAAAACTTTTTTTATACATAGAGAGATAAAACTGCTCTCTCAAAAGTCTAACTTTTATATTCACTGTGCTATATTTTTTGCATAAAATTTTAATAAAAACTTTCTCAACTATTTTTTAAATAGTTACTTTTACAATTTATATATATATATATATATTATACTATACTATACTTCACATAAATTTATTGTGACTTGTATGAAATAAAGTTTCATTTTGTACAAAAACGTTATAGTCAAGTACTTATCTGCGGAATACCTTGACATGAGTCAAGTTCACCTTGGAAAATTTATTTTTCGATAAGAAAGTTCATTCATACAAAGTCTACCGTATAAGTTATTATGTAATTCTTTGTGCATTTTAAAGTATCTAGATTATTTTTACAGGAAAGTTATTAACTACTTTGTTAAACCAAAGTTGTCAAATAATGGCATTGTAGAATCTATCGGAACTGTAATATGCCGCTCTCCCATTACGAAGTAAAAATATTCCTACAACAATACTTGGCCAGTACACAGCTAAAACTGTAACAAAGCCTGTGAACTACGTATAGGAATTAAAGTTCCGACTATAGTCCGCATGCTTAAAATTATACGGTAAAAAGTTTAATTTTAATACAATGAGTAAGAAGTAATAAATGTAGATAGAGATTTTTATTACATAAGTATTGAAAAATTAAGCAATATTAAACGTTTGAATTCTTTCAAATTTTAATTGCTTCTTAATAAAAAATGGAATATATTTTTATTATTTACTTATAACTTATCGACAACTTAAATATTTTTTTTTAAATTAGGAATGCAGACGCACCCTTATTATTACATCCCTCTTTTGAAATCAAGTTCGAGAATTTCCGAGAATTTGCATCTTTATTGTAGAATAAAATTTCAAAAATAAAAAGCAGTTATTGGATAATAATCTTTCTAGAATTTTCATCTTTCTGATTTTTGATAAATTGATTTATACTACATAGGATTTATGAATAAAAGCCAGAAAGTTTGAATTTTTTTTCTATAAGAACAGTTAGTTGACCGGGAAAAAAATGTTAATAGAATTATTGGAACCAATACTCTTGATTTGAAAAAACGTATGTAATTAAACTTAAAACTTTGTTTTAAAGTGTTTATAAACACTTTAATTTTGAATATTCATAAAAACTTAATTTAAAAGTTAAGCTTAACGGTTGAATTAAATTTTGATGAATTCCAATAAATCTCCAAGAAAGAAGAAAAAATCGTCTGAATTTGCGGAAGTTTTTTTAATATATTATACTCAAATTTAAATATTTCAATGTTGAATTATCACTCAATGTTTTACTTATTAATATATTTTAAATATATATTTGATAATGCAATTTATGACATAAAAATGTATAATCTGTTTTATGAATGAGAGACACTGTCAATTTTTTTTATCAACTTTAGATGGAAAAAGAAATTATTTCATTCAAACTGTCTTTTAACATCAACATTATTTGTCCGTCTAAATGAGGTAGTTTTTCTGTTATTGTTTAAATGTGGGATGATGGTGACAACATGAGAACGGTTGCTCTGCAACTTTATGATACAAAAAAATGTTGCAAAATGATATCCATTCATTAAAATAAAATAGTTTGCAAATAAAATTTTATTTCTCCAAACTGAAAGATTTCCTTTTTATCAGAAATCATAAATGATGCAATGACTGAAAAAGTTTACAACTTAAAATGTGTTGAATTAAATGTACAGCACAGGTGTGGAAAAAACTGTGAAAAATGATACTTCTCAAAGCTAGCATAAATTTGTGGAACCTTATTCCTTATGTACAGATTTCGGAAGATTAAATTTGTTTATAACGTTCGAATTCTGACTTCTTAACTATCAAGTAAATTGTAATGGTGTCAAAGGAAATGATAAATTAATTTTCTTTCAGCATGAGATAAAATTATGAGGAGGTAAATGTCCTAACAGCTTTCATACATTCACCAACATTTAGTAATAAAAATAACATACTTAAATTAATTAAAAATCGTAAATACGTTATTAAGCAACGCCAAAATAACCTTTCTTTCTTTCACGAAAAATATAATTATTACCAGTAATTAAAAAAATCTTGAGTAACTTTGTGTGTGTGTTTTTTTATCAAATTTGCTTAAATCCATATTCTGTTTCAATTTTGGATTACACAATCAAATGAACAGTATACAATACAAACATGAGATTTCTCACCCCCAACCCCATTATATATGTGAAAAATGACGTTCGATAGACCTCTCTTACGCGAGGGGTGGGAGCATTCTAAAAAACTCGCAGATGGAAGCGCCTATAGGTGATCTCTACGGTAAAAGTTAGAACCTGTTGGCCTATGGGGGATTTGAAACACTCATCCTATCTTGTGTACAGCACAGTACGTTTATAAAAATTTTAATACACCCTTATAAATTCCTATTAGAATAAAACGTTTAAGTATAGTGAGATAATACGAAAACGCTTAAGACCAGCGTTTCTCAAACTGCGGGGCACGCCCCCTAGAAGAGCGTGATAACTGTACGAGGGGGGAACGAGCATATTGAAAAATCTAAAAAAATTATTTAAAGAAAATTATTAATTTAATGAAAGTAAATAAAATAAAGAGAGTGTTTTTTTTCCAGGTATAGAAGTTTAAGTTGGCATTACTTTCCAAGATGGCGACCGATTTAACAGCTGTCAAGTGATTTATTCTCAGTTTGGTTTGGCAATTCATCAAAACGATCCTCAAGCAAGGCGTAGATTCGTCGAATGGGCCCAAAACCACATTGCCGCTGTTCCCGATTTTCATAAGCGAATTTTGTTTAGCGATGAAGCGCACTTCTGGTTGAATGGCTGCGTCAACAAACAAAACTGTTGCATTTGGAGTGAAGCTAATCCACAAGTGTATGTCGAAACACCGTTACATCCAGAAAAACTGACTGTTTGGTGCGCTTTATGGGCTGGTGGAATCCTTCTTCAAAAACGATGAAGGCCACAACGTTACAGTCAATGGTGATCGGTATAGAGCCATGATTACTAACTTTTTCATTCCTGAATTGAACCATCATGATGTCCAGGAGCTGTGGTTCCGACAAGACAACGCAACATGTCACACAGCTCGTGCCACAATCAATTTATTGAAAGACACGTTTGGTGACCGCCTAATTTCACGCTTTGGACCTGTGAATTGGCCTCCAAGATCTTGTGATTTAACACCGCTAGACTATTTTCTGTGGAGCTATGTAAAGTCATTGGTCTATGCGGATAAGTCACAAACGCTCGACCATTTGGAAGACAACATTTGCCGTGTTGTTGCCGATATACGGCCACAAATGTTGGAAAAAGTCATCGAAAATTGGACGCCCAGATTGGACTACATCCGAGCCAGCCGTGGCAGTCCTATGCCAGAAGTCATATTTAAAAATGTAATGCCACAAGATTATCTTTCGAATAAAAAAAAAATTCATGTCAATCGAATAATACATCGTTGTTTTATTGCAATTTAAAGTTCTATACCTCTAAAAAAACATCCTTTACATTCTGACAAAATAAAAAAAATAATAAAATTAACATTTACCCTAATATAGTACACTTATGAATGTACCAGCACTACATAATGCCTGTTTTATAATCAAGTTAACAATACTAGGTTTAGAGCAAATTTTTAATAATTACCAGTGATCCCATAGGCTTGTCACATATAAAATTATATACAAAAATTAACACTTATTTTGATCACTTGGGAGGTTTATAAATAATGCCAACATTGTCGATTAAAATCTACGTGATTCGCTCCCCAATGCCACCTTTTTCCACGTAGGCGTGCTTATGTGATGTATTGTGTGGTAGAAAAGGAATAAATACACGGAATTCTTTCGCAAACACTGACCAAATCCTTTTATTGCATTCCAAAGCCTTCGGAATAATTTTACAGAAATGTGATGACTCCCCCCCCCTGCGTCTCACCTCGAACACCAAGATTAATTTGAGGCAAAGAACCACTAAAAGCCATTTTGAATAATAATAATATTTATTTATTGTTATAATTTTCTCAAAAAAATCTCTCTCTCTGGTAACATATAATAATATTATGTTACGTCACTTAAAGGGATTTGCCTTTATATTAAATTAAATTACCAAGAATGCAATTAATTAATAATTAAGCTCAAGCTCAAATAAGGTTTACCGAAATAGGAGATCCGAGAAATACGCGTGTTCAAATTCTTAACTTTCATTGACTTTAACTAAGTCGCTTAAACTGACGCTTATTTTAAGCGTACGTAAATTATATTTACCGCTGGCTTATATCAGCTTTCTGGTACGTCTCGCAGCACGACGTCTTCACGAATCTAATCTCCTAGAATCTTCTAGTGATGCGTTTAAAGTTACTAGCTCAATAGCCTTCCATCATATCCTTGGTATCTCGCAACGCTCGACTTAAATACCTTATCTAGTTTAAATATCACGTACATCTTTTTGGAGTAGATTGGAAATATAAACGCGAATTTATATTCCCCAAAAAGACGCCTAAGAAGATCAGTGGAAAGGTTCCGTACAGATTCGTCACAGATAGCATTGCACAGAAAAGATCGTACTTCGGGAAGAAGCATGCATACATCCGGGGTATTCAGCACACCGGTTGACCGAGACGTTTATAAAAGCCAGTGGCCAGTCGCAAGAAGTTAACGTCAGATGGTAGCTTTCGTGTCAAAGCATAGTATTATTGAATTCAATGTATTTTTATTTGTATGAAAAGTGAGGGGAGGGGGCGATGAAAATTATGTTTGAATATTAGGTCGCATATATTAAAAGTTTGATAAGCCCTGGTTTAAGACGAAATATCTGTTAACACAAAACAATATGACGGTCGCGAAGAAATACTACGCATTTTTTCATGCCTTTCGAAAGTGAAAATCGCTTTACACGAAAAGATTTCCCTTCTGGGAAAAGAAGGATATTGAAACTCAGCCAACAGATGCTTGAAAAATTTGTTGTATTATTGGACCATGTCCAACTGCATCATCGGAATAATTCGTTGCAGTAGATGATGGTAATGAGTGCACAACCCCAATTATGACGGGCTAAGTTCTTTTGGAGTTTGTTCAAAGCTCAAAAAATATTGATGCAGATTCTGACAATGAAATTGAAATAAGTAGCTTTTGTGAGTGTTCCTAAGCCATCCAAAATGAAGAACACCATGAAAAGTATGTGCGGTTATGTAAACGCTCATTACAATGACTAGATGAATAACAAAACGGACGACATCGAATAATTCGTTGGAAATTTCCTGTTATAAAAGACAATGGAAAGAAAAATATCCGATTATCTTCCAAATATTTCAATAAATTTTTTATTTTTCAAAAAATCTTAAAGAAATTTAAAACAAATTTTTAAAGTTCTTGTGAATATTTTGATTTCATTGGTTTTTATTAAATTCATCAATATATACACATCTTTTCAGTCCCTTCAGTTTCGTGTTAAACGATTTTAACTGTACATTAATAGCCTGTAAAATACCGTTGCCACTGTCGGCAATCGTACGAATTAATAGCGGAGAAGTTAATATCCTTACTTTTTTAACTGTAAGCACTTTTTCTCGTCATCTCACAGGACAACACGTTGAAGACTTCGAGAATGGCAAATTTTTATTTTTAGATATATTTATCTCAGTTGGCTTATCAACACATTAAATGTCAGGAACATAAATCAAGAGTGAAAACTAATGTCGATACGCTCTGATTAAACATACAATCACGCAAAAACGCCAACTCATTGGCGACGTTGTCAAAAGGTGAAAAGATTGAATAGATGAAAAAAAGCCATTTTGTAACAAATCTATGTTCATGCATTCATACATTCGATTTTTTTCTCTTTTATTTGGAAGCCTTATATTCGCATTCCAATGTTATAAGCATTGTGTATATATTTTATATACACTTAACTCCTTTTTTACACGATTTTAAGGATTTTTTTGTGTGATTCTTTTGTCTTAGCATGAATTTTAAAAAAAATTTGGGGGATTCATGCCATATTAGGATGAGGATCATTTGATCGAATGTATGACAGTTTATGTTAATAAACAAGACGATACTAGCGAAGTCGCTTGAAATTTGCTACAAGTATGGAACAACATTTTATTGCTCATGATCTTAATACAGAGCGAGCATTAAAATTTCTGCGTAATCTTGTTTAGCAGGATATCAAGAATTATATAACAACTTAAGGAACCAAAAAGACAGCCTCACTAATAAGACTTAGTAACAAAAAAACCAACAGAGGCTTTTTATAACGCGAATGAAATTCTTCATTTGAATCAAAACTGACAGTTTTGCAAAACCAGAAATGGCGAACCAATGGCACATGGCACAATATTTTGGACACGCCACCCAACAAAATGGTTTGCATTTTAGTTCAAAATATTTCCGTAATTGATTCGTCAATCAAGAAATTTTCAGCGAGAATTTTCTCAGTTCAATTATCGGTAATACTCAAGTATGTTATGCTCACTGATACGACTTCATGTAATAAATTGAACTTGCCCTAATTCGATTGACTGGGAATTGAAGAAATTAAAATGCACTCCTGATTGTTTTCCAGTCTAGTTCAATATGGATTCAAAAATTTATTGAAGGGGCCGTGGGTAGCCTAGTGGTTAGAGCATCGGACTTCAGACCGGAAGGCCTGGGTTCGATGTCCGATGTTACCAAATACCCTCCGAGTACACACGGAGTACGTGCTCGTTAAATCAGTGGGTCCGTAGTCTTGTGGGCTGAGTCACGATTGCAGAGACTGGAGAATATTTCCCTCCCTTTCAGTTTCCATGCAGAAATTGTGGAGGTGGAGATAGGTGGTGTTACCATCTATCGTCCCTTCGGGGAATTTCGCCGAGCTAAATTGTACTGTCACCTGTATGGTGCTCAAGGCCAACGACAGGCGTACCTCTAGCCCCATGCCACGATGAATTTCGTGGGCCTAGATCTGACTACGTCAGACAGGTGGCATTAGAAACAACAGCAACAACAAAACTTATTGAAACAAGAAAAAGTTGGAAATGATTGAAATAGAAAGATTAACAAGCAATTATAAGTAAAAATATCAGTAACGAAATTTTGGGACATGGAGTTGAATTCCAGATACAGTTAACTGTTTGAAGAAGCTGCTGTCTCATGCTACTTTAACCATATTTTCATCTACCTATGACTGCGAGTCATTCTTTTCAGAGATGAAAAAATAACATTAAAAACTCGCTTAGAAACCGTGTAAAAGATGACTCTAATTCAGCATGCATTCTGCTAAAAATAACATCTTACAATCCTAATATATTATTTGTTATCTAATCTGCTACAACAAAAGTCACATTAATGTAACTTTAGCTTAAATTATACGTACACAACTAAAACATTTACTACTGCAGAGTGTAAAATGTATTTTTTCGTAGAAAATAAAGAGTTTTGAGTTGTTAAGTTTGATTATTTTCCCAGTCAGCACAAGTCAAAATAACTTGCCGGCACGTCTAAACCTCATTTAACATTTCTTTTGAAAAACTGGCACGCGGACTTATAAAGGTTCGCCTTCCCTGGGCTAGACATACCTGACACATCTACTGATAATAGCATTTTGGATCCAGTTCGTAATAAACGTGCACACTTATTATGAAGAAGCGATTAATAGTTGTTCGTCGTTTTATTCCTAATTTGAATTTGAATTTTAATTTTTATAGGTTGTATGTACCTATGGACAGATAGAATTTTCGCTGTACACTGATTAAAATTTTTTTTAAGCAAAAAAGAATAATTTTGCTTGTATACTAATAAAATGCTGCAGTATACTGTTTTGTATACTGTAATATGCAATACTGATTTTTTTATTAATTTTTTTGCACAATTTCTTTGGGGGGGATAGTTCAAGATTTTTCCTTTTACACGATTTTTTTTTAAAAATTGAGGAACATACCCCCCAACTTACCATGTGTCGCGTGAATTTTTGCACGGTTTTCTAAAGAACCTTTTTACCGTATAAAAAAAAGAGTTTGGTTATAAATTACAAGAAAAGTTAAGTGAAAAAACAATCTGCTGGTTTATATCATGAAATGAGAACCTCAAAGAGCAAAGCCTTCAAAAACAAGAAGTGGCTGCGGTAACCTAGTGCCACTTCAGATCAGCTGTGTAGGGAAGGGCAGCGATGCACGTTAAATCCGTCGAGAGCTGAAACGTCCTCCCGTTGGTGTGGTGTGGTAGGTAGGAGAGGGGGGTGCCAGCTCAGGTGTCGTCCTCATCACTTGTCAATGGTTCAAAATTACGAGATCCGTCTCCAAATGTCCTCGAGTCGATTTAACCCTTAACTGCCGATTGAAAGTTACGTGATTTGATTCCCAGTGGACAGCTTGGAGTTTGTTCAAAGCTCAAAAAATATCATTGATGCAGATTCCGACGATGAAAATAAAATTCATTCGGATGACTGTTCCCATGTCATCCGAAATGAGGAACGTCATGAAAAGTATACTCAGTTATTTAAACGTACATTCCAATAGTGAAGTGAATAACAAAATGGACGACATCGAACAATTTGTTGACAATTTGATGCTAAAAAAAACGATGCAAAGAAAAATATCAGATTATTTTTCAAAAACTCAATAAACGTTTTGTTTTTCAAAAAAATTGAAAATTTTGCATTCAATTTCTTTAAATTCTTGTGAATGTTTTTGTTTCATTGGTTTTCATCAAATATATTGATATATTGATTAATTTTATTGATATATAGGTTTTTTTGCAATATCCTTTTACACGAAAAAATATTCCAGTCCCTCCAGTTTAGTGTTAAGCGATTTTTACCGTAAGTACTTAAGGTGCCTGACTAGTGCACAAACGTCATTTTTGATGAAAATTACGAATTTTTTTACTTCAAATTTTATATAGTTAAATTTTCTGCTTTCTAAAAATAACTTACTTTCGTTTGTACTTCAATTATCTACGAAGTTATTAGTTTTTATGTCAAGAGAGAGCAGCAAAAACGAACCCGAAGTTAAATATCGAAACAGTAAGTGTTTGCATTTTAATACTGTTTTTTTTTACACTTTTTTGGTGTTTATCGAATTTAGTTAAAAAATAGTAATGTAATGAGACGGGACATGGTAATATTTTATAAAAAAATAATTTATTAGTTTTAAGTGAAATTTGGCAAATAAATTTGTAAATTTTTTGTCACTTCTCGATTTTCTTATGCCTTTGCTTCTCGATATTTTGTTTCATATTTAACTTTTTTTATATTTGATAGAAAACTCTGTTCTTAAAGATGGAATATTGATTAATTATGCCTAAAGCAAGGTCTGGGAAAGCTAAAGAATTTGCTTCATCATTGGTGCTAATAGTATTGAGAATATTGACACAGAGCTAATCCCAATAATACTTAGTCAGCTGGTGGCAAAAAGTTGAAATCTATTCATAAATGTTTCGAAATTTACTCAGAAAGCCTTTTTCAGTAACATTTTATCGAGTATTTTACTTAAAGATACAATTATTGAACTTGAAACGTCTCACTTAAGTGCATTATTAACGTTAATTCCTTTTAATTTGTGATATACAGGTTTATTATCATTATATATATATATATATATATATATATATATATATATATATATATATATATATATATATAATTAGAAATGCAAATACTTCCCTTCCTAAGATCTTGTACATGGATTTGTAAAATTTGATCTGGAAAGCATTTTAACTCCTGTGGGACACCCCTTAGAATATAGAAAATTTTCTCGGGAAAAAAAGCTTCACAGAAATCAAAATTACTAAGGATGAAAAAAAGTCAAAGTGTATTCATATGGAGGTTTTAAAAACTGTTCTTTATATGCTTTTCATTATAATTTCTTATAACCTTTGAGATAAGCAATATTTTTAAAAGAAGGGAACATTAACTGGCAAAATAACACACATTAATATATTTTATATTACATATTTCTTAAGCTCTAAGATATTTAGTGGAAATATATACCTGTTTTTCCATCTAAAAATTATTATTTTTTAACGTAATAAAGTTCTTCTAGTGTGCTTTTATATCTTTAATTTGTATTTAAAATAACTATACATTTAGACGTTAAGAAAAGCTTTTTTGACTCTATAAAATTGGGGTAACATAATTAAAAAAGAATTTGAAACAAATCTATAATACTTATATGGGCTTTTAAAAGGTTTGTTCTTTTGATATAAAGAGGTTTTATGTTGTTTTAATAATCTTTTATAATCTTTTAAGATTAGATTTTAAATCTTTAAATGCGTTTTTCTCCAAAACAGATTTTTCCGTATTTTATCGCATGGCAAACATAATAGCTCAAAAAGTCCTTGAGATAATTGCATGAAATTTAGCATCATTGTTTATTATTATAGTATGCATGTTGTGCACTAGATAATAAGAAAAAACAATATATTTACCTTTTTTATGATTGTTTTTCTTTGTGATAAATGCAAAATTTTTGAAAATTTTTCATTTTGTGCACTTTTTGATCTCTAATTTTGTGATAAATTAAAATTATTCAAAGATGATAGAGCAAAGTATAAGTAAACGCTTTCAGAATAAAATTCAAAGAGCTTTTTTTATCTTATGCATTAGAATTTATTTTACAGTGTTTGCCGCGATGTCCAAAAAATGCCTAATTTTAACCTAAAATTGTCCATTTTCTTACAAAAATATATTGGAAATTTTTTTATTTGTTATTTTTATAAGTTTTCAGTTATAATCAAACAAAAAATGAGTTTAAAAATGAACTTTCAGCATTATTTCAAAAATTTGTTCCCGCAACTAGTCAAGCACCTTAAGAATATATCCTCTTCCATTTACATATTTAAACTAAAACGATATATATTTAGACCAAATATACCCATAAAATTTCCTTTTGTAAGCAAAAACCAAACCGAGACAAAAATTATCAATAGAAATCAACATATTTTGACGAAAGGTTTTCTATAATTGTATAATAATTTTAATTAAGTAGATTATCAAAGTAATTGATCGAAATAAAAAATTAAAAATTTATATTAGAACGAAATATTTAGGGACCGTATTTTTGTGTTTGCCTAATGTGATGATTTAAACTACGCTTTAAAAGGATAGTATGTATAGAAACTCAAAATCAGTGGCGCAACAGCCCATGAGGGCTAGGGCCTACTGTGCCCATCCCAGTATACGTGATCATTGGGCGCTGAGGTGCATGAACAAGTGTCCCGATCGGGTGGTCAGTCTGAAGCGAGACCCCCAGTGTTTAAATCTCCAAGCATGCTTGGTACTCATTTATCGACCCACTGAGTATGTATAGAAGATATACTAAAATTTTCCCAGCATAATTTTTATTTGAAGTTAAAATTGAAGAATATATCGAGGATATGAAGAGATTTTTTTTATTAAAATAATTATAGTATAGCTTTTTTTCTGAAAGGGAAAGCTTTTTATGCTTCTCTCTCTCTCTCTCTCATCGTGATCCAATGTATCTTCGTTATATAAAGCAAATTCCCTATACTTTCCCCTCAGATCCGACAGCATTAGAGAATTTCCCTAAATTTAGGCAATCTGTACTTGCCGCAGAAAATTGGTCAACTTCCGATTCATGTGCATAAACATGTGAGATGGGGAACGTGAAATACATAAAAAGCAGTTCACGTCATCATCAGTACATTCTGTGTTTGATAACATATGACAACAGTGAAATAGCAGTACAATAGAGTTGATAAATTGCTCAACAGAATCCGATTTACACCCAATAGCTCTTCGCGAAAAAATGCCTAACTTCCTGTTAATGTAAGAAAAGTACTAATATTAAAATGTAGAGCATCGTTTCATACGACATAATGCAAATTTATAGATCAAATTTGATATTCCTTTTGTGTTCTGCAACAAAAACAAAGAATTTTCTGTGTGCCGCCTGCTTTTTTGCCATAGTTCTTTCTTTATTTTTTTTGAATATTTAAATTTCATCTTTAATGCACTATTTTATTTGTTTGTTTCTCTTGAATTCTTTTCCATCTTTTTTTTCAAAATAAATGGCATTTCACTTATATTAAGGCTAAGAAGAAAAAATGGCTTGATTATTATTCTTTGCATCTCTAAATAAAATTCGAAGAGAGTTTTTAAGAATTTATTACGATGTACTATTTTTGTTATTAAAAACATTCTTTTAACATTTATTTTCACGTTTTTATTAATTTTGACACGCAATGAAGCTTTACTTGAAATTCTTAAAATCATATACATTCTCTTAAAATGCTTATTTCAGAAAATTCATTCGAATAAAAACTATGGCTGAAATATATCTAGGAATATATTATTTGTGTTTGACTTCAAGCCATCAAGTAAAAAATCATAAAACAAAGATACTGAATGTACCTACTGTAATAAAAAATTCTCCGGAAGATCAATGAGGAAAAATTTGGATTCGATGCTTCAACTGTTTTCTGTGGGCTCACCTTGACTGTAATGGATTGTGACTTTGTTAATAAATTCGAAACAGAAAAATGACTTCCACGTATTCTTAAAAAGATGGCTTTTGTAGAGTTAAAAACAAGCAATGTAATTTTTTTTAAATCAATTCCTACTTTGCATGGATGAACAGAAAGTATTTTATTAATGATTGAATATATATATATTAGGTTAATTCTCTAAACACAAACAAGAGATAAACATCCATCAATCACATTCGAAAAACACATAGACAGTAGGAAAATCACACAATGAAGGTCACATGAGCAACCGAGATTAAAAATTATAAAATGGCTGCTGCAGTATTATAAACATTGCTGACTTAGGACAGCTAATATATAAATTATATATATATATATATATATATGGAGAGAGTGAACTAAAAGTAGAAATTGAGTAAAGAGCATGATTTGTCTGCATTGTTGTAACAATGCACACCCGGATTGGCTGAAAAACAGGTTTTCGACGCCATCTTTTGTCATTGTTTTAACGGTTACATGGTTAAAACAATGGGGATGAATCTAAGTTGGCATTGAAAACCTGTAATTAATGAATTAGTATTTGAAAAAAATATAATAACATCAAGTGCCATCCACTACAAGTTTTAGAAAATTTATTTGAACTTGATTAGATGAATAGAAAGTATTTTGTTAACAATTGATAATTAGAACAAGATAAATATATATATATATATATATATATATATATATATATATATATATATGTATATATATATATATATATGTATATATACATATATATATATGTATATATACATATATATATATAATATATATATAATATATATATATATTTTATATATATATATATATAATATATATATTATATATATATATAATATATATATATATATTATATATATGTATATATATATAAATGGTATTCCATAATACTCGACTCTCAACTAATAATAAATATTAAAACATAGTAATGTATTTGTCTGTTTTGCATGTTTTATCAGTTCTCAAAAGGGTAAAATTTGAGCGAGTTCGTAACGCTCGACTTTCTTTGTCCTTCCCTAAGCGTGGGTTGAAACCGTAGGAGCTTGGTGGTTGGCGTGAGATGGGATAGCCACTCGCTTCAAAAGTACGTTGTATAATGTTAAGGTTATTCAAAAATTCAATTGTACATACCTTCTGATTATGAATCACACAAGCAGGAATCACTACCTACCACGCGAATATGCATGATGTAACAGTTTGTTAAGTTCCGTAGAATTCCAAATTGAATATATCATAATGAGATGGTAAAGGTTTTTCAGATTTGATTTTTGTTTCGGTCAGAATTAAATTATATTTAAATTTATAGAGCTATACGAGAATGTTATTTGTAAATGTCTTCGTAAATATGGTTTCATGATGGTTGTCTCTTAATCATAATCAAGTGACAAATATGGCACCTGGACTTAATTTTGAATTCTATAGCCTTAGAGTTTCGTGAGAAATAATGTAGATACATTACTGTTAATTTAAAATTTTTGAAAATTCAAAAAGATACCCCACTAGTAATTCTCACTGGAAAAACTTCAAGTAACGGAAACAAACTTGTATTTTGTCCAATTAAATTTACGTCGCAATATTTTTTGTTTGTAATAACAGTACTTGAGTAACAAAATTAGCTATTTTTCGATGTATTTCCCAATTTTCAACCATATACCAGGTATATATTACAAACTTCTAACTTCTATCCAGGTGAAGACTTTGAGAACGAACTCAATATAACCAGTTAACAGTGGCGCCACAATTTGAGAGCGCGCAACTGTAGGTGTCACGGAAATCGAGTGATGACGAGTATACTCGTCAATCAGAGTAAGTGTCTCTGTTAAAATATTGGATCAAAAAGAAGGGTTTATTTTATAAAATTGCCAGTTTTTTGGTACCAATACTTATTTATTTGGTTAATATAAACATATATTACGTATATATTATTTGAAAAACTCAAGAAAATTTCAGATAAAAGTAAGAATTTAAATTCCACCTGAATTTTAGTGACCGTTAAAGTTTCCAGACTGAGATCTAAGCATAAACTGATTTACTTCCTTTTTTACTAGCAAAATATTTTGTACCTGTTTTGTCATGAAGTTCTGGAGTAGATAATGTAGGGTGATCACCGTTCCCTTACCATAAAGCATCCTTCCCATTCCCATCCCAATAAAATAAGTATTCTGTAGGCAGAATGGTATTGGGCCATTACTCTAATATCAGCTCATGGTTCTAACATCAAACAATTGGCATTTACACCACTAGATGTCTAGGTAACTTCAGTCCAGCAGCTATCAATAGCAAGGACTTCTTAAGGCATGAACCAACTGGGCACGGGCCCAGGGCCTTGTCCTCGGGGGACTTCGTTTCGCTCTCGATTCAGCCGTAATAAGATCATATGATGCAGATAATTTTAATTGACAGATATTATTCACGTACATATTCCCTGAAAAGCAGGGATTTTCAAACTGTACGTCACCTGGCAGATGGGGCAAGATTGTATTGTTATATGATGACAATACAGACTTAAAGCGATCTTCGATCGAGTCGGTTTATGCCTTGTTTTTGGAGATTGTAAGTTGTGCACATTTCTTTGTTTCAAGCCACCGTTTGTACGAGTATTTGACAATAGATTCTACATACATTTAAAGATCACTGGCAGTGACTATTTTTGCGTAAGTGCCCCAGGGCCTCAAAAAATCTAAAAATTTCTCTGAGCCCAGGGCCTCAAAAAATCTAAAAATTTCTCTGAGCCCAGGGCCTCAAAACGTCTTTAGACGTCACTGATCAATGGCTAACATCTAAAAAACATTATTATAGTACATAAGTAACGATCTTATACGCTGTTTCAGCCAGTGCATACGAGACGCACGAGTGTGTCTTAAATATTTCATATTTTTTATTTTTTTGTTTTACTCCGCGGGTTGTCCTTAATATATTCTAAACATCTTAAAATTTGAGAATATGTTTTGTTTTCCTCGAAAATTCCAATTTTAAAGACCCAATGTGGCCATGACGAGTCATCGTCATGACACAAAAATCCTGCAGCTTCTTCATAATCATAATTAACTCTAAAGAAAAATAACATCCAATATCCCGATTCTTAAGGTTGAAGCATTATCAGTCATATGGAACTGTGACCTAAACCGTAGAATTACTGTTTGTCTCGCTGCAGGAGAAACACAATAACTACTCTATATAGTTGTGCCTTTTTTACGTTTTAATTAATTTCTATTTCTCTCACCGGAAGTTAAAAATATCAATTAATGCACGTTCTGTTTTTTCGATATTGAGTAAAATTCGTTTTAAATCCTGATACATAAAGCTTTTATACAAAGTCTTAGAAATTTCGTAAAAATATTGCGTGTTTATTATTTAACATTGCTCAATCATTTCGAAGAGATAAAAATGTTGCGATAATAAGCCCACCATCACAAAAAATGCGAGAGATAAAAAAAAAGTTACGCAAATTGTGGTTACGTAATAACATCGGGCATTAACTGCTTTGAAAATAAACTGTGGTAAATGTTAACAAAGATATGATTTAGTGTGTGAACATACTATTTTAATACTTATGGAAACAAAGGGCATTAATTGAGATTTATCTATTCTAACAGAGAAATCTCCTGTCCAATGCCTGCTTGAATGAGCATATAATTGCAAAATAAATCCGATTTACAATCTTTTAGTCGAAACAGAACACGGCTGAGGTCAGAAGAGACACCGTATTTGATAAAGTTGGCTAAGATAGTAACTCGATAATTTGGTATTAAATTTAATATTCATATAAGAGGCCTTTTTAATCATCGATATACTCTATTTCGGTTCAACGTTGTAGTCATGCTGCCTAAGGCTAATTTCGGATTCAAGGACTAATCTGCTTCATCGTTGTTAAGGCTTAAACAAGTTTAAAAATCGAATTCAATAACCTCAAATTAAAATAAAAAATAATATAATTCATACTTGTAATTAAGTAGTTGGGTTTGGTTTGAATTAATGTTCTGAATGAGAATGAATGAATGTTCTGGCAACGAGTCGCGTACTTCTGAAGTAAAGTGAAGTGGTGTTAACGAAAGTGAGAATTAGAAGACTACAGTTGTATGAAAACGTACAAGCAGGCACTGGCTCTATCAACAAGGCTGTTCTCTCCCAGTATTTCTTGAGAATAATTCAAAAGTTTATCCATAAAAATTTTGCTATTCATTTTTTATAATAATTTGGAAACGTGTTTCTCTATTAATTTTTATTACAGATTTAATAATATTTAAAAACCTACTATCAGCTTGATTTACAAGTAATGTGATTCTCATAGATTGGATCTAAATTTACTCTATTAAATTTAAATATATAAATGAAAAAACATGTGCAATTTTGGTACTTACGTACTATCGCAACTCTATTAATAATTCGCCAAGTTGACAAACCCAATTTCATATGTGTCGTACGCACTGAATTGGCAACCATGGGCGCTTCGTTTCATATAATGTCGCCAATAGGTTGCGATAATACGTAAGTACTGAAATCTTTGATGATTCACGAACTCGTTAATAACTTCTTGTTTCACATTCCTTTTAACAGAAGGACACAGATAATTTTAAATTATAGCTCTATGAAACAATACGAGGACTATTGGCGGTGAGCCTTAAAATTATGAGCCACAATCAAGAGACGAGAGATAATACCTAAGCCCCACTTCTCTCTTCAACCATCCACATCACTCCAAAATGAGAACTTTGAGCCAGAAAAGAAATAATATGCATCAAGGGAATTCAATTTCATCAGGACTCGAACCCGCGATCAACGAATTTACTACCCAGCTGAAACAACGTTGACCAAGATCTAGTGGCTATGACTACTCGAATGATGTGGCCCAGAACAACAGAGAAGCTTAATTTCTAAGTATATAATGACATGAAACGTACAATTTAAAAAGGATACCCTATATATTTTTTCGATAAAGTGTTTGGTGAAAAATTACTTCCCTCATAACTTATTTTTGTCATTTGTGATATGCTCTAACATTTGCTTCTTCAATTCAGATGGAATAGGCGTTCAAACTCACGGACCGACTTGAAAATTATTGTTTACGAAAGTCAAGATTTTAATCATTGGGTTGAAAACATCCGAGTTTTTAGCAGTCGTTAAGTATGGAGAACAACTCCTAAGTTATGCACTCTCTACGTGTTATTCATTTTCCCACTGCACCACAAGATGATGAAATTTGATTGCATTGCTCCAGCTTTTATGAAATTATCTACGCAATAATATGTGTTTTAAAAAAATGCAATCGAAAAAAGATATGGATTTTTAAATTTTTTTTATATCTCTTTCACAAACGCAATTCATTCGCTTAAAAATTGTACTGGATTTGAAATGAAGATTTTAGCACAAAAAGATGAAATAGAATGACAGTTTCTTTTAAGCGTTATTCATATTCTATATCCATACAGAATCTATAGATCATATACCTTAATCCCATATCAGTTCCAGGGATATTTTTTAATGTGTGGGCTACATATTACTAACTGAGCCTTTGCAGACACTGCAAGTCCCCAAATGTGGGAACCATTTCATTGGTGGTATCATCAAGTGACGGTTCTCGCTACCAAATTTGAACGCTCGAATTAATTTTTAATTAAAGCTCTCTTCGGATGTTAAATTTTGCCGAGAGTATCAGAGCCAAATTGATACTCAAAGGATCTTTTACACGCCACATAATCATATGACATGCGTGCACACGATTTTCCCATCCAGAAAATCTATCAACTCCAGCCAGGGGCGAGTGAGGGAATATTAACGTCACACTGTTCAGCTACACGAGGACTTTTGGCGACGGACCACATAATTTTGAACCATGGTCAAGTGACGTGGACGGCACCTGAGCTGGCACTCCCCTCTCCTAACTACCACACTACACCAACGGGAGGACGTTTGAGCTCTCGACAAATTTAGCGTGCATCATTCCCCTACACTGCGGGTCTTTAGGGGTACTGGGCTCGAACTCGGGACAAGGCCTGCCCCGATCCGATACCTTGACCACTCGGCTACCGCGGCCCTATTTTTGATGGTCGGAGTCCGTATTTTGATTTCTAAAAAAATGTTTTGCAATTATTTGGTACTTACGACCATTTCGCTACATTAAACACGATTTGTTCGAAAATCCGCGGGAACGGGTTTCGGCTATATCGCGGGATTCTAAGCCACGAGAGTCGTATTCTTAACATATATATATATATAGTAAAAAATTTCAGATTATAGATAAAACAGTTGTGGGACTAAACACTAACACGGGACTAAAAAATGGGATGACTCATGCTTTTAAACAACAACTTTAATTTAACTTAAAACGATTTAGACAAATGCCAGCAGCTTCGTACGGCGAGAACCTCTACTAGCGCAAGACAGTACAGCAACTGCGGGCTGCGGTAGCCCAGGGGTCAAGGTATCGGATCATGGCAGGCATGTCATGAGTTCGAGCCCAGTACCACTAAAGACCCACCGTGTAGGGCAGCGATGCACGTTAAATCTGTCGAGAGCTGAAGCGTCCTCTCGTTGGTGTGGTGTGGTGTGGTAGGTAGGAGAGGGGGATGCCAGCTCAGGTGTCGTCCACGTCACTTGACCATGGTTCAAAATTACGTGGTCCGTCGCCAAAAGCCCTCGTGTAGCTGAACAGTGCGACGTTAATATTCACTCACTCACTCAGAACACAGCAACAGAATATTCCACACAGATTATGTTACACAAACAACTCAAAACAAACCTGTTGCCATCGCGCAAAAGATAAATACAGTAGACAACGTTAATAAAAAGCATGAGAATAAACTAATTATTATACAGAAAATATATATAAAATAGACAAAGGTTATATCTTCAGAATACAAATTATTATTTTTTTTTCTGTTGACATACAAATTAATTCAAATTTAAAATTTTGTAACATTCTCTAATGGAAGCATTGCCAATCACTTTTATTGTAACAAAATGGGTACAAATAGAGCACATTTGGGGGTTTTGAAACGTGCTTTCTTAAAAAAATCCGGTCGAGTGTCAAGTTACGGATCACACTCGACTAATTTCATTCTCTTTCAACCGCGAACTTAGAACACAAAAACTAGTTTTTAATGCATCTCGACCACTGCTGTGATGAATCACCTAAGGTGTGTTGGCAATACATTTTACAACAAAACACACTAAATTCTGAAGTAACTTGTTGATAAGTATATTGGGTAACATTGTTAAATGACCTGAAAAAAAGGACCTTAAGAACAAAAGATTTAACGTAATTAATTTCGGAACACAAAAACTTTTTTTTTAATTCAAGCTGGCTGAATCTGACAATAAGTTTATTCACTTTAAGAAGATTTATATAATTATAGGAAATTCTTAACATGTGTACATTATTTAAACACACAATAAATACATATTTCAGGAAAAAAATTTTAACAATTAAGGTATCCGACTACTTGCGAAAACTTTTTTTTAATAAAAATAGAGATATGGAGATTTTTTTGTGGTTTTTAGATTTATTTAGTACATTTTAAGAAAAATAGGCTAAACTTAAGAGAAAAATAAGTTATATATATAGATATATTACTAATATATAAAATGGGAAAAATTGGGTAAAAATTGATAAAAAAATTACATAAACGGGGCCCACTCTGTTCAAATAGTAAATGAACAAATTCTCAATTTTTTTAATTTTGATGTATTGTTTTGCTATTCCTTTTTAAATGACCTTCAGGATAAGAGATATATTAATTTTTACTAAACAAGAGCACTTTATCTTAGCTATTATATGAAATTGCTTAAAAAAAGTGATTATATTCACATAAAGAACAGTAAATTTTGTAATAAAACAGTGATTGTGATAAATCTGAAGGTTAAAACACTTCTACTGCTATACACAGAACATACACACAAAATTTCAACAAATTATTTTTAAAAAATTTTGAACAATCGCTGTCCCCGTTTGAAATTTTCGAAAAAAACATATTTCAAGTAAAACCCATTTTAAAGTGTGACATCTTATATAAAGTTAAGGTATCCGCTTTTACTAAAACACTTGCAGTTTTTATTCTAGTGAATGGAAAATAAAAAAAAATCGATATTTTTTTATAAAGCTAATAAGATGGTGTATAAAATAAAATCATAAAAAATTGTCAGATTTTTTTTAAAAAATTTGATTTTAGGGTAATTGGATACCTTAATTTTAAAATTTTTACAACTTTTAATGTTTTTGGACAATTCTTTAAATATTCTTAAAAGTGTTCCTAACAATTCTGTGCGTGACATGTGTATTACAAGTCAGTGGCGTAACGTACACCCCGGCAACACCGCGCATTGCGGAGGGCCCAGGATTCTAGGGCACCTTAAGCCAGACTGACACCAATTCTGCATTAAACTAGTTTTAAGACATTTAAGTCAAAACCTAAATTTTGCAGCGGGAACGCTAACATTCTCTGTTACATCACTGTTACACAAGTGATACTTTAATTTTACGATTTCTTTCGTGCCAGACACTAAGAAACAGTAAAAGGCATGGATTTGACCAACTTTGATTTTTTAAAAAATGATCATTCATATAAACCCTTACTCCATGCACAAAATCTTCAAACATATTATACGAAACAACCAGAAAAAGCTTCGAAACTTTATACAGAATATAAAATAAGCCTTAGAGCATTTTAAATACACGATTATCATCAAGATGACTTGGTACCCTTTGAGCAAATTTCTTTATTGATGTATTTAAAAATTATATTTTAGCCATTTATACTATGTTTCTATTCAAGAAAATGTTACCTGATGAAAATTTTCATATATTATTCACACAATTTTAAAAATTTAAATTTTTTGAAGAAAATTGGGAAAATTTTAAAATCCTACTCCTTTTGTAAAAATTAGTTTTTTGACATGAATTTTTTTTATAATATTCTTATGGATGTTCTAAGCAACTTTAGGGATCGATTTTAGAATAACTTTATTCGTTTTCGAGAAAAAAAAATGAAATGTTGATATACAGGCTAAAAATCAACGAAAAAGCCAACATGTCTTACATTTTATTTTTTTTAAAAAAAAGTATTCAGTTTATAGCAAAACGGATCCCTAATTTTATTACATGCTTTATTTTTAGCACGCAGGAAAAAAATAGAAGTGATTGGTAAATAATTGTCGAAGGAGTAGCATTTTGAATGCACTAAGGTTTCGAAAAACACAAACTGAGAAAAACCACTTTAAAGTTTATAATTCTGAAAAAATAATTATTATAAGCTTAATTAAACTTAAAATACCACTTTAAGATATTATTTATACATTTTTCTTTTTAAAATAATTGCATTTTCATATGTTTTCAACCCACACATTTTTATAAATGATCAACTTTTAGAGTACCAATTGCACAAGAAAATTCAAGGAAAACGTTAAAAAAACTTTTTTTCTGTCACGACAGAAATTTTAACTGTTTTTCTTCTTATAATATTAAAGTATTACATTTGTATGAAAAATATATCAGGAATAAGAACTGAAATCATAAAATTATTAATATAAAATGCCTTAATTTAAAAATTTTACATGCAAACATTTCACAAAGAAAAAAATTGATTGCATGTATTGCCTCGGAAATATTCTGCTTTATATATTGCACATTCTTTTTTTAACGTTATTATTTCTCTTTATAAATTAGATTTTTTTTTATAAAAACGCTTTTTTTAGCTTTTTTTTCTAAAAAGGGGGCGTGGCTGAATTGCCTAATTTGTTTTCCAATGAAGTTTTATTCAACTTCTAACTTTCCGACATGCACAAGTGATATATCAATCGAAAGATAATAATGCAAAGAATAAGATTAAATGAAATTATGAAAATAAAAAAACGATAGGTCTGTGACTTTTGGGGTACCAAGTCCTCTTAAAAATAGAAATTCGAAAAAAAAAGCAATTAAAGTTTCAAAGGTGAGTTAAAAATGAATGAAAGAGCTAAATCTGCTGATGTCACATGATCTAGTTTCGGTTTTCGTTTCGACATACTGTTAAAAATTTTTAATAACTAGATAAATAATGCAGTCATGGCGTCGAAATTATGTATTCATAAAGGGAGACCGGCACGTCCATAGGGGCCCATGTTAAATTTCCTAAGTGTATGTACCTTTTTCTCAGAAACTACTTCTTTCTCATGAATACAATTTTTGCAGTTGGTTATGTGTGCTATCAATAATACTTTAACCAAGGGTTTTGCCTTTTTAGTAAAAATTAAATTAATTATGAATTTTTTAATATTTGTCCAATTTTTCCCCAAACATTTTGTTTAAAAATATCGTATCTAAAATTGTTTGCTAGATGTATCTAATTCCCTCAATTAAAATGTGTAAACATAATAAAAGTCTGCTCATTAAAAATTTGAGGATTATATGATCTGTAGTTTTTGAGAAAAAGGTACATAAAGTGAAAAATATTACATTTTGAGAAAACAGGCTTTAAAGTAAAAATTTTTAATTTTTGAGCTTTTACTTTTTGTAGTACTTTCCAGAAGCATATGAAGCCTTTTTTTACGCTCTTATATAAATATTACTCTTCTAATTTTCTTTTTTTCATTATTTTTAACAATTTTGCCTTTTTTTGGTATCTCAAGAGGCTTTCATTGGGCTACACGAATCCTACGTATATCTAGTTTTTTGAAGCATGTTATTTTGTTTGCATGTTGTTTTTGAAGCAGTTATATTTTGGTTCAACATCACAATATTTTAAGATCATTAATTTTGCTATATGATTCATATCAAACTGTGCAATGGCTATATTTACCCTAAATTTTAGAGTTTTTAATTCCACAAATGTAGATGTTGAAGTTACTAACCATATGGTGTTATTAATTGACTTATTTTTAGATTCTGGGTCTTTCAATGTAAACATTTTCTTAATAGCATAGGATCACCTAGATAGTTAAAAATTGGCTTCATTTAATTCATTATGGTGTATGTGTTCATGATTATAAGTCTTTCGTTACATTCAGCTTGTCTTTTGAAACTTACACCACACATTTATAATCGCACGACACAGTCCAAGTTGAGGGCTCTCGCTTGAAGACAGACGATAAAAGTAAACAGCCCAAAAAGCAGTTTTTATGATGTGTAAAGATCATCGATATTATTTCTAATAGCCATACTGCAATATCTTTGAATTTTTTATATTAAAATGTCGGTGAGTTGGTTACGCCTCGTAGGATTTCTCCATCACTTAAGTTTTTTTTCTCTCTTTTTCGCTTTTAAGATTCAAAAGATGTGCACCAATACACTTTTGGATAGGCCCAATACACTAATTTTTCCACTTGAACATCACATGGATTCGCGCACATCAGAAACTTATGCAAGGAAACACAGATGCTCCTAGCAGAGCTCATTTGATGCGCGTCAAGGAGTAGCTTCATTTACAAAAATAAATAAAAATACTTCTAATTATCATATTTCCTCCTATCATATATAATTTTGAACAGAAATATTTGAACTTTTTGAAAACATAAAAAGTAAAAAAAAATCTATAATTTTTTGAAAATTAATGTGTGCCGGATCTTCTAAACTCATTTTATGGTGGTCATAAATCTTGAACTAGTTTTATTAGATACCTAGCAAAATCAATTTTTTTTATTTATTAGCTTTTGACCTTTATTAATGCAAAGCACATGATTAATATGCAATTTATTGTGACAAGGTTTCAGACTTAATTTCTGTATACAAAGAACAGCAATGTATGTCAGCATAATACGACAATAATTTGCTGCATGGTTATTATCTTGTTTACAAACAGGTTATTGAATTCCCTTGGCATCCAAAAATGTTTCCGTGTAAACAGAAATAAAAACATTTTATTGCCTTCTAAACTTATAAGGAGAAATAGTAAATAAAAGTTAATGTGCATATTTCTTCCGTTATACACATCAACTAAATTGATTGAAATTGAGATTTTAAAGACATCTCATCTTCCTAATATCAGAGTTAACAAGTAATATAAAAAAATTAAGCGAATTTCTACTTAGATCAACAAAGAAAATTTTTATTTTAGCTACTTTTTATTAAATAGTTATAGTTAATATAAATACATAGGACATAATCACTAGATTAAGTGGTAATTTTTTTCATCATCACTAAAGTATCGTATTGTCATCCAAAACAATCATGTATATAAAATTTCAGTTCAACTGAATGCTTTAAAACATGAGAAAAAAAACCTTTTCAAGTTTTGACACCAGTCGCCAAAAGGGTCACTAGGTCGCCAAAAATGATGCCAATGTAGCTATATTTGTAATTCTTTGAATAATTAGTTTTAATCAATTAATTTTTATTAATTATAATTAAATTATTGTATTTTGATTCAAAATAATCATGTATGTAAAATTTCAGCTCAATTGAGCGCTTTAAAATGTATTTTATTAACGATTGAAAATTCCACCAAGATAAATAAATAAATATATAAAGTGTGTGAGCTAATAGTAGGAATTGAAAAAACTTGGATATATTTTACAAGTGAATAATTTACGTATGTTTACATTTAAGATTGTATTTACGATATCAGGAAAGATATGTAAGCCAATGTATCCGATGTTGTAGTACTCTAATCCCATTTTACGAGGGATAATTTTAAAAATAAGGTCCTACTGGCTGTAACACTGTAGAAAATCACGCACTTGAATCGACTCAGTTGTATGTCTGTACAAAATCAAAGGAAATTGCAAGTCGTTGCAGCATTTTTTCTGGTGTGTGAGTGTTTATTAACGTCGCAATGTAAAGCAACACGCGGACTATTGGCGATGGACCTCGAAAACTGAACTATGGTCAAATGACGAGGATGACACCCGAACTATACCTCTCCAAACTATAACACCACGTTAACGTGGGGAATTTTAGCCACAACATATCCAACGTACATCAGTCCCTTTACACAGCAGATCTTCAGTGGCACTTGGAGTCGAGCTCATGACACGACGACCATGAATTCGTGACCGGGACCACTAGGCTACCACGTGGCCATAAACTTATGTGGAGAAATTATATATAAAGTTTAGGTTTTTCTCCGTAATATACATCAGCTAATTTTATTGAAATTTTTATTTTAGGGTTATTCTTCCTTCCTGATGTTAGCGTTAGTATATATAGATACATTATTTACAAGTGAATAATTTACATATACTTTCTAAACGTGCCAACTCTATTGATTATATTTACAGTATCAGAAAAAATATCAACGTGTGATTCCGATAATGAAACATTCAACACATACAAGGGCTAACTTAAAAGTAAGGTACATCTTAGTGGCGTAACGGAAAATATTAGTCCCCCCCTGCAAAGTTAGGTTTTGCCTTTAATAATTTTTAAATTGGTTAATCATTTTTCTTAATTAGTTAATCAAATGTATGTCAAGCTTCAGTCAGGCTTTAAGTCCCCTAAAGTCCTGCCCTCCCCACGATGCAGGGGTGTACGTTACGCCACTGGACCAACTGTAACTGTAGAAATTACTCGCACCTGTCAGCTCCACGTATGCCTTGCCCCAAATCAAAGGAAATTTGAAGTTGTAATAGAAGTTTATAGTTCGATATCGCGTGCGCGAGAATTACAATGTTTATAAGATAATTGAACGCCCGTTATACTGTTGGTGATCCAATTTGTTAAGGAAAAGTTTGTCATTTCATTTCATTCTGCATTCGTTGTCAGATATGCGAGGCATACTTTCTCAATACAATGAGTGACGGCGAAAAATGCAACTGGGAGCAATTTTCAAGTACGGTCTACGATGAATCGCGATCACTTTAAATTCCCATAATCATAGACAATGTAGTGCGAGCAATTAATATAACAATTCATGAAAAATGTGACACTTCTCGATCACCATTTTATCAATGAAATTTCCGCGTTCCAAAGTCAGTTCTATTCGAAATCTTGTCATTACAGAGGGTTGATTTGTGTATCGCAGGCTTAGATTGAATTATAAACATCATCCTCTAAAGTAATGCTTCTCAAAGTGTGGTACGCGTACCCCCCGGATACGGGAAGAGTTGGTGGAGGGGACGCGTTACACCGGAGTTTGGTGGGGATATGCACTGCAACGTGCTTAGCTGCACCTAATTCTACATTCTCCTGAATCAAGTCAAGAAAATCTTATGAGGCGTGAGATGGTAACAGGACGGGAATATATACTACACTTTGTTACACTTTGTTACAGAGACAACTCCCTTCTTTAATAGTTAGTGGTTTCTCCAGGTGTCTGTATTTTCAGCTTTTGTAATTTCTTATTGGAAATGTTTGTTATGTACTTTAGTAAGTTCCACTAGTTTCAATAAATTTTATAAAACAATTTTTTTAAACACATCTTGCCTTTTCTTACTTCATATTTATGTGTAGTCGTTTTTTCAGTGTGTGTAGACATTAAGTCGGAAAAAAGAAACAGACTATTGGACGTGGAGCCGCATCTCGAATCAAAATGAACAACCAGGGAACCAAATTAGGACGATCTGTCAAAAATCAGCCCAAACGATTTCATCCTTCTCATTAATCCAAATAAATGTTATTTATAATATGACTTATTTATATTTAATTATGAATAATTTTAGTTCTCTTTTCTTATTATTTTGTGCATGTCACAAAAAGAGTAAAGAAATATATTTTGATTGTTGTTAAAATACATTTGTTTTGTTTTGTTTCTGAGGGGTGCTCAGCATTACGAAAGTTATACAAGGGTTACACACGTGTCAAAAAGTTTGGAAAACACTCTTCTAAAGCAAAAAAAGGCTACTGATGACTGACAACAATTTTAAACCACATTCAAATGACGAGGTTCTATACCTGTGCTGGCACCCCTCTCCCAGAACATTCACCTATGACGCGGGGGGGGAGGGGCGAACTTTTATGGATCAATATGCCATTTTTTCTCAAGAAGTGTTCAATGAGATATAGGCATGCCGTGAACTAATTTTGACTTGTGATTGGAAAATAATAAAACCAAACACTAACAACTCAAAACTATTTACTACGAAAAAATACTTTCTATACTGTATAGTTTTTAATGTTTTAGTTAAACGTGTAATTCAAACTAAAATAACATTAGGGTGACTTTGTTGTTGCACACTAGATGATAAATAACTTATATTAAGATTGCAAAATGTTGCTTTTAGTAGAATGTGTTCTGAATTGAAGTCATCTGCCAAATGGTTTTTAAGCAATTCTTTATTTTTGCTGTGGTTCACTTTTTTTTTTTGACAAGAGGATGTGTGATTTGTTTCAAAATGCTCCGTTTTTACAGACGATGTTCTGCATACCATTCTTCTAGAATATAAAACACGCCGCTTTGTCGCCTTCATATGACATATTTCTAGATTCACCAAGTTTGCAATTCTCTGTTACGCTTACTACCTCGAACTTTTTGCTCTTTTGCAGAACTAGCCATGTTAAATAACAGTTAAAAATCGTAACTATAACACAAACTTTAAAATGCAGTTGTGTATACGAAATTGCCTATGCTATGCGCAGACAAATTTTGCATCATAAGCAATTGTAGTCCAAGACGTAACTAAGGCAAGGCGATAACAAACGAGAGTGCTCCCCGCCGCCCCGCAACCAATCCCTCACATTTGTTCGTAACACTTCATAGTGTACTATGTAATTTTGAAATAAAAGATGGCACGCGTGCCACTGGTTTGCCATCCCTGACCTATGAGGGCTGACATATTCTAAACTGATTTCTGAATGAAAGAGAGCGTACTTAAACCTTATCTATCATACAATGCACATTCGGGATTGCTTCTGTACATCGAACTCTGAAACAATGCGAGAATTATTTGTGACGAACCTCACAATTTCGGGTCAAATAACGAGGACGACATTTGAGTTGGAACCCATTTTTGAAACTTCCTTCAATAGTAGAATTTCGATCTTTGATAGAGCACCGTTACACGATGGATCTTTAGTGGTAAATACTTTGGCAGAAAATAGGTCGAGTTATAAAACTTATCAGCATCCTGAATTGTTCTGGGATGATTAAATACAAATGAGATAAAACGTAGCCTTGTTAGCATATTTTACTGTGTGAATAGAATAAGCAAAATGACATTCCTGAATAATGAATAAAGAATTGTTTAAAATTAAATGCTTTTTAATTTTGATTACATATTTTAGCGATGTTATAATTACAAACTTAATGCAGTATGATTGGATATACCATATCGTCGGTCTAATTATCAAACTGCGTAACTCCATCTGGGATGCTAATTCGATACTGTAAGGCTAGGCGCGAAGTTGTTTATGTTCGCCAAGATAGGCGATAATATTACAATATGGTTTACTTTGGTATTTTTATCGTGCGATGTGGTTGCCATGGGGATAACGTATATTAGTGTTAGTTTTTTGTTGTGGTTTTTTTTCCGCGGGATCTCTGCTTAGTAAAAGTAACACATTGTTCAAATTTTGTGTAATGAACGCTTAAAATAGTGTAAATAATTTATATCTGGAAGTGTAACATATTAATATTATTTTCTGTTGTATTTATTTTATGTTAAAATCTTGCCACCACCTCTCCCTTCGAAATCTAGTTTTGTTAGGAAATAAAAAAAGTAGTGATTATATATACTGATCGAGGAATAAATTAAAAGCGGAGCGCGCACTGAGGCATGGAGTAAACAAAACAAAAGGACTAAGGAATCGCGCCAAGCGCTTGGCGCGTTGCACTCCTATATCAAATCAGTAACGCCGGTGGAGTTACGCATTCTGGTAATTAGGCCAACGATATGTATTTTTAGTAACATTTTAAACTTACGCGAAAATTTGTAGAATTTGATAAAATAATTAAACTTTGAAAAATCTTCTGAAAAACTAAAATGTACATTTAAAAACGAATTTCAAGATTATTGTGAAATGATCTTAACTGTAATATTTTTTTGAAGAATGATAATTATACAATGTGGTGCTACTTTCTCTAGCAAAATAAGTAATAAGGACTGATGCAATGAGAAAATTTGAAGTTTGCGTAATATAAAAATATGCATAAATATAAGCATATGATATAAATTTGAAATATTAATTACACTTTTATGAAATTCTTATTGGTGTGTTTCTAGATCCTTTCCCTTAAGACAATTTCTAAAAATGATAAAATAGCCCTAAAAATGTATGCATCATGTGTATTTATGCCTCTTAAAATTTCTTATTCGGGATTTTCACACTTTATCATAAAATTAAGCTTAAAAAACTGACAAAACTGAAAACAAACTTTTTAAGATAGCCTTTATTTACATGCTAAATAAATATAGATCATGTGTATATTTATTATCAGACTATTTTAATTTTAGGGAACAAAGTTAAAAGCCCATTAAAACAATTAAAGTATCTCAGTATTTGTTATTGTTTTAATTTATCCCTAGTTTTAATATATTTGCTATTAATATTATAAAATATTTCAAGAATTAATATCTAATGTATTAATATTTGTTCAAATAATCCATCCTTTTAAAAAAAATGTTCATAAAATAACATATTAGTAATTTTACCAAGAATTTATCCATTTATATTGATATCAATAGTTTAAAACAATGATCAGTTACAATGTTTGAAGCAATTTTTCATTGAATATAATTTATGATTATACTTCGTGCGTTAACTTTGTTATATACATTGAAAACAACATTTTAGAAAGATAAAAATATATCAGTAACATTAACTTACCAGACTTCTGGACAAGTTTAGGAAAAACACTGTTATACTGTTGCTTTTCAAATCCTCATTCGAATTTTCAGATTCAAGCACATTTGGAACAATCGAAAACTTCCTTAAAAATAATACAGCCCTCGTGATAAATAAATTTCCGATAAAAATTCAGAAGTATCATAACATTCTAAATACTCGTAAATGTTCGAAATTACAAATGTATAATTGTCATGTATTCGCAGATTTCTCCAATGACAAGATCGTTCGAAAAGTTTCAGACTTCGAAATATTTTTAACCCTCAAGAGCACTTCATAAAGAAAAAATTAAAGTTAAAGACATCATTTTGACCAAGTTTTCAAGTGTAAACATACACCTGTCATGGCAAGCAGCACCTCATTGAAAATCAAAACACATGTCTATATCAAAATCCACTGCAAAGCACTTTTAAATTCGACGAAACAATCACCAAGCAAAAACGCGGGATATGGTGTATGATTTCTGCGAAATGGATTTTAATCACTACGTATCAGACGTTCTTTTTTTCATCTGTTCTAAAGAAAAAAAGCGCGAGCACGTTCGATTCAACCGTGCAGTATAAAAAACGAACTACTGGTTCTAGCGCGACGGACGAAAATGCAAACAGTGCTTGCTCAAGAATAAGGTTGAATATGAGGAAGCCAATGTGAGTTGGAAGTTGCTTTCTGTACCAAGGTTAGGGTTTTTAAGGCGTGGTTCACTTTCCCGCTTTTACTTGTAATGGAATTTTTATTATTTCGCTTTGTTTAAAGTATTGTGATGGTAAAATCACCTTGTACCTCAAAATACCGGTTAGAATGGGTGCTGCGACGTTGACACATGTGTTCTTTTTTTTCACTTTTTACATTGTTTTTATCCTGTTGTCAGGTATTCCTTTTATTTATTTTTGTTTTGTCACGTTTCACAATGCTCTCTGCTGGTGATCGTTCTATCTTTGTCCCAACATTGACGATTGATAAGTGTCGTAACAATGGATTTTCCCGACATCGAATTTTTTCTCCCACCGGATTTGTGAATTTCGAGGAGCTATTGAAACGCAAGTACATCAAAAGTACTTTTAATATTTTTCTTGATAAGTAAATACACACCCGTGAAAATATTTCGATGTAAATCTGCAAATCATTCAGATTAATAAATAATCGACTTGCATCGAATATGGGACGCTCGTAAGATTTTAGAGATATCAGATTGCATATTTCACAGATAAGAAATAAAAAGGCAAACAATTTGACGAAAATTCTGGTCATTAAAAAGAATCTAAATAAAAGAACGAATTTGTGGAATGTCTCCGGGGTTCTAGTCTTCTAACTACTACACTAATTGGAGCATACTAGGCCTCGCCAGATCATGTATCAGTCTCCTCTACACTCTAGAACTCGAACTAGAGACACTCCAGCCACGAGCAGGGACGTCTTAAAACTCCTTGAAGCTCTGGGCTCCTACGCGAATGTAGGCCCTGGGCCCCTACACAAATGTAGGCCCCACCGATGGCCCTTATGAGTAGACAGTACACATTCGCTGTCAAATATTTGCACATACAACAACACGCCCTTTGACTGAATTAGTAATGATGATATATGATGGTAGACCTAGGCCTATACACATGGTCGACGATAATCACATGTAGCCAGTTCACATATCGTCCTAAATTCCCAGTTTTTCAGAGAACACAATAGGAAAAAACATTTGACCGTTGAAATTATTCGAATAATGATCTTATTAAGACTGAGTCGAGAACAATACGAGGCCCCCATTGTGACAGAGGCCCTGTACCCGGGCCCAATTGGGCCATGCCTTAAGCCACGAGTTCGATGACCCAGCGATAACCCCCTAGGTCAGGGGTGGCGAAACTTTATGGATCAACGTGCCACTTTTGTTTAAGAAATGTTTAACTTGACTCCTTACTAAAATAATAAAACTAATTACTAACAACTCAAAAGTCTATTTACTATGAAAAAATACATATTGCACTATATAGTATTAAAAGTTTTAGTTATACGTGTAATTCAAATTAAAGTAACATTACTGTGACTTCTGTTGTTGCAGATTAGATGATAAATAACTTATGTAAGGATTGCAAGATGTTACTTTTAGCAGAATGCGTGCTGAATCGGAGTCCTCTGCCAAACGGTTTCTAAGCGAATATTTAATGTTATTCATCTCTGAAAATAATGACCCGAAAGCATAGATGGATGAAAACATGATTAAAATAGCGTGAGCTAGCTTTTTCAAACAGTTAAATGTGTCTGGAACCTTTTTACACACTATGTTTTAAAGGGTGTTTTTTTAGAGGTATAGAACTTTAAATTGCAATAAAACAACGATGTATTATTCGATTGACATGAATTTTTTTTTATTCGAAAGATAATCTTATGGCATTACATTTTAAATATGATTTCTGGCATATGACTGCCACGGCTGGCTCGGATGTAGTCCAATCTGGACGTCCAATTTTCGATGACTTTTTCCAACATTTGTGGCCGTATATCGGCAATAACACGGCGAATGCTGTCTTCCAAATGGTCAAGCGTTTGTGGCTTATCCGCTTAGACCAATGACTTTACATAGCCCCACAGAAAATAGTCTACCGGTGTTAAATCACAAGATCTTGGAGGCCAATTCACAGGTCCAAAACGTGAAATTAGGCGGTCACCAAACGTGTCTTTCAATAAATCGATTGTGGCACGAGCTGTGTGACATGTTGCGCCGTCTTGTTGGAACCACAGCTCCTGGACATCATGATTGTTCAATTCAGGAATGAAAAAGTTAGTAATCATGGCTCTATACCGATCACCATTGACTGTAACGTTGTGGCCTTCATCGTTTTTGAAGAAGGATTCCCCCAGCCCATAAAGCGCACCAAACAGTCAGTTTTTTTGGATGTAACGGTGTTTCGACATACACTTGTGGATTAGCTTCACTTCAAATGCGGCAGTTTTGTTTGTTGACGTAGCCATTCAACCAGAAGTGCGCTTCATCGCTAAACAAAATTCGCTTATGAAAATCGGGAACAACGGCCATCTCGTTTTGGGCCCATTCGACGAATCTACGCCTTGCTTGATGATCGTTTTGATGAATTGCCAAACCAAACTGAGAATAAATCACTTGACGGCTGTTAAATCGGTGGCCATCTTGGAAAGTAATGCCAACTTAAACTTCTATACTTGGAAAAAAAACTCTTTACATACAACTGTTTCAGAACTTAAAACATACGCTGCTTTGTCGTCTTTACTAATCACATGCCACGTTTCTCGGTCCACCAAGTTTGAAATTTTCTGTTACACTTACTACCTGGCATTTACTGTTTTTTTTTTTTTTTTTTTTGCTGATCTAGCCATGTTAAATAAGTTAAAAATCGTAAATATAACACAAATAAACTTTGAAATACAATTGTGTCAATGAAATTTGCTATGCTATGCGGTAGACAAATTTCGCCTCATTAGCAATTGTAGTCCGCGACGTAACTAAGGCAAGACAATAACAAACGAGTGTGCTCTCCACCACACCGCGATCGGTCACTCGCGTTTGTTCGCAAAACTTCGTAGTGAACTTTGTTATTTTGAACTAAAATTCAAACCGTTTAGATTGGTTGAGTGCCCAGAATATTGTGTCACGTGCCATTGGTTCGCTATCTCTGCCCTAGGTTATCGATGCCACATATTTAAATCGAATTAATATCGTTCAAAAGCAACAGAAAAAGCTATTGGAAACTACTTGTAATCAGGTACGTTTTAAGGCAGAGGCCAACTGGGCCCACGGCCTCGTCATGTTCTTGTCTCTACCTCACCAAGATAATAATCAAAATAATTTTAATCCTCAAATGTTACTCCCGGTCATACTTTTCAAAAAACTGGGAATTTTTATCTGTGCCGACTAGAGACTGTATTATTATATTTGCCCATGTTTCGGCCTAGGCCTACCACAACTTTTTTCCATCATTACTAATTTGGGTGACAGACGGCAGTTGATCGAGTCGGTTTGTGTCTAGATTTGTGAGATTGTGAGTCACGCACATTTATTTGTTTCAAATCACCGTTTGTACGAGTATTTGATAATGTATGCTGCTTATTGTCTATTTCAAAGGGTCGCAGATGGGACCTACTTTTGCGTAGACCCTCAAAGCCTTAAGACATCTTAATACATTCTATGCGCAATTTTGGGTTACAATAAAAAGAAAGAAAACGTAACACCTAAAATACATATCACTTTCTAAGCTGTGGAAATAATAAATACATTATTTAATTCCTTAAATCTCATGCTACCCATCAATTTTCCCAAACGTCACAGAGCTATAAAATTTTGATATACACTATATAAATAATTTTTTATACTATTTAAAAGCTCCACATGATCATATATAATTTTGTAGCGTTAATATTTACTTTCCTGCTGCTTATTTTCTTGATGGGAGCTTCCCTACGTACCAAAAACTTTCGATATAAAAATTAAAACATGAAAATCCTATCCATACTACACAAATACTACTTTTTCGACCTTTCTATTTAGAGAAGAAATCAGTACAATGTAATAATATAAAACGTGGGTACACAAAAACGTTATGCATTTTAATTTTACGACATCGTCCTTAAAAAATGTATTACGAAAAATGATTTAAATATTTACACAATTTAATTTATTTGCATGTGTCACAACTTAACCTCTACTCGACTATCTCCTTTTATAATGAAACACAACTTTCAACAAAACGGATAAGTGGAATATTTTGTGTCGCGCAATTCCTTTTGCTAGAAACAAACACAAAACACTACGTGGATCCTTCAAAAGAGCAACAAATAGCTGCCGGACCTTCTAAAAACACTTAACGATGTATGCAAATCACGCGTGCGCTTGCTTTCATTGCAACTCGTTCAAAAGAGCTGTCTGATCACGTCGGATGAATCAGATCTTCCTTGAACGAACGTCTTGTCCCCAAAACGCCGTCGGCAAGAACGTGTATTTCAAAGAAGGCGAGAAGCAAGGTTCTCTCTCCTCCGTTAAAATCAATCATTGTAGAGAGACAATGTAATGTAGTGCTAATTTTTACTTCGCGCTAATAAATCTTCATTGCTAAATGTTTGTGGTGTGAAAGCGTATGCCTTTGTCCCACTAACATGATTTATACTGAATAATAAGTTTGTAATGATTTAATGAAAGGAATTTTTCCCTATTTTAATTGTTTTATTCGATATTTTATAACGTAAAGTGTGTGTATTATTCTTACAGTTTACGAATTTGATAAGTTAAACCTTCAAAAAGCCATTTTTTCTAGTAATGTTTTGTTAAAATATGTTTGCGATTTAGACTAATCTATATAAAAAAAAATAATTCAACTTATTACTTAAAATTAATTTAATTTTAAGACTGCTATTTTTTGTGAGAAATAAGTTTCCAACAACCCTCTGGAAGCTTTTTAAAGAAAGGACAACTTTTATGTTTTGCATTTCTTTTTATATCGCATGAAGGTATCCGACTACGATCGGAACCGTGATTTTGCAAAAGCGCATAAATGGATAATTTTCATGATATTTAGTGTCACTTAGATTAGAATATATGCATAAAATTGATTTACGGACATTTTGACAAAAAAATTGATTTCAAAGAATATTTTGGCAAAAAATTAACTTAGAATAATCTTTTTTCCAAATGTTCTCCTTTTGTGAAATATACATCTATTATAATAATATTTTGCCTGTATATAGCTCAGACCTCTCTACAGAGGATCAGCTAGAATTTTTGAAATGCATAACTTAGATGTGGGTTTATTCATATTTTACGACAACAGAGGGGAGAAATTTTAAGAAAAAACGCGAATAATTATTTCAATTGGTGGTAACTCTGAAAATAATATGAATTTTTCAAAAATTCTAGCTGATCCTCTGTAGAGAGGTCTGAGCTATATACAGGCAAAATATTATTATAATAGATGCATATTTCACAAAAGGAGAACATTTGGAAAAAAGATTATTCTAAGTTAATTTTTTGCCAAAATATTGTACTTAAATAAAATTTGTTTGTCAAAATGTCCTTAAAACAATTTTATACATGTATTCTAATCTAAGTGATACTAAATATCATGAAAATTATCCATTTATGCGCTTTTTTAAAATCACGGTTCCGAACGTAGTCTGATACCTTAATTGTTTTACTTTTGAATGTCGTAATTAAATTTCACCACATGTATCACGGTTATTTTTCATTATGAAATACTCAAATCAATTATATTTCCTTAGCGTTTTTCAATCTAATCTAGAATTATGAGCAAGAAAGAAAATAACTATACACATTATTGCTCATGAAAGAAATTTTTACATACAAAAATAGAGCAAAAAGCTTCAGATCATCAAAAGTACCATATATTTTGAAAATGTATTTAATTCTATTTTTTTCGATTGTCTCATCTTGTTTCGTAATATCTCTAATGACGCTAGAAACATATTTTTTCATCGTCTCTATTCATTTTCCTTAATTATAACCCTATCTATCAATTTTTCACATTTATTAAGAAATTTACCATTTATATTATGTTATTCAATTTCAGATAATGTAAAAACGTCCTTGTATGTACTCATGCAATAGGAGGTTAAGTGAAAGTTCAAACAATTTTCAATAAATAATTCAAAATAATTTGTTATCTAACTATACAGGCAAAATATTATTATAATAGAACCATTTTTCACAAAAGTAGAACATTTGGAAAAAAGATTATTCCAAGTTAATTTTTTGCCAAAATATTATATTTAAATAAATTATTTTTGTCTAAATGTCCTTAAAACAGTTTTATGCATATATTCGAATCTGAGTGACACTAAATATCATGAAAACTATCCATTTATGCACTTTTTTAAAATCACAGTTCCGAACGTAATCGGATACCTTAAATGATATTTATAAAATATAATTTGTAAATACTAAAATGTATATATACTGAAGCAGTGGCACACACAAGGGGGGTCCGGACCCCCTCCAAAGTCCTTGATTTTTTTCCGATTGATTATAATCTTAAGTATATAGTACGTAAAATTTAATTAAGTATGTGCTATTAATGATTAATTTTATTAATTAATGCTAATTATTTATTCAATAATTAGTTTTTACTGTGTTTTGTTCCCGAAAATCGACAAAATCAAAAGGAGCATGATACAAGAATGGTGAACTTTCGACCCCGGAGCCCCCCTTGAAAAATTCCTTGTGCGCTACTGTACTGAAGAGATAATAAATTAGAGATATATTTTGTATTTAAAAATTTAAGATTTTATTCACATTATTTTTCATGAAATTACATAAAACAGGGATCAATACATAGTGGGACATTTCAAGCTATACAATCGGGGGGTATTTTGCTCCCATGTGCTTTAGTACATCCTAAATGGCAATGTATTTATGTTTGTTTTTTGTCAAATTGGTATATAGCGACCAACTTAACTTAATCTTACGTTATCTGGAACTATTTTCTTGCTGATCAGGAAATTTAAAAGTCAACCTTTGCACTTGCGACTTAAATATATAGATACCAGCTGTCGTGTTAGCAGAAAAACTAGCAGCCTACATCATAGGTGACAAAATAGCTTCCCATGCACATTTAAAAATTAAGGGGAGATGGTACGATTTACACAAATATTTTTAATTTAATGATTTTCATAATTTTTTGGTTGCATCATATGTGTATGCACTCGTATGAGATGTAAAACAGAGAGAGAGAGAGATTTTATGCTCAATAGTTCAAAAAGCTGACCATTTCATTTTTTAAGGGAAAAAAAATTTGTAACTTATGAAATGATCTTAAAATGCTACTCCTCTTACAAAAATTGACATACATATATGAAATTTGATTTACAAATACATCAAAGTATGTGCGAGAGTTGGGGCATAAGTCATGGCAACTATTTTTTTTTCTTGTAGGTATGTGAACGGATCACAAACGTATATGTGTCGTGTGGAAGTTCTGCGGGCATAGCGTGTATGCAGAACAACAGATAGCCAGTGATAGCTGGTTGTAGCGAAGAGTAGTGTGAGACCGAAATCACCCGGGATGAGCAGTGCGCTTACATTAAAATAGCCGTTCTTCGAGGGAGAAATGCAATGGAATGTCATAGTGAATTAGTGGAATCTATTGGGAGTAATGCCTTACCATACCGTACAGTAGCACGTAGTTAGCAATACGAGAGGACATTACTAATGCTGTGAGCCAACAGGTGAACCGATTCAAACATGGTGCGGCAAATGCTGTGGCAAATGATATTCAGCGACTCCCACATCGTTGGTAGTGTGTGGTGACAGTAACAGGTTACTATATTGAGGGTTTTTAAGCCCAGGTTTGTCATGTCAACTTTATGTGCACTGTGCTGTCATTCTTTTGCACCGTGAAGGCCTTATTTCACTGTATACTACCGTAATAAATTAGTGTTTTATGATATTTCAGTGCTATTCATTTTCCACACATGTAGTTAACGCCTTGTCCATTCGTCTGTATATGTCACATTTTCCAACCGGACTGGTATCTTCAAGAAAAAAAAATTGTTGCCATGACTTTTACCACATCCCTCATATAACAACAGTTGGTATGGGTTTTGCGATAACATGATTGGTATTCATACAATACTTCTTTTTATGAATGTTTATTGAAAACTCCTTAAAAAATGTGTAGATTTTAAATTCAATTATTTTTTTAAAAAAATAAGTATTTCTTTGATTGAAAAATGCATACCAATTTCTGTTCCATGCACTATTATTAACAAGTACAAAAAAAATTCTAAGTATTGGGCTCAATAGAAAAAAAGCCTTGGCATTTTAAATGAAGACAAACTATTTATTTTATCTTTCTGAGATAAGTCAGTTTAAAGTTTTGATTTGTCGTTCGAATGTGAACAAAAACGAACGTAAAAGTTATCACAACTTTGCGTTTTTTAAACTTAGAGCTTTCAAATTTTGTGAGAGTATAGAAAAGTATATAAAAAATAATTTAGACTAAAAAAATTAGATTTGATTGTTTGACCTATTTTTGTCAGTAGAATCGTACAGTGTTCCCTTAAGTAAGTTGGTAAAAATTAAGTAAGTATACTTACTATGGATTTACTAAGGGTTAAGTAACACTTTTGTATTAAGTTACAATTCATATGGGAAATTTTGCTCTTATAAAATAAATTTTTTCCTAAAATGTGATGAGTATAAATTATAAACACCACAAAGTACACTGCTGGACAATTGCTAAGGACGGATAACACTATCATCCATAGCAACCACAAAATGAAAGGAAGCAAAATGTGGAAAATTAGAATAAGTGCGGGATATTAGTAAGAAGAAGTATGAGTATGCAAATTTTTTTTCCACGTTTGTTCATCACGTGATAGCGTTCATAAGAACTTTAAAGGTTTTGACGCGTGTGGACAGTTGTTGTTTCAAGTCAAAGTTTTACAGGAAAGATTTAATAGACGAACTTAAAATTTTTGGCATGTCTTCACGACATCACATAGATGATTTTATGCGTGGCCGAATTATTGGAAAGATCGAAGAAGGTCGAAAAATAACAGATGTTGCCAGGGAGTTCGACATCGCTCACAGCGTTGTTTCACGGCTGTGGAAGTCATTTAAAACTACTGGAATGTGCAGTAGACAGCACGGGGGAGGTCGTGTTAGAAGTACGACGCCTGCAGAAGACAGATATATCGTCCTATCAGCAAAAAGGAACAGGCGCACCACAACTCAGAAGGTGGCAAATCAGTTTCTTGCTGCCTCAGGAAAGCAGATCTCCCGAAAAACTGTTGCCAGACGTTTGAGGGGAGGAGGACTATACGCACGCAGACCTGTTGTGTGTCTCCCATTGACCAGACAGCACCGTACTGCCCGTTTGCAATGGTGTCGTGAGCATCACAATTGGACTGAACAGGACTGGGCATGCGTACTATTCTCAGATGAGAGTAGGTTCAGTCTGTCACCGGATTGTAGACGCTAATTGATCTGGCGCGAGAGTGGCACTGCTTATCGTCCAGAAAATATCCAGGAAAAGGACCGATATCCGACATGCAGTATTATGATGTGGGCCGGCATCGTGATCAATGGCCGCACGCGCCTACATGTGGTTGCGAATGGGACTATGACGGGCCAACGATACATTGATGAAGTTCTACTTCCTCATGTTCGTCTTTTCCGTGGTGCTGTCGGTGATAAATTTGTTTTTATGGACGACAACGCAACATGTCATCGAACACTCGCTGTTCAGGATTGTCTAGACAGCGAGGGTATTCAACGTCTCGTATGGCCAGCGCGTTCTCCAGATCTAAACCCCTTTGAAAATGTGTGGGATGCTTTGGGGAGGCAAGTTGCTGGTCGAAACTATCCTCTGACAAACAAGAACACCCTCATCCGTGCACTCACAGAGGAATGGGATAAATTGCCTCACCAACTGCTGGATAATGTATGGTACGACGTGTGGAATGTTGCATCACACTCCACGGTGGACATATCCCGTACTGATACCTTTCTTTAAGGTGCCTGCTGACTTTTAGAAGCATTGTTCCATTTCTCCGTACGCAGATCAAATGAACATTTTTTTTTCTTTGAGATATTTCACAGCTTTTGTACTTTCCAGAACAATAAATATTCTTTATTCTAATGTCTGAACAGTGTGGCAACTATATTTTATCCTACTAGGCCTCATGTCTCGCTTAATGTTATGCTACATAGCAATTTGTGATCCGTCCTTAGCAATTGTCCAGCAGTGTACTTTAAACAGCTGTTTATTTATTTTTTTAATTTATGCTTTAAAAATAATATGAGAAGAATTCCAAATTATTATATTTTCTTTTTAAATTTTTGTAATATATATAGGTCTTCTCTTCTCTTACTGTATGCATAATAAAACATATACCTTCGGAGGTAAAAAACAGTATTTAAGAAATGCGTAGACAAATGTGCTACAAAATTTTTTTGATTAGTAAAGTGATAGAATATATATTATATTATATATGATTTAAATGTTGAATGATTTCTACAAAATAGTTTTCCAGTATCCTGAAATCATTGCGAAATCCCCACAAACAATTGAAAGAGGGGAAAGCATTTAACACGAAAACGCTTAAGGTATCCGACTACATTCGGAACCGTGATTTTAAAAAAGTGCATGAATGAATAATTTACATGATATTTAGTGTCACTCAGATTAGAATACAAGCATAAAATTGTTTTAAAGGACACATTTTGACAAAAATAATTTATTTAAATACAATGTTTTGGCAAAAAATTAACTTAAAATAATATTTTTTTACAAATGTTCTCCTTTTGTGAAAAATGCTTCTAATATAATAATATTTTGCCTGTGTATAGCTCAGACCTCTCTACAGAGGCTCAACTAGAATTTTAGAAAAATTCACATTATTTTCAGAGTTACTGGCAATTGAAATAATTATTCACGTTTTTTTCTTAAAATTGCTCCCCTCTGTTGTCGTAAAATATGAATAAACCCACTTCTAAGTTATATATTTTAAAAGTTCTAGTTGAGCCTCTTTAGAGAGGTCTGAGCTATATACAGGCAAAATATTATTATAATAGAAGCATTTTTCACAAAAAGAGAACATTTGGAAAAAAGATTATTCTAAGTTAATTTTTTGCTAAAGTATTATATTTAAATAAATTATTTTTGTCAAAATGTGTCCTTCAGACATTTTTATACATGTATTGTAATCTAAGTGGCACTAAATATTATGAAAATTATCCATTTATGCGCTTTTTCAAAATCACTGTTCCGAACGTAGTCGGATACCTTAAATCTCCCAATTTTAAGTAACACACAGCTATTTCGTGCCAATTAATAGGCTTATCTGGAATTCGAAACATTTTTACTTCCCGTAAAATACGGTGTATTACGCGCACCGGCATTCAACATGCACCTATATTTTAAAGGATTAATTTTTAGATTTTTGTTATATTCTCTGTATAACGCACACCGGAATTTACGGAGAAACCTGAAATGTACGTGCGCAATAATTTGATGTTTTGAAGTGATTTTTTCCAGGTATTATCTTAAACTTTTGAAAGCATAGTATGCTTTCAGAAATACTCGTACAACTTTATAAGTTCACAAGGAGAATGCCATTTCTTTTAGATAAGAAGTATTTTGATACATGTAGAAGTCTAAGTTCTTTTTTATGTTCGTCTCTTTTCTTTTCTTTTTTAAGGTTATCATATTTTTATACCCAGCTTCTATTACGCACTCGTAGATTTCGATCTTATTTTTTGTGTTTAAAGTGCGCGTTATATGCCGAATTTTACGGTACTTTTTGAGTAGAACGTCTGAGAGAGAAAGATTAAGTTTGAAGTGTTTTGATATGAGATAAAAAAAACAATGTTTATACACGATTTTTTCCCAAGAATGACCTGACTGCAAAACGAGAATTATTTCCGGATTATACCACATGTGGTTGACCATGAGAGATGTCTCATGTCCACTATTGCATTCTTCAAGGATTCACCTTGATTATTGTTTATAAGCGCAGGACAACAGGATGTTTGTTGGAACTATACTCTTTAGGTATCCGACTACGTTCGGAACCGTGATTTTGCAAACGCGCATAAATGGATAATTTTCATGATATTTAGTGTCACTTAGATTAGAATATATGCATAAAATTGTTTTAAGGACATTTTGACAAAAAAATTTATTTCAATACAATATTTTGACAAAAAATTAACTTAGAATAATCTTTTTTCCAAATGTTCTCCTTTTGTGAAAAATGGGTCTATAATAATAATATTTTGCCTGTATATAGCTCAGACCTCTCTACAGAGGCTCAACTAGAATTTTTGAAATATATAACTTAGAAGTGGGTTTATTCATATTTTACGACAACAGAGGCAAGCAATTGGTGGTAACTCTGAAAATAATGTGAATTTTTCAAAAATTCTAGTTGAGCCTCTGTAGAGAGGTCTGAGCTATATACAGGCAAAATATTATTATAATAGAACCATTTTTCACAAAAGGAGAACATTTGGAAAAGAGATTATTCTAAGTTAATTTTTTGCCAAAATATTATATTTAAATAAATTTTTTTTGTCAAAATATCCTTAAAAGATTTTTATGCATCTATTCTAATCTGTGAGTGACACTAAATATCATAAAATTATCCATTAATGCGCTTTTTTAAAGTCACGGTTCCGAACGTAGTCGGATATCTTAATCTATCATCAGTTTTTTTTTTTTTTTTTTTTCGGATTAAAGATGGGTATGATAGGCCCAAATGTTGCTTCTGATTACGGTCACATGCAGTAAATACCAATAATTTTATTTGGATTACATTTATTTGCTGCATGAAAAGAAATTTCGTAATTTTAAGGTCGGTGTTTCCTCTTAAGCACTATAAGCGGTATCTATTATTTGCTGCTGCTTATTGTGCCTTTGATGAATGAAATGAATTGTTCACGTCCACTGAATGAAATAGATAAATGTGTAGACAAAATTATGACAATGTTTTTTATTTCTAATGAGGCTGCAGGTTGTTTTTTAACCATTGCAGACCTAGTACTTCCCCGGTAGCTGGTATACCTTTTCTAGTGCGGCACCATATAGGCGGATACCAATTGCCGCAAGTAATTTTGAATCCCAGTTTCCTCCCCAGAGGGAGGCACCTGAGCTCTGCCAATGCTAAATTTGCACTTAGGAATTTAATTTTGCCAAAAGCACCCAAGCCAAATAGACATTCAAGGGATCTTTTGCCTGCCGCATAATTGTGCGACAAGGACGCTGTCGATTTTTTGCATCAGGAAAATCCATTGACTCGGGCTGGGGTCGAACTCGCAACACAAACTTGAGTCACACTGAATCTCGATAACCTCCTTTTGCATATTACTGGGTACTGAGTATATATTTATTGAGAAAATTGAAGAAAAACAAAAATTGTTTTCCATAAAATTAAATTTCAATGAATTTTTGTTACTTGAACTATTCCGTACACGACTACATTTAGAGAACTGAGCGCCATAATATTGTACTTTGACTAAAATTTATGCGATTCACAGTTGCTTTTACAACAAAATACTGTTAATTATTTTATATATACAGGATACCTTACTAATAATCTATGTACTCAACTTTTCGTTCAACAACCTATTACTGTTAATTATTTAACATTTTAACATTTAATCAACTTTTATTAAGGTGTGTTGTTTGTATATTTTAAAATAATTTCACATTTCAGTAGTCAAAAAGTCACTAATTTAACTTTTGACACATATAAGATATTATTTATGCTTAAATACTGTACTGATCTGATTGTGGTATGTACACTTAAATGTGTCGCCCAACCGGTATAGTGGTTAGCGACGCTGACTGCGGTGCCGTAGGGAATGGGTTCGAATCCCGGAGAAGACATGGATGCTTGTAAATGTATAGTGCCTTTGCGGCAGGGGGGTACTCTAAATAGCCGTCGAGCCGCGAGTCCTCTCGTGTGGTTGGTGGAACAGGAAGAGAGGTGGGAGGTCCCTGACCACCCCAGGGTTTTCTCTCTCTAAATTGGGATGGAACCGAGCAAAAACGTACTGTCACCTGCATGGTGCCCAAAGCTAAGGCTAACGACAGACGTAAAAATTCTTGCCCTTAACCGCGATGAATTTCGCGGGCGTCGATTTGACTTATTCAGGCAGGTGGCATAAGTCACAACAACACGCAACGTTTAAATGCACACATTTTGTTTAATAATAGCAAAAAAGGGGGAAAATGAATATAATTAAAAAATAGTTAAGCGAATTCTCTACCTATCTTGTTTGTGTCGGTTAGTTATCCTAATTTTCTTATTGTGTGCAGATATATTGGTCGGGACACAGAAACGTTCGGTTTGGACCACATGCGGCCTGCGGGCCGCGAGTTAGACACCCATTATCTGCGCTGTACTATACTATGCAAGAACTTGAAATGTTATTTGATTTCAGCAGCAGCACTTTCCTCATTATCTTGCAGAACAGTCTCGGCTGAAGTCAAAACATGAATCACAGTGTTGGCGATTTTAAACATACTTATTTTAGAAGAGGTGGAGGAGCAATATAAAGAAAAACTCCTCTCTATATAAGTAGTGGCAACACTATATTACCACAACCTTGGAAACTAAGGAACAAAAACTATTTTTAAAAGTAACCTTGATATTTCGCTTTTTTTTTTAAAAAAAAATTGTTAAATACCAGAAAAAAAAATTCTTCAATGGAAAGTGTTGTGGTTTAAACAACGACTTAAAAACTGCTCAACATACTCACATATCTACTGTCTTATTAAATGCGAAATAATTCATGATGACCTAGATTTCATTAAAATATAAAATAAAAGAAATTTGTCATTATTTTTTAGGTTGAATTTAGAAAAATCGATGTCATATTTCATTGATATCCTCAAATATAAGGCAACTTCTTGGAATTAAATTGGATGAATAATATTATTTTTTTATTTGAGATATACAATAAGTAAATTAGTATCGATTTAACAGCTTAAGACATTTCATTTTATTATTCTCTCGCCATCCAGAATTTAAAAAAAAATATTCGCTCAAAATTATAAATTCCGTTTTCGACATGAAGAAAAAACGTAATTTAATTAAGGAAAAATTACATCACGTATAATTAACAATTAAACTGCTTTATGTCAGCGGTTCTTAAACTGTGGTCCACATGGACCCCGGGGGTTTTCGGCGCCCTTCTATGGAATCCACGAAGGTATTTAACTTAATGTTAAGATTTGACTAAAAAAACTGAATGTCATCCTAGATTAAATTATGAAACTGCTCCAGTGAAAAAACACTATTAAAACATGTATGTCGATCAAGAATATTAATTCATCTTTTTTTATTGCTTACAACTACATAACCATTACTACAACGTAATATTATTTTAAAAAACATAGTAGAAACACACAGGGACGACTTTGACTCTCTGAGGCTCTGGGCCCAGAGAAATGACGATTTTTTGAGGCCCTGGGCCTCTCTGCAAAAGTATGCCCTACCTCAGATCTTTAAAAGTATACTGTATATCCCTTTAAGACCCGAATTATTTTTATCTTCATATGTTAAATTCTTCTGCTTATTAATACTATATGGACCCCAATTACCTTGGGAAAAATAATTTAAAAAATTCCCTCTCCCTCCCTGGAATGTGTACGGTACCCGCACGATCGAGCGGTTTGGACGTTATCTGTGAAACAGATCACCCATAAAAGTTTATGTGAGTGATACAATTTTAGCTCTAAGTTGATAGAAGAAACAATCTTAATTCAACTAAGATTGTTACCAATAAGAAAATTATTGATGTATAATTAACTCTTTTATTAATTCATTATTTACTTGCCACAAAAATCTTTTGTTTTGTTTTTGACAAGTACAGAGTGTTTTTTTTTTTCAGGTATAGAAGTTTAAGTTGGTATTACTTTCCAAGATGGCGATCGATTTAACAGCTGTCAAGTGCTTTATTCTCAGTTTGGTTTGGCAATTCATCATGAATAGACTCACGCCTGAACAACTCTTTCAAATTGTGCAATTTTATTTCGAAAATAATGGTCGATTTCCATAAGCGAATTTTGTTTAGCGATGGAGCGCACTTCTGGTTGAATGGCTACGTCAACAAACAAAACTGCCGCATTTGGAGTGAAGCTAATCCACAAGTGTATGTTGAAACACCGTTACATCCAGAAACACTGACTGTTTGGTGCCCTTTATGGGCTGGTGGAATCATTGGTCCGTACTTCTTCAAAAACGATGAAGGCCACAACGTTACAGTCAATGGTGATCTGTATAAAGCCATGATTACTAACTTTTTCATTCCTGAATTGAACAATCAGAATGTCCAGGAGCTGTGGTTCCAACAAGACGGCGCAACATGTCACACAGCTCGTGCCACAATCGATTTATTGAAAGACACGTTTGGTGACCGCCTAATTTCACGTTTTGGACCTGTGAATTGGCCTCCAAGATCTTGTGATTTAGCACCGCTAGACTATTTTTGTGGGGCTATGTAAAGTCATTGGTCTATGCGGATAAGCCACAAACGCTTGACCATTTGGAAGACAACATTTGCCGTGTTATTGCCGATATACGGCCACAAATGTTGGAAAAAGTCATCGAAAATTGGACGTCCAGATTGGACTACATCCTAGCCAGCCGTGGCAGTCCTATGCCAGAAATCATATTTAAAATGTAATGCCACAAGATTATCTTTCGAATAAAAAAAATTCATGTCAATCGAATAATACATCGTTGTTTTATTGCAATTTAAAGTTCTATACCTCTAAAAAAACACCCTTTATAAATAGCCATTGCATTTTTCACAACATGTTTTCGACCAGCTTTCGTAGTTTTCAAACCTACCCTTGTGAGGCCTTGAAATGTCATCAACACATCAAAAATGGTTATACATGTCAAGCTTTTTATCCTGGAATGGCCAGGATAAAAGCTATGACATAGAGAGTAGGTGGATTATAACGCTTCGGTCTTTTTGTCAGTGGAACTACACAACACTGTTATCTTCATCATCAATTAAAATACTTTTTTTAGTAGGTGAAGAGGCTGATACCGCTTCAGCTATCTTTAACTCAAATTTTAAGCGATCTATTTTGATTTTGGGAGGAATTTTATTTGATATTGCATCTTGTTTGCACAGAAACCAAGAATTTGCAACAGCTAAATCAATGTAATGAATGTGTTCAAGATAATTTTATGGTAAAGAATGATCCAAAATATATTGTCTTTCCATTTCAAGTAATTTCATGTGTTTCTTCATCGTTCTCATCTGAACTTGATTCTCCTTCCAGTATACGTGATTCGTATGTTTCGTTCGCAGCATTGTCATCATCCAAGAGATCACTAAGTTCTGATCTAAGTTCAATATGATTTATTCATTATTTGAAAAATTTCTTCTGTGAGAATTCTTCTCCTTTTAGACACCTGAAAAAGATTTTGGTTTAAAGTTAACACAGAATTCCATGAAAAATAGTAAAATGTATCAGAACATTTTATTATTTAAATATATATATGTATATATATATATATATATATATATATATATATATATATATATATATATATATATATATATATATATAAAACCACACCATACTAACTCCCACCGGAAAACCCAGATTTTTTTTTTTTTTTTTTTGGGAAGAGATGGATGCAGATATCTGTGGAGAGGATAAAAATGCCATACTGTATGGAAAAGAAAATTAATTGCAAAAGAGAGAGAGAAAGAAAACACACACACAAAGGACTCATCCATTGCGAAACCCAAGAAAATTTGGAATTAATTATATAACTATATATTTCATTTTTATGTAAGCTTTCATCAAAATTATTGAAACAGTAAACAGAATTCGCACACATGGTAAGTACTTACCTTAAAAGCAGCAGTGACTCAAGTAACACCCAGCCCGCACGATCATGCGGGTAACGAAATCCCGAGCCCTATAGAAACCACATTAATAGAATATAATTAATATTTTTTCTATTTTACAATAATTTAAACATTAATACAAAAATTTGTATCGAATCAATTAGAAATATATTGATAATTACCTTTTTACGAGAGATAAAAAGAAGACATGTTTCCGTCATATTTGAAAACAAAGCTAGATTTGTCAGCTGAAAATAAAACATGGATCCCAACCATCGTCTGTTGATAAAAAGTAACACTTTACACTCTCTGCAAACTGGCTCAATTGTTAGACTCGCGATTTTCTTACATACGACTATTCCAGAAGCAAAAACGCATAAGAATATCTAACCCGCACGATCGTGCGGGTCGGGTCTTAAAGGGAGGATATAGCATGCATTGTTAAATACTCGTTCAAACGGTAATTTGAAACAAATAACTCACGACTCACAATATCAAAAACCTAGACACAAACCGGCTTGACTGATAACTGCATTTTGACTAAATGAGTTGAATGATTGCTTATGGTATTAGGCCTAGACCGAGACATGGACAATGGCCATCACATAACAATGCAGTTTATCCGCTTTTGCCAATTGACATGCAGCTTGAAATTCCCTTTTTTTTTTCGAAGAATATGTACGGGAATAATATTTGGCCATTAAATTTATCAGGATCAGGATCTTATAAAGTCATAGTCGAGAACGAAACAAGGCCCTCACCGAGGGTGAGGCCTTGGGCCCGGGCCCAGTTGGCCCATGCTTTAAGACGTCCTTGGAAACACATGTGCAAACTTTAAGAACTGAATTCATTGCACGCCAATATGACAACAAATGCATTTAAATCACTCAGCTATGTGTTGGGAGTCAGAGGTAGGGTTGTTCAAAATCTTGAGGCTACGCAATGTCAGGTTGATTCATAAAGGGGGTCCGCGGAGATCAACAGTTTAATAACCGCAGCTCTTTATTATTATTTTATAGATGAATCATTCCATATATATTTCTGATTATTGAATAGATATTTTTTAGCAAATCTTATATCAATATCGATTTAATCGAAACTTTTGTATCAATATTAATTTCAATGAGACGATATTAAATGTTTTAGTATTTACGTAGTATACCATCGAACAAACAGCTTCATTAAGTCAAAAGACATAGCCACAAATACTCCAATTTGCAACCTGCAGTGGAAACCCGTTCACCACAGTTGTTCAAATGTTATAACAATAATAATAATTACGATAACAACATTTGGCGATTTCTTTTGTGGTCATTGTATCCTAGTAGTCATGGTCACAAAATCGTGACCGATGTTATCCAGTCTTGGGTTCGAATCCTGTTGAAGCTGAAGACCCGCCGTGTAGAGGAACTGAGGCACGTTAAATCTGTCATTGTTCAAAGTCCTTCCGTTGGTATGGAGGTTTGGACAACGAGGTTCCAGTTCAAGTGTCGTTCTATTCACTTGACCTCGGCTCAAGATTACGGGTTCTTCACGAATAGCTTTTGATTGCGAAGTTAAGAAAAACTGACTCCCATGGTGACATCTTTTGATTTGGCGAAATTACTCAACATATAATACATACACTTGCTCACAAAAATAAGTATGCAACTCATAGCTTAATTGAAAAAGCTCTAGTTCTCCAATAAATATAAGAAAAATATTATTTTGGAGAGTGTTGTTTATAGCTTTTGATTCAAATCATAAAGTAATGAAAAATAAACCAAATCATTATATTTTTAAAAACTTTAAGAGTGATTTTGTTAACTACCAGTAGAAGTTTAAATCACAAAAGTATGTATGCACTCTGAATTTTTGACTTTTAAATAAGCTGAATGAAACTTCTCTAGTGATTTTTCGTATTTCAGTGATAAGTTTAGAAGTTCTGCTACAAAGCTTGTAAGTTTGAGCTTTAAGTACATCCATAATTCACCAATGCCTCCACGTGGAAAAGAATCATCAAAAGATCTAAAGGATGCAATAATAAAGCTCTATAAGGAAAGGAAGTCCCAAAGACAAATCGTTAAAATAATAGGCAAAAGTCCTGCAACAGTACAAAAAATCATTGAAAAGTTCCAGGCTGAGGGAAATACTCTAAACAAGCCAAGAACAGGACGACCACCTATTTCCACGGATCGAGAAAGGCGAATTATTGTTGGAAATGTGGAAAAAATCCGAAGATATTAGCGCACCAAAATTGACAACTGATGTGAAAAACAATTTTGCGAAATCATGCAATCCTGAAACAATTTGCCGTGTGTTACGGAAGGCAGGATAACATGGTCGAAATATGCGAAGAAAACCGTTTGTTAGCAAAGTGAATCGCAAAAAGAGAATAGATTTTGCAAAAGAAAATGAAAAGCAGGACAGAAATTATTGGAATTCCGTGATTTTTTCGGATGAAAGTAAACTCAACATCCACGGGTCAGATGGACACCAAAAAGTTTGGAGGCAAGCAAATGCAGCTCTAGAACCAAAGAACATGAGAGGAACTGTAAAACACTGTGGTGGTTCGATTATGGTTTGGGGTTGCATGGTAGCAACTGGAGTAGGAAATTTAGTTATAATCGACGGAATAATGAATCAATATAGCTATTTGAATATTTTAAAGAATAATCTAAGCCAAAGTACTTCTAAATTGGGACTCGATGGATCCTTCACTTTCCAACAAGATAATGATCCCAAACACACTGCTCGGGTTGTTCGGGAATGGCTACTATATAACGTGCGAAAACAGGTAAAAATCCCACCGCAGTCACCTGATCTTAATCCCATTGAACACTGGTGGGATTATCTCGATCGCCAAATTAGAAAGCAAGAGATTAAAACTAAGAATGATCTAAAAAAAGCCCTTTTGGAGGAGTGGCAGAAAATACCATCTTCTGCTACTCAAAATTTATAAAATTAGTGCCATCTAGATTGAGAGCTGTTATTAAGGCCAAAGGCTATCCAACAAATTACTAATTTTTTTGAAAAATTGTGAAATTTGCAATATTAATGTTTTTGTTTTTGTTTGCATACTTACTTTTATGATGTAAATTACATACCATTTTCAGTTAAACTCATCTTGTTAATTAAATACTAGTATTTTTTATCTTGTAATTAAGCTCGATTTTGCTGTAATCGAAATAAATCGTTAATTTGAAAACTCTAATATTGTAGGCCTGTTTTTCTCATAGGACATCATCACATACACTCTGCATACTTACTTTTGTGACTAAGTGTAAATGCCAATATATCTTAACATGCACGTATTTTTTTCATTATTTACATTTTCTTGACGCATGCAAACTTTTAAAGATATGTCTGATGAAATGTTTAAAAAAAATTAGTGCTTAGCGTAGTAGTAAAAGTAAATAAGCATGTTGAGAATTTCAATTTAGATTTTCTAATTCTTTAATGCATGATCTGAATATGGAATATTTTTCTTGACCTAGATTCCGAATTGAAGATCAATAGTACCGTTGTTAGACTTGATTTCAGTTACATCATCCTTCTCCTTTTTACTCTCGCTTTCACAATCCATGCGTAAGTTGTTAAAATCCTTCACAGCATTCTTTGAAAAGATGACGATGATTCTTCAGAGCATTGTGAAGTTAACTTTTATTTCCAGTTTTATGATTTGTGATTTTGTTCATCTTATCGATTCTACTTCTTACAGCAAATCTTCGCACATCTACTGAAGTTATTTTTGAAAATTCAGAAACTTTTGAAGCACAGAAAATACATATTCTACTTTAGTATATAACAACGTATTAGTATATACATCCAAGAACGCAGTCGAGACTGAAGTTTTAAATTTAACTAATTTTTAAAATGGAATAGCTGCCAACCATCACTACAGCTTTTCAGAGGATTCAAATGGAAGCACAGCGATTTAGATTGAGGATAATATCCAATTCTCTTGAAATGTAAGAATAAGAATTTAATAATTTATTTTACCAGAATCAAAAACTTTCAAAATGATGCACGAACCCATAATTACTCTAACAGTCACTATCACGTTTCGAAAATGATTCGTCACTCCCACTGTTACAGCCGACTACGTATTTGGTGCCGAAGTCGCTATTTTCTTACATGGTATCGTTCCAATGCATTTGTTAAGCCAGTGTTTCTCAAACTTGGCGACCCAATATTCAATCATCATTTTCATCGCCCCCCCTCCATATAAACAACAATGCCTTGAATTCAATAATATATATTTTGACGCTAAAGCTACAGTACAACTTTGATCTCTAAAGTGCCATCGGCGTATATATACGTCTCGCTCAACCGGTGCGTTAAATGCCCAGGTCATATATAAACGTCTTTCCGAATTACGATCTTTTCCATGCTCTGCTATCCCTAAAATGATTCCGAAGGCTTTGGAATCCAATAAAAGGATTTTGATAGTGTTTGCGAAGGGTTTACTTATATCATAGGATTTCCTTATTTATTCCTTTTCTCCCCCCCTCTAATACATCCCATACTCACGCCTACGGGAAAAATGGAGACAGTGAAGAGCGAATCGCATAACTTCTAATCGTCAGTTAAGAGATTATTTATTAACCGTATAAATAATCAAGATAAGTGTTAATTTTTGTATAACATTTTTTATAAATGACAAGGCCATATGGTCACTGGTAATTATTAAACATGTTCTTAACTCAGTTTTGTTAAATGAATTTTAAAATACATTGCGCAGTCTTGATGCATTTATAAGTGTATTATATCTGTGTAAATGTTAATTTTATTTTTTATTATGCCAAAATGTATTTTGTTTATTTACTTTCAGTAAATTAATAATTTTTTTAAATAATCTTTTGTTTTCGACTTTTCAATATGCTCGCGCCCCCCTCGTAGAGTTATCTCGCCCCTTAGGGGGCCGCGCCCCACAGTTTGAGAAACACTGTGTTAAGCAACATTTTTTAAAAGAATGTGCTTTTTTTTTTTGAAGAATGTGAAAGGATGATAAAGACTGTTGAACATTTACAAGAAAAAATTAGATCATTTTCTTTACGCCATAGACGTATATTTGTTTCATCCAGGTAAAATTTTCAGGGGCCGTTGGTATGTTTCCGTTTTTTTATGCTTATAAAATTACCTCCTTTTTTGTACTTTCGTAATAGTAAACTCATCTTAATCCTATTACCGATATTTTGGATGCTTAGGTGATTAAAAGAAAACGCATACAAATTTTTTTTTTCCAAAATATGAGCAAAACAACGTTGTTTAGGATAAACTGAATATCAGAAATAAACTACGGTGTGGGATAAGTCATCGATGCAAGTCGACAGAATGGATAGTTACCCAGTTTTTTCCTTTTGAAAGGCATGGAAACTTAATTCCCCCCATCCAACAAATATTTTACCTTCGATTTTAAACCACACCTGATTTTCAGTAGCATTAACGCTGGAAAAATAATGCGGTTTAGATCCGAGTAAATACGGTATACACACACATAATCGTTACAAGTTAAGTTATATTGGCATATAAGTCCTAGCATCAAATTTTCGATTGTATTCAAAATACTCACTCTTGATTTAAAATGAGCAGAATCTGAATTGCCATAACGGAAGCATATTTATCTTTCACACCCCTCCTCCCCGGAGTCGATTTCTTCAAAACCCGTTTATTAGAGGGTATTTATCGTTGTAATTCGATAAACTTCGGTTAAAAAAAAAACGTTATTTCCGTGAAAGAGATTTGCCACTTAAAATACTGTTTTAAATTACATTTGTGATTTTTAAAAGTATTTATTTCCTTATTTATCTGCACCCTTTGTCTGTTCTAAGATGGGGGGGAAATGTGTCCGCTCACTCCACGAAGTGTTATGTGTCCGCAAATACCACGTTCGCAACTACCACGCAACCTCCTTCTCCACCTTTTTCAGGATTGTACTTTAGTCGAGTGACAAAATGGTCAATTAATTCGAATATAATGCACATTATAGTCAATTTGCTTACAATATAGGAGTAGAAATAACAAGCATGCTTCTCACAAAAAAGAATCACAACATCCGCTTTATATTGCACCTATTACTCAATGAGCAACGCAATTAACAATAAAAAAATAGCATTGGCAAACAAATAGTGTCTAGTGTCGTCTGAGTCACTTCCGCTGCTGATCTACCAGTTGAGCGGGCGTCAGCTCCAATACACCGAAGTTTGAAAAATAAAGGTAATTTACAAAAGAATTATGCTATTCGTTTTACATTAATCAATAAAAGAAATAAAGTATATTTGTGGGTGTTGTGTGTGTGTAATAGAAATGCGCGCGGACACGTATACAATTTAGAATAGTGAAACTATGAGTGATGTATAGGTGGGCACACCTCTCATTCTCTCTCTCTCGAAGTGAATTTTTTAAAATTCATTTTAGATTTTTATTTAAATTAAATGTTGGAGGAATTTTTGATATATATATTGTGATCTCTATATCTCACAGAACGCCACAGGATTACGATTCTTTTCCTATATGGGATATCCAAGTTCTGTTAAATAAGACCAACTTTGTTCCGAGCGTGTAAACTAAGTATCCAATTGTTGAAAAGAGCCAATTTCCGAATTTTTAAATCGATGCCGGCTGGGTGGCGTGTTTGGTTTGTCGCTGGCGTATTGCGCTCGAGGTTGCTGGCTCGACCCTGGCTCAAGTCGACAGCGGTCATGGGCTATGTAGAGTCCCCCACACCGCAAAGGCACTATACATTTACAAACATCCATGTCTTCTCCGGGATTCGAACCCAGGCCCTATGACAGTCAGCGTCGCTAACCACTATACCGGATGGGTAACTCGTTTCTTCGCTCCATATAAATTGTGATCACGGATAATCTGTCCTATTAATGAGTTCCTTTGATAACTGTAGTCTTTTTATCGCTACTGTAAATTGAGATAAGTTTTTTTTTCGTGGAATTATTCCTCTTAGTCTAATATCTACTAACCTTCTCTATAGTTTTTGAGCTAACGGAAATATCAGCATCATTCAGAAAACTACTGATGGCCGTTGATGACACTCTTTTATCTTGGAGACAATATTTTTGTACATCTGTCATCAACAGATGTGGTGTATCTTTTTCGGTTTTTCCCTGATTCGTTTTTTATTCTATTTGTCTCCTCCTGACATCTTAAACAAAACTTTTAGTCTCAAGATGTGGTCTCTGAACAACCCACTTGTTTTGCAATTCTAACATTCTACTCTTTTTTTTATATCCTTGCTTATTGACTAAGTATCATTGGTATCCTGGCTAGGAAACTGTCCTGATCTCAATCCTATCAAAAACTTGCGTCAACGTTTGAAAACTCTTGTCCGAATGAGATATCCATCAAATAAAAGGGCTGTGTCTGTAATTGTTTCCCGGCATCATGTAATAAAGAAGGAAGAGCTTACAACTATCGTCGGCACAATGAAATATCGTTGTGAAGTTGTAATAAAAAATATATGCTTCCCTACTATATACTGATAACCCACTGCTATCACCAGAATCCAAATTATATCAATAGTTACTACAGCTTAACTTTTCTATTTCTTAAAAATATTTGAATTTTGTTTTGTGTATGTGAATTCAGCATTAAATTCCATTTTTTTTAAATGATACATAAGACTTTGTATTTTGTTAAACGTAACGGTTTCTATAAGAATACAAATTTAAAAGGATTTTCAAAAGTGTGTGTCCACAATTTTTTCCACAATATATATATATATTTCAATATTTTGAGCAATCGATGACGCAAAAATTAAATTTTTTTTAGATTCATAATATCAAGTAAGATAGAACATTAAGGATGACGTTTAAATTCACATTTCTTTTCATGATTTTATTTCGATTTATTCTGTAAAAGATTTCAAGAGAAATTTTATGTATACTTTAAAAACAAAATTTTCGTAAAGACACACACAAAGCGTAAATTTAGAGGAAATTATTATATTTTTTTAAAATTAAATTACAAAAATTTAGAATAAAAGCATTTGTTCATTATGGTATCCAACTACGTTCGGAACCGTGATTTTCAAAAGCGTATAAATGGATAATTTTCTTGATGTTTAGTGTCACTTAGATTAGAATACATGTATAAAATTGTTTTAAGGACATTTTGACAAAAAAAATTTATTTAAATACAATATTTTGGCAAAAAATTAACTTAGAATAATCTTTTTTCCAAATGTTCTCCTTTTGTGAAAAATGCTTCTATTAGAATAATATTTTGCCTGTATATAGCTCAGACCTCTGTTCAGAGGCTCAACTAGAATTTTTTAAATATATAACTTAAAAGTGGATTTCTTCATATTTTACGACAACAGAGGGGAGCAATTTTAAGAAAAAAACGCGAATAAGTATTTCAATTGGTGGTAACTCTGAAAATAATGTGAATTTTTCAAAAATTCTTGTTGAGCCTCTGTAGAGAGGTCTGAGCTATATACAGGCAAAATATTATTATAATAGAACCATTTTTCACAAAAGGACAACTTTTGAAAAAAGATTATTCGAAGTTAATTTTTTGCCAAAATATTATATTTAAATAAACTTTTTATGTCAAAATGTCCTTAAAACAATTTTATGCATGTATTCTAATCTGAGTGACACTAAATATCATGAAAATTATCCATTTATGCGCTTTCTTTAAAATAACGGTTCCGAACGTAGTCGGATACCTTAAAAACATTACTTTTTTAATTGAATTCTGGCTAGATCGAGTATTAATTTATGATTAGAAATTTTGTTACAATTTCAATTTGCGTCGAAGTATCAGTATTCTAGCAATTTAATAAATCACATTGCGTAGCTCTTACGAAAATTAATCGAACAAAACTCAAAATTAAAAATTTTACACTGTTACAAAATGATTGAATTTTAGATTTTATGCAGCATTATGCAACTGTGTGATTATATGAAAAATAAAAATGTCTTACTTGTAATTAATTTTTATTAGAATATTATAAACATAAACAATGACTCATGCAGAATAATTAACACCTTTCTAGTATTTAATTCTAATTTAGTGATGCATGGCCATTTTCTTGCGTAATACAGGCAATTTCTTGCGTAAAGATTACAGGATTGCACAGTATCGTTTTATTTTATTTCGCTATAGGCATATGCATATTTTAATTATATTTTTGCATCATAAAATATATTTCTACTTTCGTTATTTTATAAAAACATAAGCAATTGGCCACAATGTTTTTCTAATTCTCAGATAAGGTGAAAGTATTTTTTTTACACCAAAAAATTTTGTAACAAGTATTGCGTCATTGATTGCATTGCGAAAACTCTCAGGTACTCTGAATTAATTTCGTATACATTTCATTTTATGTTTTCGAGATAATTTGTCCTTTATTTTAAGAAAAATAAAAAAACATGTCCGTTAATCGAAATGCCAAAATTAATTTAAAATAAACAGTAACAACAGCAAAAATTCTAACAAACTAATAATTTAGTGACGTATGAATGCTGTTCCTTTAAATTATAAGTGAAATAAGACTTTTGACTTAAGAACACACGCGCAAAGTGTATTTGATTTACAAGGAAACAAGTAATATTAAAAAAATAAGTCAATTCTCTTACTTTGAATGGATGAAAAGAAAGTATTTTATTAACGATTGAAAATTTGAACAAGATGTGTATATATGTATATATATAGGGAGAGAGTGAACTAATAGAGTAGGAATTGTAAAAAAGACCATGCATTGTTGTTATAATGCACACCTGGTTTTGTTAGTTTGGCTGAAAAACCGATTTTCGTCGCCAAATTTTGTCATTGTTTTAACAGTTGCATAGTTACAACAATGGAGACGAATCTAAGTTAGCGTCGAAAACAGGTAATTAGTTTAATTTAGTTAATGAATTAACATTTGAAAAAACTGTATTAATATCAAGTGTCATCCACTACAACTTTAAAAAAATTTATTTGAACTTGAATGGATGAGTAGAAAGTATATTTTATTAACGATTGGAAATTTGTACAATATTATTTATATATATATATATATATATATATATATATATATATATATATATATATATATATATATATATATATATATATATATATATATATATATGTATATATATATATAACTAAATATATTTATATTTAGGGAGAGAGGGAACTAATAGTAGGAATTGAAAAAGCATTATGGAGGTGTTTCTAGGTATTTCATATCTGAAAATCGTATTTATTTTTTTTAAAAAGTGACCTGATTTTAGTGTTTAGCAATTCAAAATGATAATATTTTGTTTTTTTAGACTACCCTTTTCCATCGAAAAAAAAATCTTAGTATGTTTTCAAAAGATTTCTGTACTATAAAAAGGTTTTGTTTATAGTTAAAGTTGAAAAATTCTATCCAAAAATGGAAATTAAAAGAGACAATTTTAATTTGAATGATTTTGAAGAATATTACTAATGAAACCAAATATTATCTGCTTTACTTTTTTGTTAACCTAATTATCTTTTTCCAAAAATTCAATCCGACGGAATGAGGTGACAAATACATGTGTTTAGAAGATTTTAAATAAAGATCATATATAATTACGTTTCTCCTTTTGAATTTAGAATTTTTTTTTTACATCGAAATCTTAATAACGCGTTTTTCTTCTATTTTATTATCTTACTTAACAAATTCATAGGACGAACCCTTGCAAAAGTAATGCAATAGCCATTCGAAATTTCGTTAAAAACGATAACCAATCACAAAATTCATGTGACGTCATAGCACGTAGCTACAATCACGTGTTTCCAGTCAAGTAGTTGCATTATCATGGGAAAATGATAAATGCAACCACGTGTTTCTCAACCAATTAATGAATGCGCTTCGCTGTTGCCAACTTTTGTTTCTTGTAGAAATTTTCATTTAAAAATACAAAATTGAAAACAATGATAAAGCCCAGAGGTTAACTTGATTTAAAAGTACACGTATAGTATAAGAATTTATTTTCTTTTAATTTGAAAAACTTTTCGAAGATCTTAAAACTTGAACATCCTTATGCAGTAATGAAATTTAAAATTTTATTTAAATTTTACAAATTTAACAAGTACAAGTCTTACAGTCAGTTTTGAATTCAATGAAGAACACGTAATTGCCTTTTTATCATATGATCGCCATGAATTTAACCTATTACTTTACTCTCTTCTCAGGATGTGCTCGGTTAAGGCTAAACGTACCCTTTTTCAAAAAAATTCTTTGGAGACAGTAACAATAAAAATAATTTATGTTTTCTATTTATATTACATGTTGATTCTGAAAGTAAAAAGTCGGTTTGAAAAGGCATTGTTTTACAATTTTAAAAAATTAAGAATTTTTGAAGTTTTTTCAAAATTTTTTATAAAATGCTCGCTTTCTAAAATAGTTTAGCCATTTTAAGTTATTTATGCTTCTTGGATTATGGTGAACAACAGATAGTATGGATTTGAAAATCTATATTCCCTTGTTGATTTTTAATAATTATTTTTCTAGAAAAACCTGGAAAAAACCCGAAATTTTTTAAAATCTAAACTAAAAATCTCAGACCTGAAGCCATACTAACTTTTACAGAACATACGTTTGGGAGCATATACAAAAAATTTCAAGACTTTATCTTGAGCAGAAAAAAAGCCTTAGGGATTAGAAAACCCTTATACCATCAAAATTATAAGTCTGAGAAAAACGCAGTTAAAGTTTCTGCAAAGACATAAAACAAAAACTTATAATGCCCGTAAAGCTTTTAATTTTTTTAATATGTTATTTCCCAATTTGTTTTCTACATTAAAACTCTATTTTAATTAAATATGACTAAAAACGTTTTTTTAAAACTCAAAATATATTTTAGCGTAATAATGATAGAATTTGTTACGACGACAGGTTATTCAGCTTAATCTTAGCCTAATAGTTTCACAAAAGTTTTGAAACTTAAAGCATTTATGTACACAATAATAATGATACAAACTTAAGCTAAAAATAACCAGGTTTGTACATAAAATTTAATTTTTTCAGTTTTAAATTGGGGCAGTTTAGCAATTTAGAGCATATGTTACACGACTTTAAAATACTATTATATAGTACTACAGCATGGTTACTATAATTTAGTTTGGTACATGATGGAAATATTCAGTTTTATCTGCAATACTTCTATTCAGAATACTTGTATTTGTTTGTGCGTAGAAGTCTAATTGCAGTATCAACTGAGGCGTATTTAGATTTTTCATTTTGAGTAGTATTCACTCCCTTCTAAATATTGTTTCTCATAGCAACCTGAGAATGTTTTGGCCATAGCATTATCTCAACTGAAAAAAGTTGATAATAAAGCTTCTAATTTATATAAACTATTTTTTAAATCAAAAGTTGGTCTTGAAGTTAATCTGATTAAAGTAACTATATGAGAACTCAAAAAACTCATAACATAATTCAGCAGAAATGATTTTAGTAGTAAAAATTGAAATTAATAATCATTACACAGTGAAAGAGTTCATTGTACTTAAAAAATTTTTTTAATTATTTCATTTTTAGAGTGGAAAAATACTTCAAAATGAAACCGAAACCAAAAGCTAAGCTCAGAAACTTCAAATATCTGAAATTTGGTGCAAGCTGAAATTTTGTGTTACGGGTCACAAAAAATGCGAAAAAAAAGGTATATTTGAGATTTGTAGGGGTGTAGTCTAAATTAAAAAATAAAATAACAGTGTTTCATTTATGAAACCTTCGATTCAAGATTTTCTGTTCATTTAAAATACATTTGGAACTTCTATTCAACGAAGTCACAAAATCCCAAAAAAGGTTCATTAAATAGAAAATTAGCTATAAATGGAGATTCATATTTATTGTACTATATAAACCACATAAAGTAAACTTTAAATTCACAAACACTATATTATTTAAAAATAATAATTATTCGCATTTTTTAAAATTAATATCTATTCATTTTATATATTTTACCCATCAAAAAGAAACCTGCAAGAAAAACAAGAAAAAAAAACGAGTTTTACAGTAGTCGCATATGATGTGTAACATCTGGCATGTTATCGTGATATATATAAAGAGTGTTTTTTTCAGGTATAGAAGTTTAAGTTGGCATTACTTTCCAACATGGCGACCGATTTAACAGCTGTCAAGTGATTTATTCTCAGTTTGGTTTGGCAGTTCATCATGAATAGACTCACGCCTGAACAACGCTTTTAGATTCGTCGAATGGGCCCAAAACGAGATTGCCGTTGTTCCCGATTTTCATAAGCGAATTTTGTTTAGCGATGAAGCGCACTTCTGGTTGAATGGCTACGTCAACAAACAAAACTGCCGCATTTGGATTTAAGCTAATCCACAAGTGTATGTCGAAACACCGTTACATCCAGAAAAACTGACTGTTTGGTGCGCTTTATGGGCTGGTGGAATCCTTCAAAAACGATGAAGGCCACAACGTTACAGTCAATGGTGATCGGTATAGAGCCATGATTACTAACTTTTTCATTCCTGAATTAAACAATCATGATGTCCAGGAGCTGTGATTCCAACAAGACGGCGCAACATGTCACACAGCTCGTGCCACAATCGATTTATTGAAAGACACGTTTGGTGACCGCCTAATTTCACGTTTTGGACCTGTGAATTGGCCTCCAAGATCTTGTGATTTAACACCACTAGACTATTTTCTGTGGGGCTATGTAAAGTCATTGGTCTATGCGGAAAAGCCACAAACGCTTGACCATTTGGAAGACAACATTCGCCGTGTTATTGCCGATATACGGCCACAAATGTTGGAAAAAGTCATCGAAAATTGGACGTCCAGATTGGACTACATCTGAGCCAGCCGTGGCAGTCCTATGCCAGAAATCATATTTAAAATGTAATGCCACAAGATTATCTTTCGAATAAAAAAAATTCATGTCAATCGAATAATACATCGTTGTTTTATTGCAATTTAAAGTTCTATACCTCTAAAAAAAACACCCTTTATAAATACGCAATATTAACTTTTTTCCTGAAAAAAATATGAATCGGGTATGATTACAAATATTTTTCTATCGAATAATTATATCTTTAATGAAAACTGTATTTAATGAACAAAAGGAGTAAGGAAATGTAAAATATTTTATCAAAAATAATTATTCTTGTTCAATTTGGGGAAGAGCGGAGACAATAGACTTAGGATAACTAAAATATGACACATATACTTGTGATTTCAAAGTATTTATAAAAACCGTTGAAAAAAAACAGCGTCAACAACAGTACCACTGTTAGCAGTCGAAACATTCTAATTTGTGTTCATTTCGAGCTTGAGTTCATCATTCATAAAAGCTATGAGCGGCTCAGATTTTGGCAAACTGAAGAAAAAGCTAAAATCACCACTCAAAATCAGGGGAAGCGAGTGATAATTTTTTTAAAAACAACAGAACCACCTTCGTTATATGGTAAAAGTACAAAATGCAGGAAATCTTTAATTTTTTTAACCTTTTGATTCGAAGAAATGTATACGACCACCGAAATCACTGTTTGTCCATTTTCAAATAAGCATTCTGCCGCATTTGTATGTCCCCCAGTATCGTGACTAACGGCTTTAGAGTCAAGCGCTCGAGTGCTTGATGGGTACTAGAGTTGGATCCCCATGCGAGGGTAGCGAAAAGACACAGCCACGCACTCTCATTGGTCAAATCAAGTAGCGCGCGCTTACGTCACATCCTGTTACACATATCCGTCCCTTTTCACAAAATCACTCCCAACAAATATTTAGCAACCAAGAGGAAAGATGTTACACATCAAAAATATTGTCCAGGAATACATTGTAATTTCAACTTTAAAAACTAATTTATATTAAAATCAACGAATTTTTAACGACATTTTCTAATTTTAAGTACAAGTTGTTTTAAACATACATTATTTTATAACCAATGATTTTAAGCTTGCACTATATACTTAAATTTAATAACTGATAAAATCTGTTAATTTTACTTTAGTTTTTTGTTTCAAAATTACGGCAATTTCATTGCTCTTTTTAAAACCTAGTTTAAGGCCATTGGTCACCATAAAATTTGCTAAAGGAGAGACTAATTTGTGAAAAATGTCCTAAAATAATTTAAAAACAGAGAGAAAAAAAAAAAAATCGAGTCAAAAGAGAAAAAGTCCGCTAAATAGAGAAATTTGCAAAATTGAGGTTCGTTATATGGATGTTTAACTGTACTAATAGATACATAAAAGGACGAAATTATGTATAAATATTTTTTTTAAAATAGTATTTATATATTTTTTATATTCTATGCAACAGATTCAGCGAGTATAAGACCTTATAACAAAGAATGCCTGAAAGCTAATAAATTTTGAAATAATCGGGAAAAAAATAATTAAAACGCGTTTTTTTTTTTGGAAACTCCAAAACAAAAGGTCTAATACAGGGCTTCTCAATTTTTCAACACTTGCGACCCAAAATTCAGTCATAATTTTCATCGTCGCCCCCCCTTTCCATACAAATAAAAATACATTGAATTCGATAATACGGTGCTTTGACACTAAAGCTACAATATGAATTTAACCTCTTAAGTGCCACCGGCGTATATGAACATCTTGCTCAGTCAGTGCGTAAAGTGCCCCGGACGTACATATATGTCTTTCCGAAATACGATTTTTTCTGTTCACTGCTATCTATAAAATTATTCCGAAGGCTTTGGAATGCAAAAATATGACCTTGGCAGGGTTTGCGAAGTATTTACTTATTTCAGAGGATTTTCCTATTTATTTCCTTTCTCCTCTCCCCATTCACCACATATCCATGCAAACATTCAGAAAGGAGGCATTGGGGAGAGAATTGCGTAAATTTAATCGGCAGTTAAGGGATTAATTATAAACTGTACAAAGGATTAAGATAAGTGTTAATTTTTGCATACAATTCCCGTGGAGTCGCTGGTAATTATAATACTTGTTTTTATTTTAGCATTTTCAAATTAACTATAAAATGCATTGTGGAGTACTGATACATTTATAAGAGTACTAGCCGTTACCCACCCGCTTCACTGGGTATTTCACGATGTTGTATATATGTATAATGTTTACGTATATATTAATTATTGATATCTAGCATTAAGAATTCGATTGTATTGAAAAATATATTTATAGCTGTTACACTCTCGTCCCTTGATATAAAAAGAACATAAATTATAATATCTAATTTCTATTTATATCTAAAATACAAGTAGAAAGATTTTTTTTCGCTCACTTAACCTAATAATCAAGTAGATTTCCACCAAAGCAACTTTCAGTGGTTCTCTACTCCATAAAATAAACATGCGTGCTAAATTTCAAATCTTAATCTAACAGAGCAAAAACGAAATTTTTATCATCAATACCTCGTTGAGAGCACTCTTAGCGGATTCCAATTCAACAAAAGAAGCATGCAAACCAATTTTATTACTGTAGTCTTAGCAGTTCGAAAACGGGAATTTTGTCTATCAATACGTTCCCATAACTCTCCCCGCTTCCCCCTGGAGTTGATTTCCGTAAAATCCATTCTTAGTGGAACTCTATTCAACTAAAGAAAATTGCTCAACAAATTTCAAGTAAATGAGTTAAATTGAAAAACAAGAATTTTTCTATAACACGCCTTAATCCCTCGCAACCCCACTCCTTTGGGTATCCGTTTTCGCAAAAATCTTTGTAAAAGGAACATTATTTCATGAACGGAACAATATTTCTAATTTTCAAGCAGGTGTTTCTTTTAGTTGAAAAGCGGAAATATTTATCTATTACGCCCCTTAATCACCCTCATTGACCCTTGGGTATCAATTTTCCCCAAAACTATTTTGCAGCGGATCTCTACACCATGAAAGGAATTCGCTTACCAAATTTCAAGACTGTACGTCTAATAGTTTAAAAATGGAAATAATTATCTATAACGCCCCTTAACCACTTAGGAAACGATATTCACAAAACCCATCTTACGGCATATCTCTACTCAATGAATGGAATCAGCTTACTAAATTTCAAGATTTTACGTTTAATAGTTTAAAAAGGAGTTAATTGCCTATATAACGCCACTTAATTCTCTACAACGCCACTTAATTCTCCTCAACGCCACTTGGGGGTCAATTTTCACGAAACCCATTTTGCAGCGGATCTGTACTCTATGAAAGGAATCCGCTTAACAAATTTCAAGACTGTATTTCTAATAGTTTAAAAATGGAAATAATTATGTATAACGCCCCTTAAGTCCCCGCAACGCTACTTAGGAAATGATTTTCACGAAACCCATCTTATAGCGGATCTCTACTTAATGAATGAAATCAACTTACTAAATTTCGAGATTTTACGCCTAATAGTTTAAAAAAAGGAGTTAATTGCCTATATAACGCCACTTAATTCTCTACAACGCCACTTGGGGGTCAATTTTCACGAAACCCATTTTGCAGCGGATCTGTACTCTATGAAAGGAATACGCTTAACAAATTTCAAGACTGTACGTCTAATAGTTTAAAAATGGAAATAATTATCTATATAACGCCCCTGAAGCCTCCGCAATGCCACTTAGGAAACAATATTCACAAAACCCATCTTACGGCATATCTCTACTCAATGAATGGAATCAGCTTTCTAAATTTCAAGATTTTACGTTTAATAGTTTAAAAAAGGAGTTAATTGCCTATATAACGCCACTTAATTCTCTACAACGCCACTTAATTCTCCTCAACGCCACTTGGGGATCAATTTTCACGAAACCCATTTTGCAGCGGATCTGTACTCTATGAAAGGAATCCGCTTAACAAATTTCAAGACTGTACGTCTAATAGTTTAAAAATGGAAATAATTATGTATAACGCCCCTTAAGCCCCCGCAACGCCCTTAGGAAACGATTTTCACAAAACTCATCTTATAGCGGATTTCTACTCAATGAATGGAATCAGCTCACTAAATTTCGAGATTTTACGTCTAATAGTTTAAAAAAGGAGTTAATTGCCTATAACGCCACTTAATTCTCTACAACGCCACTTGGGAGTCGATTTTCACAAAACCCATTCTGTAGGGGATCTGTACTCTATGAAAGGAATCCGCTTACCAAATTTCAAGACCGTATGTCTAATAGTTTAAAAATGGAAATAATTATGCATAACGCCCCTTAATCGCCCTCAGCGCCCCTTGATGGTCAATTTTTGTAAAAATCATTATGTAGGGAATCTCTACTTTATGAAAGAAATCTGTGTACCAAGTTTCACGACTGTACATCTAATAGTTAAGTAATGGAAATAATTATCTATAACGCCCCTTGGGGTTCGAACTTTGCAAAATCCATTCTCAGTTGACGTCTACTCCATGAAGGGAACCTACCTACCAAATTTCAAGTCTGTAGGTTTAATAGTTTCGGAGATATCGTGATTAGTCAGTGAGTGAGTGAGTCGCTTTTCTCATTTATATACAGGGTGTTTCAGCTAAGATGTTACAAACTTCTAGGAGACGTAGGGGACAACAAGACGACTCGAAGTATATAGGCAATGCTGGGTCGGAAATGCTTTCCTAAGGCTACACGCGCCGACAAAATTTAGGGTGCAAAACTTCAACTGGTCTTAAAAACGGAAAAAGTTTTCGAAACGCTTGGGGTTTTGGACAAAATTATTGTTATTATTTATTATTTCAGAAAAAAAATTCTGAGCAATATTGCTGCTAAAACATCGCTAGAGGGCGCTTTAGACTTTGGAACGCTAGGAAAAAAAATTTCAAAATTTTTTAAAGTTTTTTGATGGTTTTCATAAGTTGAGACTTTAACTTGAATTTTGATACCAGATTTGGTATCCTCCGGGGAAAATTGATGTAAAAAATCGAACATTGTTCAGGGCACTGAAAGCACAAACGGTGCTAAAAAACGAGCAAAATGTTGGATTTCGGTGCAGTTTGCGCGAAAAGCATTCCGTTACTGACTAATTTGTTCAAAATAAATTTTGACTTGGTAGCCATTAATCAAAGCCAGAGGGCGCTTTCAGACATTGCAACTTGGAAACTCATTTGGATAATTTTGTAGTTGGGTGTAAGCCGAATAATTACTAGCAATTTTTCCTCCTAAATGAGATTCGAGTTGGTCTGTGTTGCAAAAAAGTAATTTTATAGCAAAAAATTTTAGTAAAAGAGGGTAAAAAACACAAGTACCAAATCACAAGAAGTAAAACACAAGGAAAGACTCAAAATAGGAGGAAAAAGCTGTTTACTAACTGCTATGCATAATCATAAAAGAAAAAGTAAAGAAAAGAAGGAAAAACTGCTGTCAAAGGAGGTGTTCGAACTGACGCCCGCCGCATGTGATGCAGGCTTCACATCTTCGCTTCATGGAGCGTCGAACATTCGATAACATTTCTTGAGTGCTTCGTATTTCCCCGGCTGCTGCACTGATGCGTGCTACAAGTTCCTCTGTGCTGTTTACGGGTGTTTCGTACACCAAGGATTTCATTTGCCCCCAGAAGAAGTAATCCAGACAGGAAAGGTCTGGCGATCGGGGTGGCCAATGCATTGGACCTCCACGGCCAATCAATCGTTCACCACATGTTGCATCCAAGTGATTCCGAACAGAAATACTGAAATGTGCGTGGGCTCCATCTTGCTGGAACCACATGGAAGTACGAGTCGCAACGGTAACGTGTGCGCTGTCCAATAACTCTGGCAAAACTTGTTCCAAGAATATCAGGTAGCGTGGACCAGTCAGGCGATCAGGCAGAATGTAGGGTCCTATTTGATGATCCCCTAGAATGCCAGCCCATACGTTAACCAGGAAACGATCCTGTGCAGCCCGAGTACGTGTTACATGTGGGTTCGCTGCTGCCCACGAGTGGCTGTTATGGGTGTTGAAAATACCCTCTCTCGAAAAAGACGCCTCATCTGTGAACAACACGGATGCTGCAAAAAAGGGATTTGCAAATCGTTGCTGCAAGTACCTCTGTGAAAAGGCCTGACGAGGTGCAAAGTCACATTCTTTTAGTGACTGGACGCGCTGGTAGTGAAATGGATGCAGGGCACTATCATCGAGAATCCTCCAAACGCTACTGTATGAAATCCCGATTTCATTAGCGATACCTCGCGTACTTAAACTGGGAGTGGTCTCTACCATATCTAGTACAATTTCCTCGTTCAATTCGGTACGTGCCGTCCGATCTCGATTACGTGCTGCCTTCTGGAATGAACCGGTCTCACATAATTGCTGGTGTAGACGAGCAAACATGGTATGAGCAGGAGTCCGCCTGACAGGAGACCTTTCGGCGTACAACCTCTGAGCGGCTCGACCATTGCAATCTGTGGCCCCGTACGCCAGAATCATATCTGCTTTCTCTGCGTTCGTGTACTCTGCCATCGTACAGCCAGTCTGTGTGCGATGGAAATAAAGCTTCCTTCCAGCGGACTCCTTCTTATCGTTCTGTTCCTCTGGCGGCTAATTCAACTCTCGACTGTGAAATTTGCATATTCTGCCTTTAACACTCTCTCGCTAAAATTTTCGCCGAGAACCCTGCTCGCTTTATTCACTGCCACGACACTTGAAATTCCTGGGCTACGTATCAGGCTTTCGATGGTCTTACTGCTTCAGGAAGGCATTTCCGGACCACCTTTCTTATGTTATTCCGAGTCGTCTAGGTGTACTCCAACTCGTTGGTGGAAGAGTACACCTAGATGACTCGGAATCACATAGGAAAGATCGGTCGGAAATGCCTTTTTACTTGTCTGAAGCACCTCTGGTTTTAAATTTGGCAACAATGTCAAAATTTGTTTTGAACAAATTAGTCAGCAAGGGAATGCTTTTCGCGCAAACCGCACCGAAATCCAACATTTTGCTCGTTTTTTAGCACCGTTTGTGCCTTAAGTGCCCTGAACAATGTTCGATTTTTTACATCAATTTTCCCCGGAGAATACCAAATCTGGTATCAAAATTCAAGTTAAAGTTTCAACTTATGAAAGCCATCAAAAAACTTAAAAAAATATTGAAAAGTTTTTTTCCCTAGCGTTTCAAAGTCTAAAGTGCCCTCTAGCGATGTTTTAGCAGCAATATTGCTCAGAATTTTTTTTCTGAAATAATAAATAATAAAAATAATTTTGACCAAAACCCAAAGCGTTTCGACAATTTTTCCCGTTTTTAAGATCAGTTGAAGTTTTGCACCCTAAATTTTGTCGGCGCGTGTAGCCTTAGGAAAGCATTTCCGACCCAGCATTGCCTATATACTTCGAGTCTCGTCTTGTTGTCCTCTACCTCTCCTAGAAGTTTGTAACATCTTAGCTGAAACACTCTGTATATAGATTAAGTCGGTGTAAATGTTTTTTTTTTTACTTTTTATTATGTCAGAATGTACTTTGTTTGTTTACCTTTAATAAAGTAATAATTTTTTAAAATAATCTTTTGTTTTCAACTTCTCAATAAGCTCGTACCCCTTCCTAAGGCTATCACACCACCTAAGGGTGATCCACAGTTTGAGAAGCGCTGGTCTAATAAGCAGAACAAGAGGAACATCCTTCTTGCCTAAGAAATGAACTACGAAGTAGACAGTTGCTAGTCAGATTGAAATTTCCAGAAAAAAAATATGAACCATAAACTAATTTCCTTTAGATAGGAAAACAAAACCATAAATGAGTGGAAATTATTTATTGTTCCATGAAAGGATGTGTTCAGAATGGACCTTATTATTAATTCTCTGTAGTCCTTGTTTCACTTACGAATGAGGCAGTCATGTATTAGTTTCCATTAACGTTGACGCTAAAAACTGCCATGAAATGATAGAGAAACGATTATTTTTAAAAGTAGTACAAATACATATAATGGGGACTTATTTTTAAACTAAATTTTTAGCCCATTAGTCGAAATTTAATTTACATCCATTCTCAGAGTTGAAATGCTTCGTTTTTTTCTTCTTAAATATGAGAAAAATTAGATGCACCTGTGGCTACATGAAGTGAAACGAACTAACTTAATTGTTAATTTCTTTGTTCTCATTTGGCAACACAAAATTGTCATTCCATATTGTTTACCTTTTCTGAAGAAGATCATGTTAAAATGTATCTCGTATGTTTTATCTAGTAACAAGCAACATTAAAATCCATTTGCTCTTTTATGATTTGTGGAACATCGTTTTAAGGTATCCAATTACTTTTGCGACAACTTTAAAAAAATAGAGATGTGGAGATTTTACACTGTGGTTTTTAGATTTATTTGATGCATTTTTTAAGAAAAAGAATTCTAAAATTAAGAAGAGAAAAGAACGGGCCCTCTCTGTACATATAGTAAGTGAACAAATTCTCAATTTTTTTAATTTTGATGCATTACTTTGTTATTCCATTTTGAAATGACCTTCAGGATAAGAGATATTTTAATTTTTACAAAAACTAGAGCACTTTATCTTAGCTATTATATCAAATCGCTTAAAAACGATGATTATATTTACATAAAGAACTGTAAATATTGTAATAAAACAGTGATTGTTGCATCTGAATGTTAAAACACTTCTACTGTTATACAGAACATACACACGAAATTTCAACAAATTATTTTAAAAACCTTTTGAGCAATCACTGTCTCCGTTTGAGGTTTTCGAAAAACACATTTCGAGTAAAATGCATTTTAAAGTGTGACACTTATGTGAAGTTATGGCATCTGCTTTTACTAAAACGCTTGTAGTTTTTGTTCTAGTGAATGGAGAATAAAAAACTTGGTGGTTTTACAAAGCTAATAAGATGGCCTATAAAATAAAATCATAAGAAAAATTGTCAATTTTTAAAGAAAAATCATAATTTTAGTGTAGTCGGATACCTTAAACAAAAGCTATCCCAATATACACTCTGTGCTCATTACTGCGATTGACTAAAACTTTAATCATGGTTTTTTCATCAGTACCGAAACCTTTTATCGCCTTCTTAAGCATTTCAGCATCAACCTTAGGATCGAAAGATGGGCAACGTTTCTCATTTCCTTCTCAAGCAATATAGAAAGCCTTTCTTTGTTGAATTCTTGGGAAGGGGAGGGGTAGTTAGGAGACGGATCATACATATGAGGGGAAGAGCTGTTGTGAGAATAAGGAGATGATATGCCACTTAGATAAGAAGGATTGGCAGCCAGGTAAGGAGATGTCCTGCACCTGGATAAGGAGATGATCCAGCACCTGGATAAGGAGATAATCCTGCTGTGTTGGATAAGGGTATGATCCTGTTGATGGATAAGGAGACAGCCAACTCTCTTTTTTCAATTCCTACTATTATTTCACACTCTGCCTCTATATCCTTACTAATATTATAGCGTGAAAGTTTGTATGGATGTTTGTTATGCTTTCACGGAAAATCAACTGAATGAATTTTAATTAAACCTTACAATAATATAGCTTATACATCAGAATAATACATAGGCTATAATGTATAAAGATATTGTGTGAGGTTTTCAAAATATAATGATAATTGTCAAGAAAGTAGGGAATAAAATCTGCCATCTGCAAAAAAGCCCGCGACAGCATATATCTATCTTTTTTGTGTGAAGCAAAACTTTCCCTGTTTGTTTTGTCTACGCCATGCCTCAGTGCATACTCGCTTTTAATTTATTCGTTTGATCAGTGTAATCACTATTTTTTTTATTTCATAATAAAACTATATTTCGAAGGGAGAGGTGGCGGCAAAATTTTAACATAAGATTAATACTACAGAAAGTAATATTAATGTATTACACTTCCAGATATAACTTATTTACACTATTTTAAGAGTTCATTACACAAAATTTATAGCAATGTGTTACTTTTTCTGAGCAGATATCAGTTTAGGAAGGCGTTTTCAAAAATCGACTGACAAGAGAGTTACGGGGAGTTATAAATAAATAAAAATCCCTTTTATCGGCTATTAGATCTACAGACTTAAAATTTAACAAATATGTTTTTTTTATGTGCAGCTGAGATATGCAAAAAGATTTTTTGTTTGTTTGTTTAATTTGCAATTCACGTAAAATTAACTCATTCAAAACTTCTTTATCCTTCAATCTGTATTGTTTAATTTTTCAATTTACCCGTGCGAAGAACGGGAATAACAGCTAGTACTTATATATCTTGTCCAAACTTTCAATTGTTAATAAAATACTTTTTATTCATCCACTCAAGTTCAAATAAATTTTTTTAACTTGTAGTGGATGACACTTGATGTTAATACAGTTTTTCAAATATTAGTTCATTAATTAAATTTAATTAATTTTTGTTTTATATAGGAGAAAAAAATTGTCACTTTATATTGTGATTCTGTCATATGCATATGCATATTTATATTAACTGTAATTATTTCATTAAAAGTAGCTAAAGTAAAAAAAAATTTTGTTGACATAAGTAGAAGAAATGGACTTTAATTTTTTTTATATTACTTGTTTACACTGTATTACGTTTCTTAAAATCATTGCAAAAAAAAAATCACGTGAGAAAATACATGTGATATATGGTAAATTTGGGGATATATTCCACTCAACTTTAAAATATCGTGTATGATGAGGAAACTCTAATTTTTTCCCAAAAAAACGTGCAAAGAAAGTAATAGTGAAATTCGTGTTACTTATAGAAGAAATACATATAAAAGAAAAACAATTCATTTTTATTGCAAAAAAAATTTGAATTAGTATACAGTGAAAATTTAGTCTATTAGTACGTACATCATATAAAAATTCTAATTGAAACTAGGAATAAAACTACTTACCACTGTTCATCGCCGCTTGGTAACGAACTGGATCAAAAATGTTATCATCAGGATATGTATCAGATATGTATGTCTATCACAACTACCGGTTTTTATTTAAATGAAGAATTTTATTGATATTATTAATTGCATTGATATTACATTAATGACATCCTACGAACTAAACACTTTTACACAAAATACAATTATACTGAAGTACGAAATGCTGTGTTCAAGTTGAAGTACAACAAAATAAAGAAAAATTTGATTATAAAAAAAAAATTCGGGTATTCTCCCCCCACCCCCGTAACTCCAGAGTACAAAGTAAACAAGCCAAGAAGTAGGCCAAGTCATACACACATGTGTGGGTATAAACCGACCTTCTGATTACACCGTCAAAATTAAAATTGAATAAATTATAGTTTTAAAAAAACTGAAAAACATGTTTTCATGTTAAATCGAACTAAAAAGTTAAAAAACATAATTCTTAATATAAGAATAAAATGATTAACGTGAAAATTAATATCATCGGGGTAAAAGCGTGGGGTGCTCGATATTAATTGTCATAATTTCTTACTAGTTCTATTCCGAAATGCTGAGTTAGTGTAAAAAATGTAGTACAAAGCACACCCCATGATTTTACCTCAATGACATTAATTTTCTCGTTAATCATTTTATTCTTACATTAATAATTTTTTTTTTTACTTTTTAGTTCGATTTAACATAAAAACGTGTTTTTTAGTTTTTTTTTTAAACTATAATTTATTTTTCATTTTTTAGTTCGATCTACAATAAATGCATGCATTTTTAGTTTTTTAAACTATCATTTATTCATTGATGAATTAATCTTAAATGCGTCATTTTTTTCGAATGCTGAATGCCCATTGGCATATTATCAGTGCGTCGAGATGGCCCGGTTTGCAATATGTAGGATCGTCCAACTGAAGGAAATCTGGAAGAGCTAAGTATGAAATATTTCATGCGAAAGAAGGTGAAAAGTCAATGATATTTTTCCCTAAAAAGAGCTCAATATTCTCTCTGAAACTTGCATCAGCATTAGACACAAAAGTACACTTTTTGAATCGAAGAGTTTGTGAGAAATTATTTAATCCGGTGAGAGACCTCTGGATCAATTCTCAGCTGTTTTGGTAAAATGAAGCAATTAATGATGTTTCATTCCACAGACCCGACAAGAGAATTTAGAAAACAGACTTTACTTATGAGTTTAGCGGTTTGAACAGTGCTTCACAAACTTTTAATATTTGCAACTAGGATTTGTAATACCGGTATACTGGGATACCGAATACCAGTATTTTGAGCCATTTATACAATTTTGTAATAATGGTAATCACAAGCTTAAATGCCGGTTTTTCGGTATTTACTAGAAATTTTTGTAACTGTTTTCACTATTTGTTCAGAGATCTCCAACCTAGCAAAATAGTATACATTTTTGTTTTTATCTCTTCCTAACGGGCGAAATTAATTAGACTGTGAATATAAAGTTGCATCATACAATTAAGAGAAGTAATAAAATATGTGAATTATCGAAGCAGGAGGACTAAAGCTATTCTATTACAGCTCAGAGTAATACTGAGGAGGATTCGTAGTCTGATATTTGTATCTGTGAAAACAAGGTTGTAATTGCGAAGTAAGTGCGTAATATTTCGATATTTTTTTTAATTGGGGAGTTTCTTATTTACATAGGATTTGAATATCATACTTGTAATTACATATTATCTTGATTTTATAAATGAAAATGAAAAAGAAGAAATGAGACTAAAACCAATTCAAATTTGATCAAGTTTATAGTCAATTTTCTTAAAAAATTTTACGCAAAATCCTTATCCACATATAGAAGAATTCGGTACAGTTATCGAAGATGATTATGACACTAATGTCGATAGTAAAAAGGAATTATCTGTTAAACAAAAATTAGAACTAGCGAAACTAAAAAAATTTCAGTAAACCAAAATACAATACAGAAATCAGTTGTATCCAAAACAATCTGACGAGAAATCGATTTATTTGAAGATGAGGGATTTAGAGGTAAATACTTGAAAAATTATATCGCATTGCTAACGCTACGACAAACAAGCGTAGATACCGAAGGAGCGTTTTCAACATCTGGTAATTTTTGCACAAAATTGCGTTCCAGGCTTAATGACAGAACAATTGAAGCATTATGTTTCTTGATATCACATTTCAAAAATTTGTATTAATACCACAGACAGAATAGTGATATTTACACTTTTTTGTGATTTAAAGAAATAAGATGTTCTTTTACTTTTTTGTGATTTTTTATATGCTGTTATAACTTATAAGTTACAATTTTTTTTTTGTGTGTGATATTTACAATCTAATAAAACTGACAAATAAAACGAAGAAACATGTGTTTTCTTTTTCTGAAGTTTCTACAACCGGTATTAAAACCGGTATCCCGGTATTGAGATCTAAAAAATACCAAATACCGGTATTGAACTTTTGGTCCGATATTGCAGTCCCTATTTGCAACCCAATTTTGAGTCATAACTTTCATCACGCCCCCCACCATACAACAACAATGTATTGAATGCAATAATAATGTACTTCGACGCTTCAGTTACAGCGCGACTTTAATATGATAAACTGCACATATTATCAATATATATGCATTATAATTTGTATATGACAACCCCATGGAAGTCAGTAATAATTACTAACTTGCTTTTAATTTGGTATTGATAAATCAATTATTAAATACTTTTTGCCGCACTGATACATTTATAAGTATCTTATATCAGTGTAAATATGTATTTTATTTTTTTATCATGTCAGAATGCATTTTGTTTTGCTTCCTTTCAGTAAATTAATAATATTTTAAACCTTTTATTTTGGACTTTTCTATATGTTCGCTCCCCCCAAGTAGGATTATCATGACCCCCCCCCCTTCGCCAAGCAGGACGCGCCCCACAGTTTGAGAAATGCTGGTTTAGAACATAAAACTTTTTTTCTCTCACTCGCACGAGTCTTTTTTTTTTCCTTCCATTTTTCATAAAAACTACAGAACTGTTTATATTATGGTAAGAAATTGTTGACGCAAACGTTTACGCTTTTATAGGATTGTAACTTAATATTTTGGTCGCCAAATCTGGAAATGATATAATGAATTAGTCGCCAAATCTGAAAATCGTTATTCCCGAGGATAATAATCAGGATAATAAAACAAAATTATGAAATTATTGTATTGTCATCGGTCCCTGGCAGTGTGCAAAATTTCGAATTAATCTGACCTTTTAAAGCGGATAAAAATCGAGTTCAAAGATTCCGTTGCATACAAGTGAATTTTATAAAAGCGTGTTAAAAAAAAAAGTCGGAGGATTCATGCAAGAACAAAAAAAAATGCGTAAAAAGAATATCGGTGAATCGTGCTGTTTCAAAATCGTGCAAAAATAGAGTTGGGGGTACAATACACGGAAACTTACGTGTGTGTAGTAGAACTTCAAAAATGAGTCGAATATATGTGATGGTATTACAGAAAAAAAATGTTTGATTTAAATTAAAACAGTATAACATACTATACCAATCTGCTTGAGAGGGAATTGTATATTTTGTGTGTGTGTTTTGTTTTTTAAATAAAATATTCAGCCAGAAGATAAAGTTTTTATCTATCCAATCTTTAACAACAAATAAATAAAACTAAAGAGATTTAATAATGCTTTACAAAATAATCAAAGCAATCTCTACAAAATATTCGATTACTATTAAAATGTAAAAAAGAATATACACACATCATACAGATTACCTATTATTTTTGAAAGCGTTCCAAGCTTAAGACTTATTCTTTAACATTAGACGAGACCAGTCTTCACACAAACCTTCCATAAATCAAAATGGCGGACAGAGAAGAGTCAAATAATGTGACCGACAATTCTAATTAAAGCAGTTAATCAAACTTAACATTAAATGTATCAATTAACGATATTTTTCATACTTGGGAGAAAAAAAAGCTTCAATCAGAATATTTTTAACTTTTCTGCTTATTAAATATCGTACCAAGCTTATGTATGTATGTGGAAGGAAAGAATAAAAAGATATAAAATAATGACGACTCAGCAATATCAAAATCGTTTGGCATTAAAAATATGTCCAGAAGGCAACGAACTAAGAAAAACATAATCTGAAAAATTTGGTTTCAAACTTCACAATTGCCTTAAAATTCTAAATAATTTGAACTTATTTTTGTTAATTTTTAGTATTCTATTTGCATATATAAGTAAATGTATTATTTCATATGTAATTGAGATAAGTTAATCAATATATTCGAAGAATATATAACACGTTCATAATACGGCTTATGTCATTTTATAAGAACTTCAAAAGAAATTTATCATTGTTTTTAAAAATGGGAAAGGTCTAGGGATGTATAATAACCAAGGTTGTCCCTCACGATTTTATTGTTATAATAAATTTTGAAAATTAAGTTCATAAATTGTGAAAGCAGCATGATGAGTAAGTATGATTCAACAAGTACACACACAAAACTTTTTAAAGAAGAAATGTATTACGTCTTAACACTGTTTTGCGAACTACATCACACAATAGTTTTAAAAGGTATATACTATACTAGCCGTTACCCACCCGCTTCACTGGGTATTTCACGATGTTGTATATATGTATACTGTTTACATATATATTAATTATTGATATCTAGCATTAAGAATTCGATTGTATTGAAAAATATATTTATAGCTCTTACACTCTCACCCCTTGATATAAAAAGAACAAAAATTATAATATCTAATATTTCTATTTATATCTAAAATAGAAGTAGAAAAATTTTTTTCGCTCACTTAACCTAACAATCAAGTGGATTTCCACCAAAGTAACTTTCAGTGGATCTCTACTCCATAAAATAAACATGCGTGCTAAATTTCAAGTCTAAATCTAACAGAGCAAAAACGGAATTTTTATCATCAATACCTTTTTGACAGCATTCTTAGCGGATTTCAATTCAACAAAAGAAGCATGCAAACCAAATTTTATTATTATAGTCTTAGCAGTTCAAAAACGGGAATTTTGTCTATCAATACGCCCCAATAACTCTCCCCGCTTCCCCCTGCAGTTGATTTCCGTAAAATCCATTCTTAGTGGAACTCTATTCAACAAAAGAAAAGTGCTCAACAAATTTCAAGTAAATGAGTTAAATTCAAAAACAGAAATTTTTCTATAACACGCCTTAATCCCTCGCAACCCCACTCCTTTGGGGGTACGTTTTCGCAAAAATCTTTGTAAAAGGAACTTTATTCCATGAACGGAACATAACTTCTAATTTTCAAGCAGGTGGTTCTGTTAGTTGAAAAGCGGAAATATTTATCTATTACGCCCCTTAATCCCCCTCAGTGACCCTTGGAGATCAATTTTCCCCAAAACTATTTTGTAGCGGATCTCTACACCATGAAAGGAATTCGCTTACCAAATTTTATGACTGTACGTCTAATAGTTTAAAAATGGAAATAATTATCTATAACGCCCCTTAAGCCCCCGCAACGCCACTTAGGAAACGATTTTCACAAAACACATCTTATAGCGGATCTCTACTTAATGAATGGAATCAGCTTACTAAATTTCGATATTTTACGTCTAATAGTTTAAAAAAGGAGTTAATTGCCTATAACGCCACTTAATTCTCTACAACGCCACTTGGGAGTCGATTTTCACAAAACCCATTCTGTAGGGGATCTATACTCTATGAAAGGAATCTGCTTACCAAATTTCAAGACCGTATGTCTAATAGTTTAAAAATGGAAATAATTATGCATAACGCCCCTTAATCGCCCTCAGCGCCCCTTGATGGTCAATTTTTGTAAAAATCATTATGTAGGGAATCTCTACTTTATGAAAGAAATCTGTGTACCAAGTTTCACGACTGTACATGTAATAGTTTAGTAAGAGAAATAATTATCTATAACGCCCCTTAAACCCCCGTAACGCCCCTTGGGGTTCGAACTTTGCAAAATCCGTTCTTAGCTGACGTCTACTCCATGAAGGGAATCTACCTACCAAATTTCAAGTCTGTAGGTTTAATAGTTCCGGAGATATCGTGATTAGTTAGTCAGTCAGTCAGTGAGTGAGTCGCTTTTCTCCTTTATATATATAGATTAAAATATATTATAATATGGGGAAACAGATTTCAATTCAATCTATAAAAAAATAAAAATTCAAAAGCGTTTTCACAAATCGTTTTTTATTAAATATTATTATAAATTAAAAAATTATATCTATGTTTTCTTTTTTTTAAGACAAAGTTGATGTTCTCAATGCAATTGTAATTTTTTATATACTGGCAGAAAGAAATTCGTACGACTCTTTAAAAAAGTAACTTTAAATCCGAGTGAAAAGTTGGAAAAAATCGTGTTTAGAAGTGAAAAAAAAGTTAGAATCCCAAAAGGAATTATGAAAAAATAATTCAGAAACAGAAATTAAAAAAAGTTGAAACAAGAAATAAACAATAAATATCAATAACTAAATTGCATGTAATTTCCTTTCAAAGAAAAGTAAAGCGATAGAATAGTCAATTGTTCATTTTTTTCTTCAATTAATTGGGGGGGAGGGTTCCAGATGAAAGTAAAATTAGTTTCTTCACAGAATAGAAACATATTTTTCTCTATTACTGATTAATTTATGACATTTTTGAATGTAATATTCAGAATAAAATCTCTCTCTCTCTCTCTCTTCAATATTATTATAAATATGACCCAATCATCTTGGTTGAGAGTTCCAAGTCTTAAACGTTATAGTGAGCACATGGCCTGTGTTATTTCAATCCAATCACAGGTTCTAGTCCCTATCGAGAATCCGGGGCGTAGCGGGACAAATGCACCCTAAATCTGTCCAGACGCAAAGTCATTATATTGATGTGGTGTGGAAATTTAACAAATGAATGCCAGCTCAGGTATCCCCTTCTATACCATGCTGTTTATAATTTTAAACATCTAACTAAGCTAAGTACAGGGTGTTTACAAAATAGTTGAGCAAAAAGAAGGCTTTATTGCATGTAATTTACAGAAAGAAAATTGAAGTACATATTGTTGTATGACAGAGAAATGGTCCAAGTTTATCATTATCACAAATGTTTGATGTGGCTTCCTTTTGTTACTATGCAAATGTACCATCTGTAAATCTCAGTTCTTGCCACACAGCATGTTTTCCGTCGATTAAATTAATGCAAGTGTAGATTCCTGATTTTAGTTCAGGAATGCAGTGCTGATTTAAGTTCATTTCGGGCTCTGGGCGCAGAAGATCTACGGGCCCCCTTGGCACTGGCCGATTGAAATTTATAACCAGAAAATCTGGTTAAGTTTAGCTTATCCGGGCCCCTAGGTGCCAGCTCCAAGTGCCCAATGCTTAAACCTGCACTGCAGGAATGGATGTAGGAAATGACAATGTACACTTGATCCTTTACAAAAACACATACACTGAAATCCAGTGGTGATTTTGATGGCCACTAAACAACACCTCCACCACCAATTCAACCTAGTACGTCAACATTGAAATAAGATGCAACGCCGTTGTGGTAGTGATAAGGTGCGCCATCTTGTTAAGAAATGTAAACTCTTGACATCTTTTCTTTGATGATTGGCATAAGGAAAATATTTAGCATGTCCAGGTAAATAATTCCTGCAACGGTCTTTTCAGCGAAGAAGATGGGCCGAAAACCTTCAAGGAACTCACTGCACAAAGCCCGTTTGTCTCAGAACTAATTTTCCGATTCTCAAATGACGCATAGCACCATGAATAAAAACTTAAATTATATTCCTACTGATCTGACTTGTGTGTGAAATTGACTCATTTCATTTAATATTTCGAAAGTTCTTAACTTACGAAATTGCCCTACTGATTTACAGACACCCTGTACATATGCAGAATTAAAACTCGAATCCAGAGTCAAAACGAAACTTCGTCTCACGTTTGTTCTGAAACTAGTCTTTTGGATCCCTTGTGACAAATCTATACGGAACTTTATCACTAACCTTCTGAGTCGTCTTTTTTAGGGAAATTTAATTCCCTACCTATTTCCAATCAGCTCCAAAAGGAGGACAGGATTCCTTGTTATATATGCAGATTAGATAAAGTATTTAAGTCAAACGGAATAGTAAAGTTAGAGCAGTAGGAGAGAGAGATTGAAGCAGAAAGTTATAATAGTGAAGTTAGATTTATAATTGAAGATTTCTTGGTGGATAATTTAATCTCAGGAAGAGTTGAGATTCCGTGTGGTAAATATTGATTTATAATTAAAGTCTCATTAAAGCTTTAGATTAGAGTGAGATTAAAGTTAAATGTTCAATAGGAACATTATTGATTATAATTCTGGGATCTCTTATCGCGGTAATCTCTGCGTGATCGATATTCTAATTGTTAATTAATTAGATCATTAAATATTTAAGAGAAAATCTTTTAAACCTCATAAAGCTATTTAGATATATTTGTTAATAAGTCTTTGATACTATTTGGATAAGATAACCAAATAAAGAAAGTTATTTATAAAAATGGCTACTGGCTCTTATATGACTCCAACTTATTCTCGTTCTCAAAGTGAGGTCCAAGGGGACCTTCACACCCTCCTAATACTTTATTTTGAAAAGTTAGTCAAATTTGACTGCATTTTATCTCCACGGATTCCATCATTTTCAATCTAATAGGCTTTAAGCACCATATATGGAAGCGAGAGCCAAGAGTCATAGTTGTGTACTCGTGCGCTTTACTGCGGAGTCCTGATGTCATTAAAGACCCATCAGATAGAGGGGCTGAAGCACTTTAAATCTGTCAAAGCTCAGGCGATTTATTGTTTATTTACATCATCCTTCGAAGCAACACGAAGGTTATTGGTGACGAAATTCATAGTTTTTAACCACGTTTAAGTGATGGGGATGATAGTTGAGCTCGCCCCTTAAGGCCTTATCATACACGCATGTCTCGAACAACTCGAGTCTCTTTTGAACAGCCGTTTCGGGAGATTTTTCGAGCAGCTGTAAAGGTGAAGCGTTGCCTTAAGCAAAAGGATGCGCTCTGACATCAGCCGTGCCCTATCTGCACATTAAAAAATTACTCGCCAATTTTTCTGCTTCGGAAAACTAACATCCAATATTATTTCTTTTGTTCCACTCGCACTTTTGTTGACGGTCATAAACAGAAATGGAGTTCTATTCTGTGAAAATGTTATACGCTATTTCTGATGCGTTTGACGAAACCGAGGCTGTCATCTTGTTTATGACATAGAGAGCCGTAGAACCTCATTGGCTGGAACTTTGAGCAATTTTTTCAGCTCACTAGGAAAAAGTTGTTCGAAGCCGATGCTATAGCAATTGGGTGAAAATCGGTCAAAAGGGTTGCTTGAAAGAAAAATTGCTCCAAATACGTATACGTGTGATGTCTTTTATTCCCAAACTTCTACACCATACCGACAACTAAGCTTCGATAGATTTTACATACATCAGCCTCCCCATACATAGTCTTCATTGGAGTGAGTGAGTGTGTTTATTACGTTATAAAGCAACACCACGGCTTTTAGCGACAGATCTTATAATTTTGAATAACTGCCAAGTAATGAGAACAACACGCGAGCTGGCACTCCACTCTCCTAAATTCCATACCGCACCAACGGGAGAGCTTTAAATTAACATGCAACAGTCCCTCTAAACGGCGGTTTTTCAATGGGACTAGGTCCTTATTGGCTCCTGGATGTGACAGAAGCACCCATCAAGGCTCAAAGTCTTCCTGTAGCGGGTAATGTGGAAGTTAGAGAGTGCTGTGCCAGCTTATGTCTTATAATTTCCAACCAGAGCAAAGTGCCAAGTTCGTTACTTATAACAACCAAATAGAACAGAGTTAATAAGTATTCAATAAATTTAGGTATATAGCCGTATATTTTTTAAAAATAAGTTACATTTTTAATTTCCCTTCGCCTAAAGGTAATTTTCAGGGGCGTAGCTACAACCGTATTAATTATACGGGGCCCCAACATATGCTAGCAATAAAATAGCGAAATTTTAGAGGGGCCCTCAAGAAACTTTTGATACAGGGCCCACTTAGGAATAGCTACGCCAGTGGTAACTTTATTATTATTTTCATAGTTATCCTGCATTAACAAAAAAGTTCATTAGAAATCATAAAGTTTTTTGCAAGTCCCGTGGACATCTATGAGAACAGAATAAAATGCTCATGAACAGGAACGTCTTGTCCCAGTGGCGTAACGGAGAATATTAGGGCCCTCTGCAAAGTCAGGCTTTGGGCCCCAAGGCGTACTTAGCGTCAGTCAAGGCTTTGGGGCCCTAGAATTCTGCCCCCTCTTACGATGCGGGGGTGCACATTTCGCCCCTTCCTGGGACCTTACACAAATGTAGGCTCCACGTATGATCCTTAAAAGTAAACATAACATATCATACGTTGTCAAAAACTTGTATAAACAATAACTCGAAACAAATAAGTGTACATGACTAACCGGCTGGACCGATTGCCGTTCTTTGTCTGAATAAGTAATGACGGTTTATGGTCATAAGCCAAGGCATATACGTGAACGACAGTCATCACATGTAGCCAGTTGACATATCGTCCGAAATTCCGAGTTTTTTGGAGAACACAACCTAAAATAACATTTGCCCGTTGAAATTATTCGAATCAGGATCCCATGAACGCCGAGTCAAGGCCCTGGACCCGCGCCATGTTGGCCCATGTCTTAAGATGTCCCTCTGCTCATTAGATATTATATTTATTTCAAAATTTAAAATTATAAATATTTCTTTCGTCGAACTCTGTGATATTCTATGATGTGTTTTGAAACTGCTATATAGAATTATGTTCACAACTTTGATAAAAAAAAAAGATATGTAGTTTCAATACCGATTTCAAATTTACTTTTAACATTTTTTTATTCGCATTTTCTATGAAAAATAAAAAAGTGAACACAAGTCATATATTCAATTAAAAAAAAATTGTTATTGAGAACAGAAAATACTAATTTCTTTTCAGCCACATGTAATGAGTGAATTGCGATACCTGTGTTGTAGGAAGGGAAAAAGAAAAAAAAAATTTTAATTGCTACACCAACGTTTAGTAATAAAAATAATATATTTAAATTGAAAATTGTAAATTTGTTACTAAGCAATGCTAAAATAACTTTTCTTTCTCTTACGAAAAGTATAATTATTAACAGTAATTAAAAATCTTGTGAAACTTGTGTTTTCTTTTTTGTCGAATTTGCTTAAGTCTATATTCTGTTTCAATTTTAGATTACCCAATTAAGCGAACAGTATACAATACAAACATCAGATTTTTCTCACTCTACCCCATTATATCTGTGCAAAATGGCGTGTATAGACATCACCTCCTAGATACTGTATCTAGGAGGTGCTTGTATAGACCACTCTTACGGGGGAGGGGGGATGCATTCTAAAAGACACACAAATGAAAGCGCCGAGAGGTGATCTCTACGGTAATAGTTAAAAACCTGTTGGTCTATGGGGGTTTGAAACAACCACCCTTTCTTGTGTAAGCCACTCTGCACGTTCATAAAAATTTTAATTCAATTTTATAAATTTCTATTAGAATAAAATGTTTTGAGTACAGTGAGATATGTTTATCCCTTTATCTACAAAGACGGTACTTATAAGTACCACTCCCTTTAAAATTACATAGAATAACCATTTTTACGAATACTCTGGCAATACTTAGCAGGAATATTTTTTTTTAATTCACTCTTCCAAGATGTATGGCAGCTCGGGTTCTATGATGAGTATTTTAGCGGGGAAGGTGAATAGTTTTATAACAGAAATTGCGTTTTCAGCGGATTGCGAAGATTGTCATTTTTGTTCCGAAAAAATAGTTAATGTCAAAAGGTAAGTGTCTTATGTGGCTAATGCCTCCTGTCTGACGCAGTCAGATCTAGGCCCACGAAATTCATCGAGGCAAGGGGCTAGAAGTACGCATGTCGTTGGTCTTGAGCACCATACAGGTGACAGTACGAATTAGCTCGGCGAAATTCCCCGAAGGGACGATAGATGGCGACACCACCTATCTCCTCCTTCCCAATTTAGGCATGGAACTGAAGGGGAGGGAAATATTCTCCAGTCTCCTGCACTCGTGATTCAGCCCACAAGACTTCAGACCCACTGATTTAACGAGCACGTACTCCGTGTGTACTCGGAGGGTATTTGGTACCATCGGGCATCGAACCCAAGCCTTCCGGTCTGGAGTCCGATGCTCTAACCACTAGGCTACCCACGGCCCCATAAGTGTCTTGTTTGTATGTTAATGAATACCTTAGAAAACGCGCGCGATTTGAATATTTATTTTAAGTGAACAGTGCGTATAATTAATTTTACAGTTGCATATCTTCAATTAACTAATTAGCTATAACTAATTAAATTTCCCAAAGTTGAGTATTTTGTTTATGTATATCCCTTAATTTTCAATGTAGTGATTCAGAAAAAAAATGTTGCATGAAAAAAACTGCAGTAAATCATAATGCGGTAGATAAAAGGTTAACACTAAAACGCTTTAGACGAAATATCAGTTAACACAAAATAATTCGACGGTCCCGACAAACTACTATGTATTTTCATGCATTTTTTCTCTTTACATGAAACGAAAATCGCTTAACACGAAAAGATTTCCCTTCTGGTAGAAGGAGGATATTGAAACTAAGCAACCACATGTTTGAAAAAGTTATTGTACTATTGGAACTGTGTCCACACACACAACTGTATCATCGGAAGAATTCGTTGTAGTAGATGATAATAATGTGTGTGTACAGCACCAATTATAGCAGGCAAAGACATTTTGAAGTTTGCTCAAAGCTAAAAAAATATCGTTGATGCAGATTCCAACAACGAAAATGATATGAGTAGGTCTTGTTCCTAAACCATCCGAAATGAAGATCATAAAAAGTAGGCGCAGTTATTTAAGGCTGTCTTCGGTAAAATTATGAGAGCTTGAATTAAACACGATATTACGATATAGGAGAAAAAATGCAAAACACATTTTATACCAGAAAAAATGAATCAACTCGATTAAAAATGGGAAGTATGATAAAAAAATACTGCTCTCTGAAGGATAGTGAAGCCAGAATATCATATTCATTTTTCATTTCTTTTATACCAGGAAAAATGTAGTATTCTTTAACATTAACCGAAGACAGCCTTAAACGCACATTCCAATGACGAAATGAATAAGAAAATGGAAAGAAAAATATCCAATTATTTTCAAAAAATTTCAATAAGTCTTTGTGAATGCTCTTGTTTTATTCATTTTTATTAAATGCATACATGTATACATATTTATGAAAATAAAATATACTCTAATAGGCTTAATTTTGTTGAGAAATGTGTGTTTTTTTTTTTTGGCAATATTCTTTCACATGAAAAAAATGTTTCAGTCCCTTCAGTTTCGTGTTAAACGATTTTCACTGTAGTTAGCTTTGCATTCCATAGAAGATATTATATGTACCATAAAAACCAATAAAAAAATATAAATTAAATAATATAGTAGTAATTTGATTCTATTTATTTACTGAGCTAATTTCCCGTCATTTATAGCTGTTAGAGCATTTAGTATTAGAATTAGTTTAATGATACAAATGTGTCCTATCATTCTTTTCTACGATTTTTTCAAATCTGGACTAAAATTTCTTGTTAAAATTTTCATGTTTATGTCAAACAATTTGCATCTATATTTACCCTTGCTGATCTTCACAAGAGAAATCTGTGCTCACAAATATATACCGACCCTAGAAAGTTTTTCCAACCTATAGTTACTTTTTTTTTTTTACTTGTTATAAAGGTTATGTTCGCGCATGCGTGTTCAAGGCGGATTTTGTGAAACTCTCTGGTTCTCAAAAGATACTTTGCTGGGGGTCTGAATGTCGCATGTAGGCCAACTCATTTTCTTCGAGAAAAGATTTTAAACATCTTGTGTTTAACTTAATTGCATAAAAAGATTGATCATGAACATTAGATAAAAATTCTAGGCTGAATTCACAAAATTGATCTATTGATGCAAAACTGACCAGCCTTCATTTTTTAAAAAAATTAATTTAATATATATTAGAATTTAATTCCTATTTACTCAAAAACAATTGTCAATTTTTTAACCATAAAATGTAATTAAAAAACAAATCAACACATATTAGAATATTAAAGAAAACATATAGTACTAGCTGTTATAGCCGTTCTTCACACGGGTGAATTGAAAAATTAAACAATACAGATTGAAGAAAAAGAAGTTTTTAATGAGTTAATTTTATGTGAATTGCAAATTAAACAAACAAACAAAAGCTTTTTGCATATCTCAACTGAACAAAAAAAAACCTGTTTGTTAAATTTTAAGTCTGTAGATCCAATAGCTGATAAAAAGATTTTTTTATATATATATAACTCCCCGTGACTCTCTTGTGGGTCGATTTTTGAAAACACCTTCCTAAGCTGATCTCTGTTCTGCAAAAAAAGTGCATTAATACAAATTTTGTGTAATGAACGCTTAAAATAGTATAAATAATTTATATCTGGAAGTGTAATACGTTAATATTACTTTTTGTTGAATTTATTTTATGTTAAAATTGTAATCAGCCTCACACTCCACCTGTTCAAGCTTTCGCAGTTCCTGGTGCCTGGCATAGACAAAACAAAATGCAAAGTTTTGCTTCACACATAAAAGATAGATATATGCTGTCACAGGCTTTTTTGCAGATGGCAGAATTTTTTTCTACTTTCTTGAAAATTATCGTTATATTTTGGACACTTCACACAATATCTTTATAAATTATAGACTACGTGTTATTCTGTTGTATAAGCCATATTATTGTAAAGTTTCATTAAGATCCATTCAGTTGTTTTTGGCGTGAAAGAGTACCAAACATCCACACAAACTTTCATGTTTATAATATTGGTAAGGATGCACTGAAAAATACTTTGACACAAAATGGACTTTTAAAAAAAAATCGGCTCATCCAGAAGTTATAATAAAGCTATTGTTGTGTGATCTCCCCCTCTCCCATTTTTTCAAATATCTCTAATGTGTATATTGTGTGTAAATACTTTAAATTTAAATAATTTATCTGAGTTTTAAACAAAAATATACATAGCTTTACATAATATTATAGAAACTAGAACTGAGATTTTCATATCATTTAAACAAAAAATTACATATGATCCAAGAATGTTATAGAGAGTTTTAAGCAATTTTACTAATTATTATACTAATATTTTTTCACATAGTATTTTAATTTAATATCCAATATTCTAGCAAAAAAAAAAAAAAAGAAAAAATATTGAAATATTATGGTGCTAAAAACTTAATGATGCCATTAGTATACAATGATGCATGTTTCTGTTTTGCATTTTTTAATCTAAACTTCTCAATCATAAAAAAAAAGTTTTCTAGCATTGCAATTTATTGATGTATTCATTGCATTGCATTGATGTATTTGTATAAACAGTAAATTTCCTTTTACTATGTAGTTTTTTTAAAGAAACAATATTAAGTAAAAAGCATAGCTAGAGATTTTTTAAATCTTGATTATCTTTCATACAAGTGTTATTTAAACTTCTTTTATGAATATTTTAATTTCTTTATTCGAGAAATGAATCCAGTGAACAAAATATTAATCCAGTAAAAAGTCAAGTTTGATTTATTTACACAGTGAGCTTTATAACAATGAATTACAAAAACAACCATTTATCAACAGTCAACAAGATGGTATGTCACAGAAATGCCCTTAAAAGGACAGATAATGCACTTCATCCATAGCCTATGATTTTGGAATTAAGCGACCACACAAAGATTCTTTTTTTAATATTAATACTGCATATTAAGATAAGTACCTTAAGACCCAAAAAATAGCATCAGACACAAAATTATCACTGTTAAACTTGCTTGACTCAAAGGCAGTAAGTGTTTTATGTTTTACATCAAATGGCAAGGGTTAAAAAGTGAGATTTCCCTTAAGCAAACAAATGATTAGTAAGCATCTTTGTTTCCTGCCATTTGACAAAAACTGAATATTTTGCAGGAAGTCTCTGACTAAGGAAGCCAAGGATTCAAAGTACCAAAAACAAAACAACACTCTTGTTGCTCTTTTTTTTTAATATCAGCTCATCATGGAGTGGAGTTCATGTTCGTAAAGTGCAATAAGTAGCATGATAGAGATTCCAATGCATATTCCAATAAATTGAACAAGTAAAGTAGACATTGCAGCTGGTCCTGTATTGTTTGTAGGAGATGTCAGCTCAGGTAACTATACAGGAGAAATTATATTGAAATTTTTGTTAAAACATATTTCTAATATAAACATAGATTTGATACAAAAAAGGACCTTTTCATTAATTAACAAAGTTTTTTTGAATTGTTAGAAAAATATTCTACAGGGTTATTCATAATTCTCTCCGGGGCTTCAAAGAGAGAGAGAGTGTTATAGTAAAAACACTAAGATGAATACAGCAAAAAAGAACATTTGAAAAAGTACAGAAACAATTCAAGTTTTATTTACATACTTTACAAGTGTTCTAAGTGCTAAACCTTGGCTATAGTCTAGTTCAGGGATGGTGAGCCTTTATGTATCACCATATCATTTTTTTCTAAATAAGTGTTTAATGAGGTTTAGACATGCCCTCAAATAATTTTGACTAGTGATTATTGGAAAAATAATAAAACTAAATACTAACAACTCAAAACTCTTTATTTACTACGAAAAAATACTTTTTGCACTGTATAGTTAGAAATGTTTTAGCTGTACATGTAACTAAAGTTAAAGTAAAGTTAATGTAACTTCTGTTGCTGTAAATTGTGGATGATAAATAACTTATATTAGGATTGTAAGATGTTACTTTTAGTAGAACACATGCTGAATTGGAGTTATCCGCCAAATGGTTTCTAAGCATTTAATTATTTTTGCTGTGGTTCTCTTTTTTGACAAGAGGATTTGTGATTTGCTCCAGAATGCCGTTTTACAGACAATGTTCTGCATACCACTTTTACAGAACATAAAACACACACCACTTTGTCGCCTTTACTAATAATGCCAAATTCGTAGATTCACAAAGTTTAAAATTCTCTGTTGTAGTTTCAAAACGTTTAATGCACAGCATATACATTAGAACGTCCTTTATCCAGAGCGTCAAATATCCGAACCAGTTTTTCAAAGACCTTGCAGCCAAAAAACGAAGGTGTGCAATGGTACAGCGAAAAATAAGTGATTATTTTCCACAATAACGGTAAAATTGCGACAGTTTGCTCCTACGTTGCTTTTTCTTCAAGTACGTTTCCCGAATGTAATGATTTTCAATATTCGTATAGTGTCCGGTTTCATATACTGCATGGATCACATTCAGTTATCCAAATGGTGTCCGGTCCCAATTGATTCGGATAGACGATGTTCTACTGTATATATATAACAAATTCAATTTAAAGATTTAGTTGTGACATGAGAAAAGCCAAATAGAAAACGAAGAATTTATGTAATTTAAACATTTGGAGAGTTGCTGATTATTTGGCCTTTTGCATCAAATACAGATCAAGAAAAGAGAATTTCTTCATAGTCTTAGAAAGAGAAATAAAATAATAGGGATGGAATATAGGATAATAATAATAGGGATATTATATTGAAAGGAAATAGTTGTTATTTTTGTAAACTATGTAGGTGGTTTTAGGAAAAAAACTTGGCTCCAGTTTGCTTTTGGGAAAAAGCATATAGATAGGCTATTTAGCTATTCTTTTTTTTTCTATGAATAGGAAATAAATCAAAACATAGTGTAATCCTTTTAATGTGGGAAATGGAATAAGACTAGTAATTTGAAAAATTGTATTTGTAATGGAGATACACAGAAAAAATATGCAAGATAATAATTTAAATTAATATTAAGTTGTTTTACATATATATGTATACACACATCCAATTATTATTGATGTAAATATTATAAATTTAAATTTTTCACTTACCATATCAACTAGTGCAATATAAAGAAACATCCCAGCTGTTCCTGCAAACACCCAACTAGTGGCTGAATGCACATTTCCTAAAGACACTCCAATAATCATCCCCACAAAACAAAGAACAGAAGACAGACCATTGTAAAATAAGGCTTGCTTAACCTTCATTCCCGTTTTAAGTAACATAGCAAAGTCTCCTGTAAAGATAATTTGTCAAGATTTATTTTACAGTTTCTGATATTTATAATGGATTATATAATTGATTAATAAACATTCACATGTTACAAGTTTTGGAACTTTTTTAATAAATTTTGTGGTTTTAATAGCATATTTGTAATAAATTTATTACAATTATATATTTTTATTATAGATTTAATAAAGGTTTTTTTTCTGTGTTATACATGAATTTTTTTACATAAACTCGTATTAAACAAGTTTCAAAGAAGGGGGGGAAAAGTCTTGTGTCTTAATAAATCTATATTTTGTTTTAGCACCACAGAAATTATTTTAAATTGTTCTAGTCAGATCATAAATTTTTCTGCAAATGATGATAAATATAAATTAAAATAAAATTTAATAAATCTTAGTAATGTATTTTTATATAATCTACACCTTTTAATATCTAAAGAATAAAAGGATACTTATAAAATAATTCAATTTAAAAGAAAATACCACTTGCAACATACTTTCTAAATATAAAATAAGCATAATTACCTAATTCATGAGGTAACTCATGACAAAATACAGCTACAGTAGTACTTATTCCATCTGCTTCACCTGAAGCAAATGCTGCTCCTAAAAGATTAAAACATAATTTATAAAAAGGAATTTTCTTTATATTTTAAGATGATTCATTTAGTACTAAAATTATCCATTGTATTATATTTATTTTAAATAGAAATTAGAGAAAAAAAACATAACAAATCTTATTTTCATTTTTTAAAAAATATAGCAAATAAATCAATCTTTAAATACCACAGGCGTACATACACATCCCGCTCAACTTGTGCGTTTAGAGCCCTGGAAGTGTATACTCTTCCTTCCAAAGGACGACTTTTTGCATTGGGCAGTTGTGTTTAAAACCAGTCCCATAGTTTTGGAATACAATAAAGTGAGTGAGTGTTGTGTTTAATGGTGTAAGAGCCAAATTTGGCTATACTGCGCTGGAATACAATAAAATGATATTGACAGTGCTTCTAAAAAATTTACTTATTTCGGAGAAAAGGCGAGGAAGGAATTTAGAAGGGTATATTCCAGGAACGAGGAAATTTATAGCTAAGCAGTTTTTCAACACCATTAACATCTTCTAAGAAATGTGTGATGCGAAAATGTGTTGTTTGTGTAAGGAAAAATATTTGCCATAAATCAATCAATCAATTTATTGCAATCAATGCATTTAATGTGATGCTGGTTTATATGTGTTCAACCACATTTCAGGATATATCACATATCAGATAATATAAAATATTTTTTATTATATTGTAACAGCAGACATTAAATTTTCTATTTTCATTTTATTAAATTATCCTTTTCTTTTTTAAAGTGAAACAATTTTTAGTTTGAAAAACACACCTCTTCTTTTCCACCAATAAACCGCTAAACAATGCATGCCGGTGGGGAAAACGGTGGCACTGCGAGAAAAAGGGGGAGAGAATTTTGTAGCTTTTCATTTAGTAATTAAGGGGCTAAGACAGTTTTCACAACTTTCTCTCTCTCTCTCTCTCTCTATATATATATATATATAAATTACTAAGTCTGTTAATGGATCAAATTACTTCTCTCTGACAAAATAACAAAAAATGGTAAATGTTCATATAGAAATTTTTATAAATACAGTAAGACCACGCTTGACACGGGGTATACGTTCCATCAAAGTAGAGTGTATTATGAAACAGGGTTAAACGAGGTTATCTCATCGTGTAAATAATGGGGTTTTTTACCATTAAATTTATTAATTATGTTTTTTATAACAATAAAACAAAAATTTATTCCTTACAAATATAGAAACATAAACGAATATGCATATCAAAACAAATAAAGTTATAAGTCAGTATGTTTACATTTCAGATCATTCAGTCTCTTTATTTCCAATTTTCTGCCATTTTATCAAGAAGGTAAATTAGCTTAATGGCATTTTGCGTTCAATTTCGTTGTCAATCCATATAGAAAGTCGTTTTTCCATTTCCTCTATTGTATTGTTTCTATGATGGGTAATTCTGGTTGCAGAGCTTGTCGTAGCTGCAGTTACTGATGACAGTATTTACTTTTTTATTCTTAAGAATGGTCCTTATTGTTGAAGTTGCCAAATGCAATGCAGCACCAATTTGAGATTGACATTCACCAGTATCTAATCTTTTAATCACTTGCATTTTAGTTTCAAGTGAAATGCTTTTTTATGCTTTATTTTCGTGTTTTTTATTATCACCCATGATAAAAACTAAAAATCCTAATATTTGTCACTATACAGTCATTATATTATATAAATTTATACTTATAATAACGTCAACAAATGTTTGAAACGATAAAAATACTTTCATATAATACCCCCGGAAAGAAGAAACACAGATAAATTGCTTCGGATATCGTGAAGCCTAATGCTGCATGCTATTTTGGGGAATCCCACAATTCAAATAAAATCAAATAAAAGAGCGTTAAACCGAAACAGAGCTAAACAAAGCAGCATTAAGCGGGGTCTTAGTGAATTAATAAAATAAAATATTGCACAGAACTATATATTAATTACAATTTAAATAAATGAAAATTCAAAAAGTATCTATGAGCGAAAACAACTTTTTTTTCAAATTTGAAAATAGTTTTTATGTGTACTATTCAAAAGAAAATTATAAATTAAAGAAGATATAGACTAAATAAAATTTGAGAGAATTACCAATTGCTAATCCATCACAGAAGTTATGTAATCCATCTCCCATAATAACCATCCATGCTACAGCAGATACAGATTGAGGTATTTCATGACTATGGGCATGACCATGCCCATGATGTTCCGAAACAATCACAGAACTATCAGAATCTGGTCGGTAGGCTACAGTGACTTCTGGTTCTATGCTGAAGCTGGATCTTCCATGAAATCCAATTTCATGAATTGACTGATTAGAACCCTTTTTAGACGGAGAAGCCTCTGACTGAAGCACTGTTTCAATAACAGAAAATATATTGAAAACCAAAAAATATAATTTTTTTTAGTTTTAGATTAGAATGTATAGAGAAATCTAAGAATGGATCTGATATTTCAAATCACTAAAATTGTAATGTGTTTAAATAACTATATAGCCGACCTCAATTAACTATACTTCAGAAGTAACATGTCACAATATGTTTAATTAAAAACAAAATAAAATCATATTTTAGTCTTTTTTAAAAAATAAAAGGAATAAAACAGAAAAAAATTCTTATTAGTTCATTAAGAGCTTTACTAATTCTTTCTCAATCTAGCAAGTAAAAATCTACAATCAAAAAACATATTCAAAAATACATTGAGATACTTTAAAGAAAATTAATCATTGCAATACACACACACAAGAGTAAAGATATAACTTTTGAGTCTATTTAGTGATTTTTCTACTTAAAATTTACTCAAACTGTACCTTATATTGCTTCCCAAGTAGAAAAAATATGATATTTACAATACATTAGAAAAGTCATTTAAAACAACAGACGTACTTTGAATTGTCTCTTTTTCATCTTTTTCTCTTATATGATCATATGAATTCTTCTTGGGTTGGGCAAGTTTTTCACCAACACTTCCATTGTTAGCACCTTCTTCTCTTGGTACAGGAATCATATTCTTTGGATGTCTTGAAATCTTAAAATTACAATCAAGATTTTATACTACAATTAAAAAACATAATTTTGGATATCATCACTATGTTTCACAAAGGAAAAAATCAAATAAATTTTCATAAGAAATATTTTTTCTTCAGTTCAAACATTTTAAAATATCTTTCTCACAATCTAATGAAATCCAATGGGGTAAAAAATTCATTTAGCCATGAAGTTGTTCATAATTTATTAGATCTAAAAATGATATGTATCAAAATACAGGATACCTACCGATCTGCTTGAGAAACTGTTATCTTTATAAAAAATGGTTGTTGTTTTCTGATGCCACCTGTCTGACGTAGTCAGATCGAGGCCCACGAAATTCATCGTGGCATGGGCAAGAGGTACGCCTGTCGTTGGTCTTGAGCACCATACAGGTGACAGTACGATTTAGCTCGGCGAAATTCCGCGAAGGGACGATAGATGGCGACACGACCTCTATCTCCACCTCCACAATTTCTGCATGTAAACTGAAGGGGAGGGAAATATTCTCCAGTCTCTGCGCTCGTGATTAAACCCACAAGACTACGGACCCACTGATTTAACGAGCACATACTCCGTGTGTACTCGGAGGGTGTTTGGTGACATCGGGCATCGAACCCAGGCCTTCCGGTCTGGAGTCCGATGCTCTAACCACTAGGCTACCCACAAAAAAAAAACATTAATAGCATTACAAAAATTGAATTCAAATTTGAAAAGGGAATTTAATCTTCTGGAGCAGAAAAAGATAAACAAACACCAACTTCTTAACGATATTCTTTCTAGGTACAATATGAAATTTTTGTTATTTTCTCTTTTTTGATGCTATTTTATGAAGTTCAAAAACTTAATAAAATTCCTACAAAGTACAAGCTTAGTGTATTTTTACAGTACAGTGAAATGCATTGAACACAGTAGCACACATAGGAATTTTTCAAGGGGGTTCGGGGTCGAAAGTTCACCATTCTTGTATCATGCTCTTTTTCATTTTATTGATTTTTGAGAACAAAACACAGTAAAAAACTAATTATTGAACACATAATTAGCATTAAATAATAAAATTAATCATTAATAACAAATATTTAATTAAATTTTACATACTATATATTAAGAATTATAAGCAATCGGAAAAAAAATTGAGGGCTTTGGAGGGGGTCTGGACTCCCAGGACCCCCCCTGCATGCGACACTGATTTAACATGAAAACACTTAAGACGAAATATTGGTTAATGCAAAATAATACAATAGTCCCGACAAACCACTATGTATTTTCATGCAATTTTTTTCTCGTAACAAGAACAAAAGTCACTCAACACAAAAATATTTCCTTTCTGGGAATGAACAAAATATATAAAACACCAGCCAATTTCGGAGTATGAAATGAAAGAGAAATGGTTTAACATATTTCCCAGAAAGGAGGCTAATTTGGCTTGGAAATATCCTCAGGATAGCCTGTGACATGAGCCAATTTTGTTTATCTAAGCTACTTTCACCCTTCACCCTACAAATAACACACAAAAACATCTCATCAGTTGGCTTTTGGAATTTGGCGACAAGTACATCACAAATTGAGTAAAAATCAGTATAAGTTTGGTTTTCTTTCTTTTTTTATCATTATTAATTTAGAAGAATTTTATAAGAGCACAATGGCAAAAGCTCAAGGGTAAAACAAACTGCTATTTCACGAAATGAAGATGGAGCTTCTTAAGGCTGCTGATCAAAAACAGAAAGTGAAAACAAAAATTTGTTCAGATTTTGGTGTTGAAAACTCTACATTATCAACTATAATTAAAAAATAGAGCAAATTATTAAAATGCTTGAACAGAGTAGGTTTGATTCAGAGTGAAAATGAATGAGATCAGTCAAGTATGAGGATTTAGCGGCAGCTTTACTTGTTTGGTTTAAACAAACGAGATCTCAGAATGCTCCTATTGAAAATTTTGTATTAAACTGTATTAAATTCTTGTGAATGTTTTTGTTTCATTGATTTTTATTAAATATATACAAATATACATATCTATGTAAATAAAATGTACTCTAATAAACTTAATATTGTTGAATATGTTGTTTGTTTGTTTTTGCTATATCACTTAACTCAAAAAAAACCATTTCAGTCCCCTCAGTTTCATGTTAATAGATCTTCACTGAAGTTTATTTCACAAATTCTAGAAGATTTGTAATGAAAGTATAAGCAGTATTTATATGACAATCACAAAAAGTACTTATTAATTTGAAAAACAACATTAGAACTCACTTTTGCTTCATTTTTCTGTCTTCTGTAAGCAGCTAGAGCACCCAGTAAACGTTCTGCAACAAAAAAGAGAAAAATACCACAGAGAGCTGCCAGACCTTTCCAAATAGCTTTCATTTCCATTGACGGGTCAGTATGATCCTCTTCATGATGATGATTATCTTTAGAATGGTCATGGCTCTTTTCTCCATCCAATATAGCCTAATAGAAAGTAATTAAAGTCATATTTTTAATACAAGTCTGTTATTCGAATAAGGAACTTTATAGTTACAGAATGACAATAAGCTTGGGATGCTATCAAAAATGAAGAAAATATCTCAGATTCTTTTCAACTAAAAAGAAGAGAAGAAAGACTGATACAAACTCACAATTAAATCTATGCAAAGAAAAAAAATACAAGTGCAAAATTTTAAATTCTTTTAAGTATATGAAACTTCAATATGAATAAAATTACAAAATTTAACTAAATAAGTCATTGGAATTTTTATTGTATAAATTTTATAAATTTACTAACAAAATGATTGCGCAAAATTTTACACAATGAATTTGTAATAATTAAATCACTTAAGATGGAACTTAGAAAATAGATATCACATACATTGAAAAAAAATTGTTTAAAATAATGTTATCAAATAATATTTTTATGCATCTTATTTTTTTCATTTGCATCTTTCCAAAAATTTAATATCTCGGTTACATCCAAAAACAACAAAAATCCTTGGCAAGAAATATAAACATTTAATAAGACAATTCTAGAGTTTTCAAATAATAATAACATTTTCTATCAAATTTTATAATTGATTTTTTTTTTTATCCTACTTAAGCAGTTAAAATCTTTTGAATTATACTTTTATTTTTCTTTATTGTATTCCTAAACTCTTAATAATTTTTTTTGTGTGTGTCCTATGAAATAAATATTTGTTTTTCTATACTCATGTACAAAAAAATCCCACCTGAATTTACAAAAACAAATTTCAAGTTAATGAATCAAACTTTTTACTTTGAATGCAATGTGTTTTTTTCTTTTCAAATTTTTAACCACAAATTTGCTTTACATACGCTAGAAATTTTACAAAGAAATTCAACAGAACATTGCATTTTATAAATCTTTACAATACATAAAAGCTAAAGAAGTAATTTTTGTTATTGATAAAAAAAAAACCAAGGTATTTTAAAAAATTATTTATAATTACATACAATGACCAGTGCAAATAATTATACATAATACCTACTATAAGGAAATCATTATTTTAAAAAAGATATTTATTAACATAATGTCCATTAATTTATTTTTCCATATTGTGTTTAAAAAAACATAATTTCCTGTTCATAGTCATACAATCAGGTATGAAAATAATTCTGATACAATAATTAAAATTAAAAATCTTTTAAAAATAAGTTTATCATTATTTTATTTAAAAAGAAATATGAAGGAGAGAAAAATTTACTTACATGTGGCATAAGATGAAGAAGACCATCACCAGAAAGACTTCCTACTGCAAGTCCAACTAGGAACTGAAGTAAAGTATGGTAAAACCATTTTTGCATAATTGGTATCACAGCAACACTGATCAATCCACATAAGCTGATTAGCACCACAGCCAGAGATGCATAGAGCCAAACTAATATAAAAAATATAATAAAGTATATCTTTAAATAAAATTTGATCAAAACTAAATAATCAAATATCTTTTTTCTTCAAACTTAAAGATCGTTCCAATTATTAAATCAATACAAACTACTTAGCCTCAACAATACCAAATATAAATTTACTTTTAGCAACAATTATAAAGTTAATAAATTAATTTTTTTCTGTGAGCAATTCAAAATTATTGAAATCAATAACAACACAATAAAAAATAATTTTTTTTCTTTCAAAACATAAATGATTTGAATAGATTTCCAGAATACTTGATAATTATATATAAATATAACAGAAAAGATTTATGTCACTATTAAAATAAGAGCAATTAAAATACATATAAATTACTTGATAATTAAATCTATTTCTTTACTGCTGTACTTGAATCAGTCTGTTGACTATGATTTTAGAGTCAACCTTATAGAGTGCCTCAGAGATTCAAGAACTGTCAAAGTAAACAGCTGTTCAAAAGAATTGATTATATTTATGAAGAAGGAATCAGGAAAATTTCAGCAAAACCAAAATCAATCCCAATGAAGCTACTGCTGAGTCATGTCATCCAATCGTTTTAAATTGTCCAAGTGAGAAAAGAACAGAATATGCATTTTCACTCTCTATATAAGTGATACATTTAATCTCAAAAATATTCAGATTCCTTAGTCATGAATTTAGCAGACAAATAATAAAGAACTATGCATTGACAAATTTTCCTTTTTTTAAAAAAAAAAAATTAGTCAAAACATATTGTAATATTATTCTTATGTAATCTGGCATCACTTAACTTTGTTTTTATATATTGGCAACACCCTGTTCAGACATTGTGTATACAACAATCATGCCTATCATATAACCTCACTTCTAAGTCATTAAAAGCTAAGTTCCTGAGTATTTTATTTATAGTACACATATACAAATATTTTTTCCAAGGCGGTAAAGAAAAGAAGCAATGAAAAAATAACACACAAGTGTTACTAATTTATCATTATTAAATCTGTAAATAAAATTATCTCTCAGAGGCAAAATAAACTAAATCTAATAATTTGACTCAGTTTTTGACTATAATGTTACATGTTTTCTCTAACAGCTTTAAACAGCACTATCTTTAAGCTGCCCATAACCAGTTAACATTATGTACACCTCTGCAGCCTCCATATTGCAGGGGGAAGGGAAGGATTCTAAGGGGCCCAAAGCCTATGTTATGATTTTGCTGTCCTTTGTAAGCTGGCCTGACTTTGAAGGGTGGCCCTAATATTCTTCGTTACACCACTGTCCATAACCCCAAAATTATAAGAAAAATTCCATGTTTCAATACAGTTAATCGTAAAAAAATATATTTTCAATGTAACAACTTATACAGTTTAAATATGGAACAATTGAATTAATCTCAACAATAGGTTGTGTTCCCAAAACATATATATAAAAAATAGTAAAAATAGAAAATTATATCCACCTCACTACACAATGATGAAGAATAAAGAAAATACTTTTTATCCCACAGGAATACAGAAATACAACAGTAATTGTTTGGAGATTTTTAAAATAAAAGTTAAGTTTACTTAAAATTAAGTCAATTTATCCTGCTAATGGATCTGTATCTTAAAACAAAATAAATTTATAATTACTAAAATTAATGAAATAAAAAATTAATTGAAAAATAACACAATCAAACATAAATACAAAATGTGAGTGTGTTTTTTACAGCAGGTATATTGAATGCAAAAAAGGATTCCTAATTTCCTTACCATATGAAGATCTCTAATGTTTGTTAACAATATATGCAAGTAATAAATTTAGCAATATACTTTTTAAGATATGGCAGAGTAATTTTCTTCTTTCCAAGAAATACAGCTGGTTACCGGCCAAGGCTGTCTCAGTTAACTTGGATCATCTTGATCTATTTGATGCTATGTTCTTCCATCGGTTAACTCCCAAATCCTTCAACCATTTTCTACTTTATCCATTCACTTTGTTCTTGGTCTTCTTTTTACCACTGGAGTTTGAAAAGTTATTTCTGTAACAGGATTTTCATCTCTATATTGAAATACATGACCCAGCCACCTTATTTGGGAAACCTTGATCACTTTCACTAAGTTGGGTTATCTGAATTTCGATATAAGTTCAAGTTTGTATTGTATTCTCCAGATTCCATTTTCTCAAACTGCACCAAAATTTGTTTTGTAAGATTTTTCTCTTGAAAGTCATCAGTTTCTCTTTGTCAATTGTCTAGCATTTACTGTGGTATAAAACAACCAGTCTTACTAGAATCTTATATAACTGTATTTTTGTTTAGCTACTAATGTATTTATATTTAAACTGGTTTTTCAATCCATGATAACATGTTAGCCATCTTGATTCTATTCTTGATTTAAATTTTTATGACATTACTATCATTTACAATTATGCCTAAGTATTTAAATTGAGTCACTTTTTCAAATTCATATTCATTAATTTTCAGTGGTTATAGATTTGGCAGAATAATACTTAATAATAATAAATATTTAACAGTTATTCAAGAAAATAAAACATTAAATCCTAATATATATTATAAACGTGAAAGTTTGTGAGGATGTTTGGGAGTCTTTCACATAAAAAAAAACAACTGAATGGATTTTAATGAAACTTTACAATAGTATAGCTTATACATCAAAATAACACATAGGCTATGTGTGAAGTGTCCAAAATATAACAATAATTGTCAAGTAAGTAGGAAAAAATTCTGCCATCTGCAAAAAAGCCTGCAACAGCATATATCTATCTTTTATGTGTGAAACTAACCTTTGCATTTTGTTTTGTCTACGCCAGACGCCAAAAACTGCAAAAGTTTGAACATGCAGAGTGTGCGGCTGATTACAATTTTAACATAAAAAAATACAACAAAAAGTAATATTAACGTATTACACTTCCAGATATAAATTATTTATATTATTTTAATCGAAAAATAACATTGTTTATTTGCTTATGATTTTAGAAAAGTTTGAGTATGTTACGTTCGCCAATTTTTAAATCTTAATATTTACGGACTGCGCAATATTAATTAAAGTAAAAATTCGCTGAAATTCTAAAAACAAAACACAGACAATTATTCAATAAAAATCCTTGCAAAAACGAATATGTCTTGAATCAGTCAACCTGAAAAAGAATGCATTTTGAACCAAGATTGATTTACGCCATTCTTCAGAAAAAGCTTTTCACTGTTTTTTAAATCATGCTATATAGTTTTCAGTTATGGTAATTTAAGGTCGCTTACACAGAATTCGAAGATTCGGTGTACTTTTCGATTTACACAACGTGAGAAAAAACGATATTTGATAGTTTTAATTACATTAGTGAAACTATTTTGTAAGTTAAATATTAACAGAAAGAAAGAGGTCCTCACAATCAATAAATGTTTTTTAAATTCAATGTAAGATTGATTCTCACATTTGAATGCAAAGTTGTAATAATAGTTTCCATTAAGCAAGGTGATAATTTAAAATTTAAATACTATTTGTAGTGGATTAAAAAAATATTAAAACAAATTTACAGTTCAAAAGATAATATCAAAATACAAAACAAACTTAGTTGAAAAAGGCCAAGTGTAGGACACCCATTTCACTAAACTTGAAGAACGGTGGATAGTTAGGAATATTATATAAACCTATAACAAAACTACAGTAAAATTGATACTGGATGTGTATCGAAGGTTTTACAAGTCTGTCAATGCATAATTCTAAACCTTTCAAGAAAGTGTAATAATAAGTATTATAATAATTATTAAAAAAGGTAGTTTTAATATTTTTTAAAAAAATAGAAGACAAAGTAACATTTTTATTCAACTGAGAATTACTTAAATAAATTTTAATTCTTTATAGTATTTTATTTTTTAAATATGTTGCACCAGTTAAAATATATTCAAATTTTAAATATTTAATAACTGCTGATCAAATTCAAAGTTTTTCCGTTTATCGAACATTTCAAAAAATGCTCACAATTTTAATTCAACATTTAATACAGTTGTGAAATTTTGTAATTATAAAAATTTCTACTTTTCTGAACATACAACTATTTTTAAAAAGGTACATTTTCGTTTTCGGGTCCTAAAAAGTTGCAAAGTGAGTGAGTGAATATTAAGGTCCCATTGTTCACTTACTCAAGAGATATCATAGCGAGAGGGGAAGGGGAATTTCCATGACAATGTGTTATGCATTTGAAAATGTTCAAGCAATGCCGGGGGGAAATAAACCTGTCTGACAGAAAAGAAGCAAAAAAATTTCGAAACAGCGAATTCTAAGTTATACACTCGATAAAAGGCCGAGTAACGCCGGGCTAAGCGGAGGAAGGGGGCAGGGTGAAAGTCATTTCGAAAAAGAGTATTAGAAGTGCTGATTTTATGAAGGAAAGGGAATATTTTTATAAAAGTAGAGAAAGCCCGAGCAACGCCAGGCCATGCAGCTAGTTAACAATAAAAAAATACTTTTACTAAATTTACTTTTAAATGTAATATAAATTAGTAAAATGTACTACCATAATCAGAATTCTAGGTTTACACATTTAAGTCACAAAAATACATTTTCAGAACTATATTTCCAATAAAATTATAACTTGTGCTGTGAAAATAGTCGTGCTTTGAATGTTGCTGGGGTGATGACATCACGCCCCCATCCCTAGGATGTAAACCACTTTTTAGACATTGGAAATTTGTGCAGGCAGAGAGTGAGGTCATTGCTCTACTACCTTGCTCAGTGTAAATAAAGCCTTTTACCTACATCTCTGAAACTCATTTTAGAAGACCAACCACACCCAGCATTGGATAGATGCAGCCCACATATTTATCTCAGGGTAACAACTTGTAAATGTCCATGTATTTTGTGCAGAAAAAAAATTTAAAAAAAAAAGAGGATTTCAAGAAAATTTTTCACATTTATAAAAAAAAAAATCCTAACATGACACAGAAAAAGTATACTTTTTAAATTAACACAATACATTTTACCCAAATCGTTCATCTCAATCAAAATTCCAAATAGTCAAATTCCGTTCTATAGCAAAATTTACTACAGCACATATCTACCCATTCATAATCCATTTGTCTTAATGTTAGAATGAAATACATTTTACCTGTCCCTGATATGTGTCGTTCATTTGATGGATGATGTTGATGATAATTTGCAGATGGTTCTTGCTCTTCATCATTTTCTTCATGCTCATGTTCATGATCATCATCACAATGATGATCATGGTCATGGAGTGAATCGTCATGTTTAGATTCTCCTAAATTGCTACTTTCTTCCTTAGAACTTTTTGCTTCAACATGAGAAGCTTTATTTTCCATCAGATCTTGAAGGCCATCATCCTTGTGAATGACATCATTGGGAGGTTGCGCTGCTCCATGAGATTCTGAATGAATGGGAGAATGAAGATCTTCATCTGTGCTGTTATGAGAGTGGAAATGAGAGTGTCCATTGGATCGTACAGATGAGCCTTGTTGGACTGAATGATCGTGACTGGCATGACTGTTTCCTGGATAAGAGAAGGAAAAAAGGAAATGTTCAAAGAAGGATTTGTACATTTGAACCAGCTTGAAAATTGAAATATTGCTCAACATTTATTCTTCAAAAATTCTCAGTCCTGGTAAAATGTTATAATTTGGATAGTTACCGGATTTTTTTCCAGCTAAAATAAAATAAAAAACAAAATTTGGTACTTATGTATTATCATAACGATGCCAATGTTCAAGATAACTCACCAAGCTGGCAACCCCGATTTCGCATGTATCGTTTGTTCATATAATGTCACCAATTCGGTTGTGATAATACGTATAAGTATCAAAATATTACAACAAAAACTGATGCAAATTAATTTCGGTACTTTTCCGTTTCACTGGTGCAGGCGATAGAGTCACCAAAAATGATACAACTGATGCCAAACGGAATATTCTGGCTGGTAACCTTTTAACACCACATTTCCAAAACAAGTCGAGGTCTTTTCTCATCACATTAACGTCTTTTTCATAATACATCAAAAATGGATAAAAAACCAATGAAAACTAACATTTATTAACATTTTTTAATTTGTACATTGTGTGTTGTCACCAATAAAGTCTGCTTGGCGAGATTTGAGCAGGCGAAATGGAAAAGTACTTTAATTTCTTTAAAGAAAATTATAGGCCCTAATAAAATTAAAGTGTTGAAATTTTTTTTTTATCTAAAGAAATAAGAGCATAAACTATCTTCCTAATTTTTATTTAAAATTTAGAATAAATAATCTAAATGATTAGAATCCAAACTGCAAAACAAAACCGTTACATTTATCACTTTAATTATATAAGAATTCTTAATTTATGAATTCCTTTTACTGTCATGTTATTTAATTAATAACTGTATTTGATAAATAGAAATTTTATCTGTGGAATAAAATTCATAGATGCATAGTTTTTAATTTTTCACAGAACATATTGCAGTTTTCAACCCCAGTTGTTTTTATCTATAATTCTAAATTTTCATTAATCTTATCCATATTACTCAACAGATTGTCAAAAGCTCAATAAAAACCATATAATCATAGTAATACGAATATGCTTACTTATAGGATATGGGAGCCTAAAATCACCATCAAGACTTCGTTTCCTAATATTCACATTTTCGTTATTTCTTTCATAGATTTGTGTAGATTTTTTGGGTACACTTTCCTGCTGCAAATGTGAAGCCAAATCAGCATTGGTATCATTTTGATAAGAACTATCCAACAGTCTAACATCTGTGAAGGAAAAAAATATACAGCAATTCTGAACATTAATACATAAAAATAAAAGAAAAGAAAATTTTGTTTTAACATATTAAACCATTGGTCAATTTTGCCAAATCAGAAGGCATCGCCAAATGCAGTGATATATAGCCAGTGGAAATCGTTCCCACACACCTCCGATCTCAGTAATAATAAGGATGGCAGAATTTGGCGACATTTTTTTAATTGGCGATGTCTTTTCGTTTGCCGAAATCGGCCGACGATATAATACATAAGTACCGGGAAAAAAATTTTTGAACACTCAAATAACATTATGCAAGACTTTTATTAGAAATTAACGTAAATGATACAATGCAATGAATCATCTTTGTTTATTTTTCAATTCCTACTATTATAACTCACACTCTCTATATATTTATTTATTTATCTTAATGAAATTTTGATTCGCTAATAAAATACATTTTAAAGCACTTAATTGAGCTGAAATTTAATATACATGATTATTTTGGATGACAATACAGTAATTTATTTACATTAATGAAATTAATTGATTAAAACTAATTATCTTAAGAATTACAAATACAGCCACGTTGGCATCATTTTTGGCGACTTGTGTCAAAACTTGAAAAGGTTTTTTTCTCACATTTTAAAGCATTCAGTTAAACTGAAATTTTATATACACGATTGTTTTGGATGACAATACGATACTTTAATGATAATTAATAAAAATTAATTACCACTTAATGCTATGATTATGTCATATGTATATACATATTTATATTAATTGTGACTATTTAATAAAAAGTATCTAAAATAAAATTGTTCTTTGTTGATCTAAGTAGGAAAAAAAAATTGACTTAAATTTTTTTTTATATTACTTGGTTTTTTTTGTAATCACTTACAGCCCTTAGTGTTATTTAAAGGCACAAGCTCTTACGTTACGAGTAATATTTTTTACTTTAAATGTCGCCGTCTTTTTTTTACTTAAATGTTTGGCCAAATTGAGCATGCAATCTTTACCGCAGTGAGGCAGTGATAAAATTTTATTAGCTGCTTATAATTTAAGTCCCATTACTGATTACTTTAAACTTCGCTATTAAATAGATCACTGACCAAAATAGTGTCATCTCAGACTATCTCATATGCACCGATTCTTTTTCCTCCTAGGATTCTCTGAGGTGTAATTTTTCGTCAAACAACATAATCGCCGAGATACAAAAGCCACTTAAAGGCCTAAAAGATAAAAGTATCCCTTTAAGTTTTGCATTTGTTCGCGGAAGAGCGGGCCGAGGCTACCACCAAGTGCGAAATTCACATTGTCGTTAATATTCCTAAATCATTTTACAAGAATATTATGAAAAAAAAGAATGATGAAGTCTTGAAACCAAGAATATCTCATTTCAAATAAAGGGAGCTGAACACAAAGAAATTTTTTTCAAAACATTAGTAAGAGACTGTCCTGCAATCATTTTTATACTAATTACAAAATAACCCAATTTTTTACTGGCCATGGTAACTTTAAAAGCTACTTGAACAAATTTAATCTAGTTCCGTCATCATCCTGTGATTGTAATATTGGTGGCGAGGAAAATGTAGAGCATGTGCTCCATCTGCGTTCCAAGTTCGTCTGAGAACGAGATCTTAAGACTGGCTTTCAAAGGACTTAATATAAATTGGCCTCTGGATCTTCCCCAACTTAATTCCACCAGAAGTGCTTTTAAAAAGTTCGTGAATTTGTTGTGAATATTTGTAATCCTTCATAACCTAAAAAAAAATATTTTTTTTCCTTCTTTCCTTTGTAATATGTGATTAAAACTTACTTCTGGGAACCAAGTGTGATACTTTGTAGTGCACGGGGATTTTATAACTGTTTTCAATAAAAAAAATTAAAAACATTACTGATTACTGAAATTTACATTAGTAAAACAGGTAAAAATGTGAACGCAAAAAAAAATGTAACTATTTATAATCAGATACTGGAATACTGGAAGGCATGGAAAAAATCGATAAACTCAAAATTAAAACAGGGGTGTCCAACACGCGGCCCGCCAGAATGTAATTACGCAAATTTTTTTTAAAAAAAATTTAAATATCAGGTTCTTAAAGCTTTTTCATTTTGAAATTCATTTAAGGGTCTACAATGTATTTACCTGTTAACTGTTCTTGTTTTAAAATAAATCATTTTTGATAATAGAAACGTCCTTTAGATTAAAATAGATTTATATTTTATAAAATAGTTACGTTTGATTTTACTATAATAAATTACATTTTTAATAAATTCCGAATTGCACTATGCATATTCTTTACTATGGATGGTACATGGTTCTCTGTGTGTGCGACTTTCATTTCTCCTCCTTTTCTGTTTGGAGTGCCCAAAATGCAAGAGGCAATCAGAGATGTTTTTTTAAAGTTTAAAAAAAATTGTTCAGGAAGGTTAAGATAAAAGGCAATGTATACTTAATTGTTTGAAAATGACAGCACAATCAAATTTCAACAATGAGTAACGAAAGATCAATTAAAAAAGAACTCCGTAATTTTCAAGAAAATGGCAACTGTTAATATTTTAAACATTATTTGATCATTGCATTATTATATTATATAAACATTATTATATTATCTATGTCTGTATACATGAAAAATAATGAAAATAATAATAATAATTCATTTTTTTGTTTTAAATTTTCACTCCAATAATTTTTTTTTTTCTTCCAAATCTGATATAAATGTACATATTTTTATGTGCGGCCCGCGAGAATTATAATGTTTTTCCGAAGTGGACCGCAAGGTCATTTGGGTTGGACACCCCTGATTTAAACAACTAAATTTTATCATTACCTGTTGACGTTTCATTTGGTCTAGTAAAATTCTTGTTTGATATGTGATGTGATGTATCATGAATCGCAGATCCATCATCGTCTTCTTGATGACCCAGCCGAAAACCATTAGCATTCATGGGGCCATGGCACGTAACGACGAGTAAACATATAATGGAACTTGAAAAACACATCATAAAATGAAGGTGCATTATTCAAAGACGGGCTTCTTGAGTATTTAGCTTCTGCAACGAACACCCTGCAATAGATTACAAAAAAAAATTCAATATATTGCTGACTTAAACGGTAAAATAGTTGTCATTGCTGTGTATCTCTTATACAACACAATCAATCATTTGATTATAGTTTATCGCAAAGGTAAACATTAAGTCGTTCGCGGTCGCCCGAAGGACCACCAAGACATTTTGGGGTGACTGACTGAAGATTAGCAGCTAGTAATTTTATAACGAAACATTAAAAATTGGCTGACAGCATGCAGACTAAGTCTTCTACTGATTATAATTATCAGCCACTGGCGTAGCTGGTTCTAAGTAAGCCCAGTATCAAAACTCCTTCGGGGCCCTTTCTTAGAAAAGAAAGCCTTTTTAATAGCACTGTTGTTACACATGTTGGGGCCCCGTATCATTGATACGGTGGTAGCTACGCCCCTGTTATGAGCACTAACTTTAGATGAAATTGTGCTATTTTTAATGTAGTTTGAATTATTTCGTAACAAATGCATCATTTGATATTTTATTTGTGGCTATTACATATCATTATGTTTGTGTCTTGCTTAAAATGCCGTCTTAAAAGCGTAAGTTGATTCTATTGTAGTTATAGAGGTAAGTACATATTCCGTATCTGTTATTCAGTTGTAATACATATCGTAGACCTTTTTTTGGTTCACCACACCTACGCCACTGGGTGGACCGCAACAGCTTGAAAAAGTTAAAAGTAGTCCGTACCCTGGAAAAGTTTCCCCGCCCCTGCTTTATTGCTTCAGAAATTCTCATCGAACTGTTTACAATTTGTTGTACATAGAAAATTGTGCACGGTTATATTTTCTGAATTATTACTAATAAAAAGTTCTGCTACTTTAATCGTAGGTATTCCTGCTCTTTTAGAACAATTTACCTCTAATGTATTCGCGCATTTTAAATTGCATTTAAAGAGAAAGTAGAATATGCTAATTTCAAATATTCAAAAATTCTTTAAAAATACAGGGACATAAATAATAAAGAATTAGTTAAAAGAATAATGTTCTTTTATACCTCTTATTTATTAAAATGTTCTTCGCGCGGGTAAATTGGAAAAAAAATCGAGATAGGATACAAAATAAATTACAGTGATGTTAAAATTTAAAATATTTTGGATAATTTCAAGTAAATTGCTAATTAAATTCTAAGGGAAGAACGAATTAGCAAACAATGTATTGAAGTCAAATAAATAGATATCACTGAATAACCTCTTATTAAATAGATATATCTATAAGGCAAATTCATAAATACTATCTAAGCCAAATATATATAAACATTCTTTAACGACGCGATAATGGAGACAATTTCCGCAAAATCTCATTTTAGCAATAATATCAAAAGAAACGTCTGTAGGGTCTAACGGATTCATTTTTCAATTCCTCTACTATTAGCTTATTCTCTATATATTTATTTTGTTGAAATTTTCAATCGTTAATAAAACACTTTCTATTCATTTAATCAAGTTCAAATAATTTTTTTTAAACTTGCAGTGGATGGCACTTGATGTTAATACAGTTTTTTCCAAATATTAATAAAAAATTAAATTTAACTAATTATCGGTTTTTGTCGCCAACTTAGATTTGTCTCCATTGTTGTAACAATGTAACTGTTAAAACAGACAAAAGCTGGCGTCTAAAACCTGTTTTTCAGCCAAACAGGATGTGCATTGTTACAACAATGCAGACAAATCATGCTCTTTTTTCAATTCCTGCTATTAGTTCACTCTCTCCCTACATATATATATATATATATATATATATATATATATATATATATATATATATATATTATATATATTATTTAAATTTTCCCACACACACACAATCGTTAATAAATCTATTTATCCATTCAAAGTAGGAATTGACTTAAATTTTTTTTTATATTACTTGTTTATCTATAACACCCACACAACTCTCCTGGAAGTCGATTACAGCAAAGCTTATTCTCAGCGGATCTCTACTCAACAACAACAAAAACATGCCTGCCAAATTTCAAAACTGTCAGTTTTATTGTTACAAAGATCTCGTGTGTGGGTCACTTCTCTCCCCTTTGTGTCCTATAGATCATAGAAATAGAAATCAACATAGCTTAATTTAGAAGCAATCGATAGATTATGATGTCTTTTTCCCAGATTGAATTTTACAGTTGATTTACCTTCAATAAAAGAATAATTTTTGGAATAACGAACCAGATGTGCCTTTCCCCAAATATTCAAGTTGGTAGCAAATTTTGAAAATAATAAATAAGTTTTTTAGAGATTAAATGTATAATTTCTGATGTTCCAAAATTACTACAAGCATTTTTTTCTTTCTCCCTCTATGGGGATATCAGTTTATATACAGAGTATCACAGTGGTGTAACGGAAAATATTAGAGCCCGCCCCCCTGCAATGTCAGGTTTGGGGCTCCAAGCCGTACTACTTGGCGTCAGTCAGGCTTAAGGCCTCCCCTACAGCCCTGGGTTCCTCGCGATGCGGGGGTATATGCTACGCCCCTGGAATATTAGCAAAGAAGTAAAAAGAAAAAGTAAAAATGTTTACATACAGAATGAGACAACATAGTGCAAAAAATATTGTAAATAAAACATTTATCCAGACTTTTTCAATTCCTACTATTAGCTCACACTCTCTCTATATTTATTTATCTTGGCGGAATTTTCAATCGTTAATAAAATACATTTTAAAGCGCTCAATTGAGCTGAAATTTTATATACATGATTATTTTGGATGACGACACAGTAATTTAATAATAATTAATAAAAATTAATTGATTAAAACTAATCATTTAAAGAATTACAAATACAGCCACGTTGGCATCATTTTTGGCGACTTGCGTCAAAACTGGAAAAGGTTTTTTTCTTACGTTTTAAAGCATTCAGTTGAACTGAAATTTTAAACACTATTGTTTTGGATGTCAATACGATACTTTAATTATGATTAAAAAAATTAATTACCACTTAATGCTGTGATTCTGTCATATGCATATACAGATTTATATTAATTGTAACTATTTAATAAAAAGTAGCTAAAATAAAATTTTTCCTTTGTATTACTTGTTATTTCTAAAAATAAAATTTTTTAAAAATTCAATTTAGTTTTGAATTAACTAAAATATAAAAAATTGTTCCAGTGGCGTATACTAGGGAAGATTGAGGTTCAATCTCTCCCCCTCCAGACAAACACATTAGTAATTTTTTACCACAGAGATTACACTTCACCGTTTTCTTTAACGTGTTTTTGAGCACGTAACCCCTCTCTCCCATAAGAAATCTAAGTGCGTCACTGAATTGTTTACATACCAGTTGATATTTTGATATATTTAAATTGCTTTCCAACGTTACATTACTGTATATATTTTTTAGCGAATTTTTTTCAATGGTAGAATTTTTTACATCTATTACTATTCAAAGAACGGGACACATTTCATAAGTTAAAAATTAAACTAGTTCCTCGCGTCATATTAGAAAAATGATAAATAATAAGGAAGAGAAACATCTGCTATACAAAAAAAGTGAACGGAAGATACTTGAATTCTGCTTTTTTCATTAAGTTGTGTACGATTTGTTTGATAAAACAACATATGTTAGCAAAGTAAATAATAGTTTATTTTGCTAACATGTGCAGAATGACGAATACATAAAGAGTGTTGCGGTTTTCCGGTTTCGCTGTGAGTGAATAAAAATATCACTCTTCTAAACCAGAGGATCTTAAACTTCTCGGAGTGACGACCCCATTTTTTGGTACTAACAATTTGTGCGACCGCATAAGCATTGTGGACAAAGTTTACAACATCATTCGGTATTTCTATACGTGTTTTATTTGTAGAATACTATTGTGTTGCAGTAATAAAAATTCGCAATAGTTTTTAATTTGAATGTAATGATATAAGAATTTTAATTAACAAACAGCATATTATGAAATATAATTATATGGCAAATTATACATTAATTATAATCTTTCTCAATTCCTATTATTAGCTCACACTTTCCCTGTATATATCTTGTTCAAATTTCCAATCGTTAATAAAATACTTTTTATTCATCCACTCAAGTTCAAATGCTTTTTAAACTTGTAGTGGATAGCACTTGAGGTTACAGTTTATTCAAATATTAATTCATTAATTAAATTTAATTAATGATTAAATAGTAACAAATAAAAATAATAGTCCAACACCATATATAAAAAGGAAAATCGCTCGTCGTATTCCTGCAGCGCTATGGACAGCGCGTTGGACTTCTAATCCAAAGGTCGTGTGTTCGAATACCACCTGGGATGGCCTAATTTCCAAGAATGTGACTTATTTTTTTTACTATACCATTTCATTAGAATAATTAAATTTAATGAATGAACAAATAGCAACAACCAGACAAACAAAAAACTGACCAACACCATGTATAGAGAGGAAAATAGAAAACCGCAAGGAAAATCGCTTTCTATTTTGCCACTTAATATTGCGATTCTGACATATGCATATATATATTTATATTAATTGTAATTACTTAATAAAAAGTAATTGAAATAAATTTTTCTTTGTTGACCTGAGTAGGAACCGACTTAATTTTTTTTTACATGTTACCTTCTTGTTTTAAGTGTAGTCATTTTGAATTCACTTGTGTGAGATCATTACCTTTTATTAACAGTATATGCAAGATTTTAAGTATCAATGTGGGAAGGATGAGCTTGGTCATTTTTAATTACGTAATTAAAACTTGTAATAATAGTTGACACCGCCGGACGAAGTACTTCCCCAATATTCTTTAGATTTAATCAATAGCAATAAGTTACATTTCTCGCAGAACATGTCATACTAACAATGAAAAAGAAAATCTTCAAATTACTTGATGTTGAATCGTTCAAAGCTCTAACTAATCTGAGAGAAATTATTGTTCCAAGTTATTTTTTTCAGATCACAAAACGATTCTTCTCTAAGAATAAGTTTTTATTTAAATGATAAATAAAATGGCGAAGTTGGATTTTTATCACACTCTTCTGACGTAACCTTTAATCGTACAAAATCAAATTACCACCGAGTTTCACAAGAGAACCTTCTCAAAATCAAATATAGCAAAATCTCCATTTAAAACATCGCCAAATAAGCAATATCTTGCCAGTTTACAAAATTTTTCATAAAAGCCCGTGTCATTAAATTCAGCCAAATATCTTTTACGAAATTATTAACCGTTCATATAATGTGAAAATGTTCGCTCGAATTATACTTTTAAGGGAATACATTAAATTTTAAAATAAAAAACCGACAGACGTCCAAAAAAAAATTTGTACGAAATATCAAGACAAACTTTTTTACATTGCATTACAATAATTAGAGAACATACTTCCGCACATTGAAAAAAAATAATAGTATCAGCACCATTTTTTTTAGTAAAGATAACTGATACTTTAATTACTTAGGTAAGCAGCTAAATACTTCATTAAATTGCGATACGAAAATTACAATAAAATTTGAATATGCCAGAAAAATTCCATAAACTTTAATGCAATTTTTAATCTCTAATACTATTTCTGGAAGACTCCGAAACCTTAACAACAAGATATTAAATGTTATTTTCAATACTTAACGTGATATTTATCAGTTGTGACTAATTTTTATAAATTATAACTTGAATACATTGGAAAGAATTTATCAATTAACCAATTTCAACACAAGATACATTATATTGTAATGGATATGTATAAATACTCGCTGTTATATTTCTAAACCTTTTTATTGGACATCGGTCTTCCACATACAGGGTTTGGTTACAGTTACCATTAATATTTAAATAAACTAATTTGTAAATTTTGTTTTTCATTTTGATAAACTACCTTGTATCTAAAACGCCCTCGCAATTTCCTTGTGAGTCGATTTCCACAAAACTGGTTCTTAGGAGATTTTTACTCAACAAAGAAATCATGCGCAACAATTCTCAGGTCTGTAGGTCTAATAGTTAAAAAAAAAGTTTTTATCAAAGATGCTCCGGTAAAAACCTCCTTAAAAATCGATTTTAACAAAACCCGTTGTTAGCGGATGTCTACTCAACAACGGAAACATGTTTCCTTAATTTCAAGTCTGTCGGTGTAAAAGTTCAAAAATGGAAAATGTTTCATCAATAACACTCCATTGGGAGTCTATTTCCACAAAAAACAACCCTAGAGAATCTCTACTGAAGAAAAGAAAACATGCTTGGCAGATTTCAAGTATGTAGGTCTATTTATATAAAAACAGGAAACTTCACCTATAACGCTCCCCCCCTTAACCTCTCACTTGGGAGAGATTTCCGCAAAACCTGCTTTTAGCGGATCTCTACTTTAAAAAAAAAACTTACCAAAATTCAAGTCTGTAGGTCTATTAGTTTCTAAGATCTCATGATGAATGAGCAAGACGCTTTTTTCCAACACGTAGAGAGAGAGAGAGAAAATGCAATCTTTGTACACCCACATATCTTCTGTCCTTACAATTATAGTCTTAATTTAAGGTTATTGTCATCTTGAAGTAAAATAAAGAGTTATAATTTAAAAAAAAAAATTATTGTAATGTATATTTTATCTCGGAATATCTACATAAGATCTTCTGGAAGTATTTCTAGCTAAGAAGATTCTAAAAAAACGCTGTTGTATGATCTTTCTGATAGGATTTCACACATTTCATGCAGTTTAATTAAGAATCAAATCAGAGTTACTGAATACGGACCAAAGCTCAATGAATCATGAAATGTTAAAATATGATAATCAAACGGCACTTAAAAGAAATTCCATATCACGGCACATGAGAACTTTGAACTCAAATTAATTTTAAAATATAGCAATTATTATTCTACAACATGACATTTTTTTTTGATGAAATCGAGACTTAAATACATTACCAATCAATCTTCATTATGTCATTTTGATACATCATTTTTTTTTATTTAAATGGAACTGATCTATTCCGACGTAAAGTAAAAGAAAAAGGGAAAGGATTCCAAAAGGATAAAAAAAAAATGTAGAAAAAAATGCTGAAGTGGGGTAAATAGTGTTAAAACAAAACCAGTTAAGGCACATCAAAAAAGCCGATGCCTCTAAAAAAGTCAGTTGGGACATCATGGGATGGATTTCACGCATTATTTTTGTCAACATATCAGATAAATTCTGGTACCTGTTTGACAGCACTATTTTTTTGTTGAAATGTATCAGATATATAAATTTTCTCCTCATTATGTTGAGCAAGAACAGTTGATATAACAAGAGAAAATATTAAAGAATCCATTCCAGTTTTTAAAAAAATTAAGGATAGAATTTCAGCAAAAACAAGTAAAATATATATATATATAAACATTAAGTCAATTCCTACTTAGATTAAAGAAAAATTTTATTTTAGCTACTTTTTATTAAATAGTTACAATTAATATAAATATGTATATACATATGACAGAATCACAACATTAAGTGGTAATTAATTTTTATTCATTATCATTAAAGTATCGTATCGTCATCCAAAACAATCGTGTATATAAAATTTCAGTTCAACTGAATGCTTCAAAACGTGAGAAAAAAAAACCTTTTCAAGTTTTGACACAAGTCGCCAAAAAGAATGCCAACGTGGCTGTATTTGTAATTTTTTAAATAATTAGTTTTAATCAATTAATTTTTATTAATTATAATTAAATTATTGTATTGTCATCCAAAATAAAATCCTGTATATAAAATTTCAGCTCAATTGTGCGCTTTAAAATGTATTTTATGAACGATTGAAAATTCCACCACGGTAAATAAATAAATATATAGAGAGTGAGTTAATAGTAGGAAATGAAAAACAAGGCAAAACATTTCTTGGATGGGGGAAATTGAGTTTCCACTCTTTTCAAAAGGAAAAGTGTAACAGTTCATTTTGTCCAATTGCATCGTTGACACTCGTCTCATTCCTTAGTTTATCTCCAGTATTCAGTCTATCCTAAACATCGTCATCAGCTCGAATTTTGTATATGTTCTTCCTTTTAAATACCTTAACAACAAAGATATCGGTAATAGCATCATGACGAGTTCAATATGACGCAAGTATGAAAAAGAAGGCAATTTTATGTGTAAAAGAGAACACAGCAGCGGCCACTGCAAGTTTGACAAGATTGTAACAAATATACGTCGATGGCGTAAACAAAATGATGTAAATTTTTCTTGTCAGTGTTCAACAGTCTTTAAAAATTCTTTTACATTCTTCTCTTTTACATATTCTTCAAAAAAAAAAAAAATGCTGCATAACAAAGGTATTGGATGGCACGGAAGACGACAACGTGCGGGGAACATGGCGACGCCGGCATCCATTCAAAGTCAGTTGTGATACAGGGAGTGACGAATCATTTTTGAATCAAGACACTGACGGTTAGAGTAATTATAGGTTCATGTATGCATTTGACGATTTTTAATTATGGTAAAATTAATTAATTACTAGCTACACATTATTTCTAACTAAAAAATTTCTTATGCATGGGAGAGAGAGATATCATTTAAGCTCTTACAAAAAATTTTATTTTTTCTCAAAAACGAAGATAATTGGGGGTACACATTACTTAATTTTTTTTAAGAAAAATTAAAAAATTCAGTGATTTTAAAATGTGTTACTCCAACAATAACTGAAGTACACACGTGAAATTTGATTCACAAATATGTCGAACAATGCATAACAAAAATTGATATGGGTTTTGTGATAACATGATTGATAATCACGAAATACTTTTTTTATGAACGCATATTAAAAATTCCATAAAAAATTCATAAATTCTAAATTCAACTATTTTTTTAAAAAAATGAATATTATTTTGATTCAAAATGGATACCCAATTTTTGTTGCAGGTACAGTTGGGGAAAAAATAAAACATTTGGCACAAAAGAAAATAAGCCTAGCCATTTGAAATGGAGAAAAACTAGTCATTTTTGCTTTTCTAAAGATAAACCAGTTTAAATTTTACTTTTTTTTTATTTAAACCCGAAACATTGTATTTAAATATTTTTTTTTTGTCAAAATTTCCTTAAAACAATTTTATACATGTATTGTAATCTAAGTGACACTAAATATCTTGAAAATTATCCATTTATGCACTTTTTAAAATCACGGTTCCGAACGTAGTCGGATACCTTAACTTGGAGCTTTCAAATTTTGCGATATTATAGAAAAATATATAAAGAATAACTTAAGCTAAAAAAATTTGATTCGATTTTTGCCAATTGAATCATAGCCTCGTCTCTAACAATAGTTCCCAAAGGTAAAAGAATTTACAACAAAGCGTATGATATTCGAAGTACTCACCTTTTCAAGTCATCCCCAGCCAAAGAGGTCATATAAGCAATCGTTTCACAATATAAAACGACTAAAACTTTGAATCTTAGACGATTTAAACGTGTGTCGACATCTATTCTTTGATGAAAAATGAATATAAGAAATGAATTTCATTATGACTACCAAAGAATTGAAAGTCTGGGACGCAAATAAAATTAAGTGAGCATGAAATCAAGTAATACTCGTGTAATTTCTTTAATATTGCTAAATACGAGGGGAAATGATATCTAAACAAAGGATGGTTTTTCTAGGTCTAAAACAAATTGTGAGTGGGTTTTGATCAACAATAATGAAAGCGCGAGAAAGGAATTCACAATAAAAATACAGGAACTAAAAGTCCTTTAATTACAATATTTGTAAATTACGCAATCAGAAAGCCCAATGACGGCTCAGTGATTCATCATTACAGTTTATATGTTTAAAATGAATTACGAAAATTTCGATTTTTTAAATAACGTGCATTTTATGGGGTTTTTTAAATGTGAGTTTTAGTTGCGTTATTCAATTGTGCTTGTGAAAGATACCATATCAATACATCAAACATTTGTTTTTTTATTTATGAATGTGTATTCCTACATTAATACCAAAATTAGAGTTAAAATTCGTTGAGTGGCAGAATAATGATGTAAAATCGAATTCCCAGTGATCTCTTTATTTAATATAAATTATTCAGTTATTTTACGTGTTAACCCTTTATGAGAAAGTAAAAAATACTTTTGCTTTCCAGTCTTTTTCAATTCTTACTATTAGTTTCCAATCTCCTTATATTTATATATCTTGTTCAAATTTTTAATCGTTAATAAAATACTTTCTATTCATCCATTCAAGTTTGAATACATTTTTTAAACTTGTATGTTAATACACACAGTTTTTTCAAATATTAATTCATTAGTTAAAATTAATTAATGTATAAATAGTAACAAATAAAAATAATAGTCCAAAACTATGTATAAAAAGAAAAACCATTCATTGTGTTCCTGTAGCGCAATGGATAGCGTGTTGGACTTTTAATCCTAAGGATGTGGGTTCGAATCCTATCTGGGATGGCCTAATTTCTGAGAATGTGATTTATGAATGAATAAATAGTAATAAACAAAAATACAAGTCCAACACCGTATATAGAACAACGGAAAATCGCTTTCTATTTTGTAACTTAATATTGTGATTCTGTCATATGTATATACATATTTATATTAATTGTAATTATTTAATAAAAAGTAACTCTAATAAAATTTTTCTTTGTTGACTTTAGTAGGAACTGATTTTTTTTAAAAAAAGAACTTTTTAATACTACTTTTTTTCCCTCATAAATACGTTCGAAATTTTTTACAAACTAAGAACTATTTGTTCCCCGCTCAGTTACATTTTCTAACTTCTTGAAAACGGCAGGGAAAATTTAAATATAATTCATTAAAATTTAATTTTAGCAAACTAAATCGTTAAAAACTTACGCAAAGTAAAAATCTACATATAGAAGAAAAACGACTCACTCGTCCCTAGATCTCCGAAACTATTAGACGTTCAGACCTGAAACTTGTCATGCACGTCTCTTTTGTTTAGTAGAGATCAACTAAGAGCCGGTTTCGTGGAAATTGACTACCAAAGAGAGGGAGGGGTTACGAGGATGTTATAAATAAAAATTCCCCTTTTAAAACTATTAAGACCGGCAGACTTTAAATTTGTGTCAAACATGTTTCTCTTGTAGAGTAGATTCTCTAAAAAAGAGTTTTGCGGAAATTGACACCCACGACCTGTCCTTTTTCCAATCAAAAGGCTATGAGAATGGTTTTTGTATGCAATTGACTTCAGGATTTAGACATCAGTAACATAAAAACAATACAGAGCCATATAACATCGTGACATACCCAGTGACGCGGATGGGTACCAGCTACTGCACATATGTACTGCTAAATAAATATTCACGCTAATCTTATTGCAATTGTATTAATTTAAAAATACATGTCAAAACTAGTTATTTTTAGTTTTTAAAAAGGATGCAGTCACATTTTATCACTTATAAAACAAAAACAATAATTTTTTACAATTACAAAACAATGTTTACTAATTTATTATTATTAAAATAAACAATTTATATTTTAACTAGCTGGTATACCCATTCTTCACACGGGTGAATGGAAAATTTAAGCAATACAGACTGAAGGATAAAGAAATTTTTAATGAGTTAATTTTACGTGAATTGTAAATTAAACAAAAAACAGCTTTTTGCATATCTTAGCTGAACAAAAAAACCATGTTTGCTAAATTTTAAGTCTATAGATTTGATTGATTGATTGATTGAATATTAACGTCGCACTGTTTAGCTACACGAGGGGCTTTTGGCGACGGACCACGTAATTTTGAACCATGGTCAAGTGACGTGGACGACACCTGAGCTGGCACCCCCTCTCTAACTACCACCACACCAACGGGAGGACGTTTCAGCTCTCGACAGATTTAACGTGCATCGCTGCCCTACACGGCGGGTCTTTAGTGGTACTGGGCTCGAACCCGTGACAATGCAAGCCACGGTCCGATACCTATACCACTCGGCTACCGCGGCCACTTAAGTCTATAGATATAATAGCTGATAAAAAGTTTTTTTTTTTTTTTTTTTTTTACTTATAACGCCCCGTAACTCTATTAAGGATCGATTTTTGAAAACACCTTCCTTTTGCTCAGCAAAATTAACACATTGTTACAAATTTTGAGTAATAAACGCATTAAAATAATGTAAATAATTTGTATCTGGATGTGTAATACGTTAATATTACTTTCTGATGCATTTATTTTATGTTAAATAGCTGTTACCCGCGACTTCGTCCACGTGGAATTTAACACAAAAAAGTGTTTATTCAATTCGCAGAGTTTACGAAAACTTAATAATTATATATTCCACGTTAAAGGAATACCTATGCAATAAGTATGTCATTCTTCTACTTTGTGAATCAATGTTTCTTTTTTATGTTTTACTTTTGTTTTTTGTTAAGCAAAGTGTGAGAGGGACGCATAACCTTTGATACTGTCGATGGGGTGAGGACTGTAAAATCATTGTAGTGTTTGTGTGCAGTGTTTGGAAATGAAATAAACAATAGAGGTATGAAATTGGCTTACCTCTATTTAAAAGCGGAGCCTTGTGAGAAGTCAAATGACTTAAAACCCAAAAACTTCCTAATTTAAGTTTAAATGCATTAAGTTTATGGGAAAATAGATGTTGTTCAGTGTTCTTGAGAGAGAATGAAATCACTTTTTGGAATGATTATAAGCATTGAATGCAACAGTTCAAAACAGGTCTAAATAGCAGTAGGGTGAAATGAATCTGCAAGCGGGGGAGGGAGAGGGTCGCGTGACCTTTGACACTGTCGATGGGGTGAGGACTGGGTACTGTGAAACGAACACAAACGAAGCCACAAGCAAGGGGTAAAAAGATGCATGACCTTTGACAGTGTCGATGGTGTGAAAACTGTTAAATTCATTAGCATCAGACATGAACGGGAAAAATTGCGAGTGTCAGTAACCTAATTAAACAAAAGAAGTTTGATATAACCGCTAGAAATGTTGAGACAGAAGGCTCATGAAATAAAAAAAATCCCTATTGACTAAAAATAATCCTTAATGAATAAAATAGTCCCTATTGAAATAAATAATCCCTATTTGAAACAGATAATGTCCACCATTTCATTCGTTTTAATTTTATTTTCGCGGAACCCTAATTTTTTTTTTCTATAATTAAAGTAGCCTAAGTTATTCCTTATAACATTAGCTATCTGCCAGTGAAAGTTTCGTCAAAATTGGTCCAGCCGTTTCAGAGATTAGCCGGAACAAACAGACAGACCGAAAGACAGATAGACAGACAAAAATTTAAAAAATTGATTTTTTTCATATAAGTACCGTATATACTTTTAAATGCATTTAGTAAAAAGCTTTTAATTTCAAATTACAAACAGACACTTCATTTTTATTTATATGTCTAGATTTTCAATTACTGCATTCAAAATGACCGTTATTACATGGTAAATAGAAGACATATGACTGAGAATCCATGTAAATTAACAGTTGTAAAAAATATTATTTTATACTATACATCCTAAACGAAGTCGAAAATTATAATTTGCTGTTCGACAAAATTAGAATAAAAACTGTGCATATTATTTATTGAGTAGTATATATATATATAAATAAAACTCTATAATCAATAAAAAATATTAGCTTTCTTGAAAAGAAAGAAAAGAAAAACGATACAAAATAAATTTAGTGCATTCAACTTAGCCCAGTTTTCAATAAATTAAAAAAAAATATATCAAACAAATGTCTCATAATTATAATTTAGCAAGAAAGAAACAATAGTTCCATTCCTAAAAACAATAATTTTCATGCGTTTTAAATATAAGAATATACAATACCTCTATTCGAGTTTATCAAATAATAGCATCTAATGTTTTTACAAAAGATAATCCAAGTATGATGAGTATAAAATCACTACAACTTTCATTCACGATAAAGACAAAGTAAGACTGCATTCTTCTTTCGTACACGTTTAATTTGGGGAGCAAATTGTTGTGACAACACAATCGATATCAAGGAGAATCTTTTCAAAATGGATTACACAATCAGAATTTTCTTCCTATTTTTTTTTTCTAAAAATGCAGACAAATGCTGCATTTCAAAGTCTTAACTATTTACATTTTCTAAAAATGACAGATCATGCACAAGGAAAACAATATTTGTTGTAATGACGAGGTCATTGTCAAGATCCACGCAGCGATATGCAACGATCTCTGTGACGTTTAAGATGAGATAAGTGAAACAAATATAAGAAAATGCATTTACACTGAATGTCGATTTTCACGTCAGCAAATGGGAAGAATCATTAAATTATTAAAAGAAACCAAAAACACGATGCATTTTTCTGATACAAAAAAGATTATGCAATATGATAACACCACTTTGGCTACCCAAAAACAATATTTATATTATTTTTAGATAATTAAATTTAATTAATGAATTAATATTTGTCGAATTAATAACAAGTGTCATCCACTACAAGTTTAAAAAATATAATTGAAGCCAAGGGATCTATCACTAATGTTTCGTTGTTTCCATTGAATCATCACTATAATGTAAGGAATGGCGTTGTTTGCGAATATTATGATTTTAACATAAAATAAATGCAACAGAAAGTAATATTAACGTATTACACATCCAGATGTAAATTATTTACACTATTTTAAGCGTTCAATTTTGTAACAATGTGTTACTTTGCTGAGCAGAAACCCGCCTAGGAAGGTGTTTTCAAAATTCAACCCACAAAGGAGTGACGGGGCGTTATAAATAAAAATAAATAAATCCTTTTTATCGGCTATTAGATCTACAGACTTAAAATTTAACACATATGGTTCTTTTGTTCTACTGAGATCTGAAAAAAGTTTTTTTTATTTAATTTGCATTCACGTAAAATTAACCCATTAAAAACTTCTTTAATTTTTAATCTGTATTGTTTAATTTTTCTATTAACCCGTGCGAAGAGCGGGTATACCAGCTAGTTTCATATATATCTATAGCTGCAAGCATATTTAATTTTAGAATCAAATTAATGAAACAAATGTACCCTATTGTTCTTATCTACAATTTTATTTAAATTAGAAGTGAGATTGCTTATTGAAATTCTCGACACAGTTTGAAAGTTAATACCAGCCTACTAGCATCTACATTTACTCACGTGGATCCATAAGCAAGAAAACCTTGCTCACAAATATAGGGTGCTTTTTTTAGAGGTATAGAACTTCAAATTGCAATAAAACAACGATGTATTATTCGATTGACATGATTTTTTTTATTCGAAAGATAATCTTGTGGCATTACATTTATAATATGATCAAGCAAGGCGTAGATTCGTCGAATGGGCCCAAAACGAGATTGCCGTTGTTCCTGATTTTCATAAGCGAATTTTGTTTAGTGATGAAGCGCACTTCTGGTTGAATGGCTACGTCAACAAACAAAACTGCCGCAGTTGGAGTGAACCTAATCCACAAGTGTATGTAGAAACACCGTTACATCCAGAAAAACTGACTGTTTGGTGCGCTTTATGGGCTGGTGGAATCATTGCTCCGTACTTCTTCAAAAACGATGCAGGCCACAACGTTACAGTCAATGGTGATCGATATAGAGCCATGATTACTAACTTTTTCATTCCTGAATTGAACAATCATGATGTCCAGGAGCTGTGGTTCCAACAAGAAGGCGCAACATATCACACAGTTCGTGCCACAATCGATTTATTGAAAGACACGTTTGGTGACCGCCTAATTTCACGTTTTGGACCCGTGAATTGGCCTCCAAGATCTTGTGATTTAACAGCGCTAGACTATTTTCTGTGGGGCTATGTAAAGTCATGGGTCTATGCGGATAAGCCACAAACGCTTGACCATTTGGAAGACAACATTCGCCGTGTTATTGCCGATATACGGCCACAAACGTTGGAAAAAGTCATCGAAAATTGGACGTCCAGATTGGACTACATCCGAGCCAGCCGTGGCAGTCCTATGCCAGAAATCATATTTAAAATGTAATGGCACAAGATTATCTTTCGAATAAAAAAAATCATGTCAATCGAATAATACATCGTTGTTTTATTGCAATTTAAAGTTCTATACCTCTAAAAAAACACCCTATATATGTTGACCAAGATATAGAGGACATTTTCTATCTTTTTGGTTTTCTTAGTGTCTTGGCACTTGGTTCTGAGTGAGTCCCGTATCAAAATGTATTGCATATCCTTTTTGGAGGCATCTTAATATATTAACTAATTTTACTTACATATGTTGGGACCCCGAAACATTGATACGGTGGTAGCTATGCCCCTGTGTCTTGGTGAACTGCATGTGGCCCGAGGGCCGCTATTTGCTCCCCTCTGCTCTTTATGACAAATTTTTGGTTTAAGGTATTCGACTACGTTCGGAACCGTGATTTTGCAAAAGCGTATAAATGGATAATATTTATGATATTTAGTGTCACTTAGATTAAAAAATGTATATAAAATTGTTTTAAGAAAAGTTTTACAATAAAAAATTATTTAAGTACAATATTTTGCCAAAAATTGAACATAAAATGATCAGTTTTCAAAATATTCTCCTTTTGTGAAAAATGCCTCTATTATAATAATATTTTGCCTGTATATAGCTCAGACCTCTATACAGAGGCCCAACTAGAATTTTTGAATTATATAACTTAGAAGTGTGTTTATATATATCCATGTTTTGCGACAACAGAGGGGAGAAATTTTAAGAAAAAAACGCCGATAATTATTTCAATGGGTTGTAACTATGAAAATAATGTGAATTTTTCAAAAATCATAGTTGAGCCTCTGTACAGAGGTCTGAGTGATATGCAGACAAAATATTATTATAATAGAAGCATTTTTCAGAAAAGGAGAACATTTTGAAAAACGGTTATTCTAAGTTAATTTTTTGCCGAAATATTGTATTTAAATAATTTTTTTTGAAAAAATGTCTTTAAAACAATTTTATACATGTATTCTAATCTAAGTGACACTAAATATCATGAATATTATCGGTTTATGCCCTTTTTTAAAATCATGGTTTAGAACGCAGTCGGATACCTTAACGAGGTATACATGATTCAGCAGAAATAACGCCGACCACGAGGTCACTATCATACCCTCTTGTCTGTGCTCTTAGTTGTTGTCATAGACTAGTTTTAGACAAGTTATAAAAATTTTTAAAATCCCTTGGGAAATCTCAAGACATATGACGGACTTTTTTAATTATTCCCCGTATGATTGTGAGTCCATAATAAACTAATATCGCAGCTTAACTCAAATTACAATATGTACAGCAAGGATTCAAAGGACATATTTTTCATATGTATATATATATATTTAAAACATAAATAGTTATTAAAAATCCCGAGTTCACAGATGGAATCCATTGTTGTTCCATATCCACTGAAACCAGAAGTTTTGAGTTTTAAGGGGTGTTGGAAAGTTAAAATCTGATTTTTTTGACAATTTAAGATTCTTACATTTTAAATTTTTATAGATTTTAACCTTTCTAAAAATACCTTACTTTAACCACTAGGGAAATTAGAAGATCTTAAAACCTATTTTTAAATAATAGTTGAAACTGGGCCACACCCATTTGATATTACTTCATTTTTGCTTAAAAGTTGAACGTCTGATATAAACCAAAACATGTATCTCTTATTGTAAATTGAGCCTTTTATTTTTTTTATTTTCAAGCCGATTGGAAGCCTCACTGAATGCATTAAAATCAATTTATCTCAAAACGTAAATTTTGATGTTCGATGTACCTTTTCTGAGAAACTACTGTTCACAGGAATGTAAATTTTTTATGATAGATTTATAATGATGGCTAAGATATACAGAAATGGAGTTTTTGTAAGAAACTCAAAAATTTATTTTTTACAAATTTTTTTATGTGAAAAATGGGTCAAATTTTGCAAAGTTTGATAAAGTATTTCAGAAATTGTTAAAAAATTCAAAATTAGCTAAGATCTCCTTTCAGTATAATGAAAAAGGTGTACTTTAATTGTATGAAAAATTTCAAGCATGTACATATAACAGATTTTGAGAAAAGGTACATTGAAAAAAGCCAATTTAACATTGTCGGTATATATATATATACAGAGAGAGAGGTTTTTAACTCCTCTTAAAGAATTTAATATTAAAATTAGTAGGACATATTTAAATTAATAGAACATGCAGTAATATTAAACACACTATCAAACTGGTTTTTGCAAAAGGAGAAAATATTAATAAAAATGTCAAAATTTGATTTTTAAAAAAGTTGTAAAATACTTCGGAATGAACTAACTTGATATACCTATTAGTTTCATAAGTTCTGGTACGAAAATTTGAAATCGTATGTTATACCTCAAACGCAGCAGAAAATTTTAAATTTAATCGTTGGAAATCGTCTACAGTATTTTTCAAATTTGTAGTCTCGCATGCATGTTGTTCTAAATCAGTCAGAACTTTAGCAATGTAGAACGAATGTCAAACACACACACGTTCACTTTTTTTTTCTCTGAATCAAAAAAAAAGCGCGTTGGAGATTTTTAAGGCTCTTAGACATTTAGATATGAAAAGGTTAATCATTCAATGAAAAGTCGAGAGGATTTCTGTCAGAGTCCAACAACATTGTAGATAATACCAAAAACTGTGAATACTAGCTGTAGTTAAAACAGTAAAGGAGAGCATTCGCCAAAATTCCAGTTATATAAAAGAAAATTTCTTTCTGAACAGATGACAGTTTCAAAAGGAAATATGTGCCACGTAGTAAACGAAACCATTAGATTAAGAGATTATCGAAAATGAGAGAGAACTTGTGATGTACCTCTCCTTGGAAGTACATCCTTCGAAGCATCAGCGTGAGCTAGAGGTGTAGGGTTAACGAAAAAACTCGGATCAAACATTATCTTAATATGACTTTATTGAGATATTCAACTTAAACTTTTAACAAATTTAATTACAATAATTAATATGAGAGAATCTACGATGACGCAATACGCAACACACAATATAATTCAAACCAATCTCAATAATCGAACCGCCTAATCTTCAAATATACTAATAAGTAATCAATCCTACCTTATATTATTCTGTATAATAAACTTGTCTTTATCTACAATGGTATGTAGCTTGACGTTTAACTTCTAGTCGAACACCAATATGTGTTTATCCAAGACACGTAGAACTTAAATCTTGAACCACGAACTTCAATAATCATCAACTGTCACAACGCACGTCAATTGTAAAACATTCCTTTACATTGCCATTACGCTTACTCTAAGATCCTATATTTATCTTATATTATTTCCATCTCTTCACTTCTCGTTTCTTGGATTTGGTTGGAAAAGAGTTGCCATTAATTCTGGCCCAAAGAACCCAAAGGACTTGTTAAAGAAAAGACGCGTAAGACGTCACAAACTGGTCGTTTTCTTAAAAAGGAAAAGGTGTCTTAAAGGAAAAGCACTCTCATAATGGCCCCAGAAAAAATTTGTTCACCGACGAGAAAGTTTTTGATGTTGAATCATCATAGAACCGCCAAAAAGATCGCGCATTCACAAAAAGTGCCCAAGAGGCTTCGGCGACAAGCTGCTGGTGATGGAGGGGTGGAAGAACCATGGTAATATTGAGTGCTGCTTCAGTGCAGTGTATTTGAATTGGCTACATTCGGGTCCTCAGGGCACGACTTTGACTACTGAGACGAAAGAACCAATCGTCAAGGGCTTTTATTCTTATCATTTGTTGTTTGCTACTTGCAGAAAGAGTCTCCGCTGCATAATCCCTTCGTGAAAAATATTTTTTCTGTTTAAATTTCTGAACGATACTGAGGAAATGTTATTTTTCCAGCCAATTACTGCTATTGTTATACACATACAGTAGATGTGAGTGTTGTTGGAATGTTTTTCCGGTGACGCTGTAGGAATACTATTGTTGAGATGGCGAGTCTAGTTGACGCGTGTGCCATTGCCATTTTTTGAATCACTATTTGGGATTTATTGAGAATGTCTTAATTAAACTCTTTATGGAATGAATGCATAATCAACCAATATCGCTATGATGTATTGCCATCTAGTGTTCCATTCTTGGGTCACCACTTCGATGACACACTGTTGGTAATGGAGTGGAGGAGGACCCATGGTGACCTTAGTGCTGCTTCGGTACAGTGTATTTGAACTGCCCACCTTCAGCTCCGTAGGGCACGCCGTTGACGACTGAGATGAAAGGGAATCTCTATTCGGGTCAGTCGTCAAGGAATTTTATTCCTATCCATTGTTGTTTTGCGACTTGCAGAAGGAGGCGTGGCAGCAAAGCTTTAGAGAAAAAAAAGATTCAAAGAGAGCACATCCTCCAGCCTCCTTAATGATTTGGTATGCTGTCAGTTACGAAGGAGAGCGATACATTTTCCCGAGAAACAATTGAAAGCCACAGCAAATGTTTATCAGTATGCTATCCAAGAGCCAAAGTGAAGCTCCTAAATGTAAACCCGTTTTATGAAAAACCAATGGACCTTTTAACAGGACTCTGCATCTGCTCCAAAGGTGAAGATGACCCATCTGTTGATGAAAGAGAATCTATGTTTTGAAACAGCACAAAGCTTGGTTTCCAGTAGTCCGTATTTCATAACAACTTGTCTACTTATTTTGGTGAGTATTAAAGGCAAAGGTGTTCCAGAAAGAGCATCCAAATTTGAACAGTCTTAAAAGTTCTTTAAGGAAAGACGCGATGTAAATCCCCATGGAGATATCACATGCTTTGATAAATGATTGATCTAAGAGACTCAAATCCTGCGTGAAGTCAAAATAGGATCAACGAAAGGTACAGTATGTTAAGTTTAAAAGCAAAATAAAGCTTTTAAGATTTTACAAATGATTACGAATTCTTTTTTTAATATTTTAACACCTTTATAATCGTATCAGAATTTAGTATAAGCAGACTAGGTTTAATCAAAGTTAATTGCATCAGCAATGTATAGAAAACCAGTTCTAAAGGAAATCTGTTGTCGAACTATTAATTCAATGGTTTTAGAATTTTGTTTATCATTGACTTAAGCAAATAAATATAATTATTAAAAGGTTAATTTAAGTGGAAAGATAATTACGCTCGAAGGTAAAATGAATTTCATATATTTGCAAAATCACCCTTCTATTTAATTTATGTATTAAGACATCTAGTGACATAAAAGAATATATGCGGTCAGATGGTAAGGTAACCAAAAACACACACTGATCACACAATGATGATCCTTCTTCATGTTTTTAACTAATATAAATTCACTTGTTTCTCTTGAAGCGAAAACTTTAAACTACTAAGGCAGTGCTTCTCAAACTTTCAATATTTGTGATCCAATTTTCAGTCATAATTTTTCTCGTGCCCCCCCTCATATACAACAACTATGCATTGAAAGTGATAATAATGTATTTCGTCGCTAAAGCTACGTTGCGACTTAAATAGTAAACTGTACAAATTATCAAGATTATAGAATTGTGTTTTGCATATTCTTTTGCAATATGACAAACCCATGGAAGTCAATATTAATTACTAAACCTTTTTTTAAAATTTAGTAGGGATAAATTAATTATAAAATCTTTTTGCCGCGTACTGATACATTTACAAGTAACTTTTATCAGTGTGAATATGTATTTATTTTTTATTATGTCAGGATGTATTTTTTTTTGTTTCCTTTCAGTAAATTGATAATTATTTTAAATCTTTTATTTCGATATGCTCGCCCCCCACGTAGGGTTATTACCCCCCAGGAGAGGGCACCCCCATAGTTTGAGAAACGCTGCTCTAAGGAGGTAGGTTACAGAAAAAATACTTCAATCAAATAAAAAAAAACTGAGAAGAAATATTCATTGTTATAATAGGATTTTAAAATTAAGTTCATCATTCGTGAAAGCAAATGAAAAGCTAATCTTAAAATAATAATATTTTTTTTTCCTTGGGAAGTATTCTTTCCACCCCTAAAATTTAAATGTAAACAAAAAATTCGGCCAAATAAAATATATTGCTTTAAATGCTATTGCTTAATCTAATATATATTATAAATGTGAAAGTTTGTGAAAATCTTTGTTGGTCTTTCACGCAAAAACTATTGAATGGATTTTAATGAAACTTTACAGTAATATAGCTTATACATCAGAATAGCACATAGGCTATAATTTATAGCACAGACTATAATTTATAAAAATTTGGGAAAAGTGTCAAAAATATAACGATATTTGACAAGTAAGTAGGAAAAAATTCTTTCTTTTGCTAGCAATTCTGGCATGCGCTGCAAAAAAAAAAAAAACCACGTCTGCATATATCTATCTTTTGTTTGTGAAAAACCTTTTTTGTTTTGGCTACGCAAGGTGCTCGCTTCTAATTAATTCCTCTGATACAATGCCTATTTTTTATTTCAGAATCAAACTAAGTTTTGAAGGGAGAGGTTGTTATAAATCTCTCTTTATTTTAATGTTTTTTTTTAATATCTTATTATGCACATTTGGTAGTAAGAAATTGATCTTTTTCCAAATAAATGCTTTTATCACTTCTGATACTTAAAGTAAATAAGCTTTCTCTTTCACACTGCATCATTTGGACAAATTTTCAAAATTTATTTGTGGTTAGTAGTTAATTATAACGCTATAATTTTAATTGAATAGGCAGATATAATTATTTTTACACTTAAAAACGCAATAACTATTGTTCTGTATTTCTTGGAGTGTGAGAGTGAGTGAATATTAATGTTGCACTGTTCAGCAACACGAGGGCTTTTGGCAACGGATCACGTAATTTTGAACCATAGTCAAGTAACGTGGACGACATCTGAGGTGGCACCTTTTTCTCCTAACTACCACACCACACCAACTTAGAAGGAATATTCTACCAATATATAATTAGCAGGAATATTATTTGAAATCCACTCTTCCAAGATATATGGCAGCACGGGTTCCATGATGAGTATTTTAGCGGAAAAAATAGTTTGTCAAAATTTAAGTGTCTTATGTTTTTGTATGTTAATGAAGACCTTAAAAAATGATTTGACTACTTATTTTAAGTGAACGGTATATATAATTAATTTTGCGGTGGAATATCTTTATTTAATTTATTATCTCTAACGGATTAAATTTTCCAAAGTGGATTATTTTGTTTATGTATATCCCTTAATTTGTAAATGTAGCGATCCAAAAAAAATATTGTATGAAAAAAACTGCAATAAATCATAATGCGGTTGGATAAAGTATTAACGTGCATCGCTCCCCTACACGGGGGTCTCACAAAGCTCTAATAAAGCTCGAGTTATGAAAGTAGCTAGGCATTTGCCAACTTGACTCTATTGTTAACATTTCGCTATGTTTTTCATTGGATCGTCATTATAATTTAAGAAACGGCGTTGCTTGCAAATATTACAATTTTAACATAAAATAAATACTACAGAAAGTAATATTAATGTATTATACTTTCAGATAAAAATTATTTACACTATTTTAAGCGTTCATTACACAAAACTTTTAACAATGTGTTACTTTTACTGAGCAGAGATCAGCTTAGGAAGGTATTTTCAAAAATCAACCCTCAAGAGTCTTACGGGGAGTTATAAATAAAAAAAAATCCTTTTTATCAGCTATTAGACCTACATACTTAAAATTTAACAAAGGTATTTTATTCCTCTCTTTTTTTTGTTACCTGAGTTACGCCAAAAGCTTTTTTTGTTTAATTTGCAATTCACGTAAAATTAACTCATTAAAAACTTCTTTATCCTTCAATCTGTGTTGTTTAATTTTTCAGCTCACCCGTGCGAAGAACGGGTATACCAGCTAGTTGCTAATAAATCATAAAAAAAACTGCGAGAAATAATTGGCCCATGAGAGTTCGGTATCCTCAGTTTCCACAATGTGACTCTGAAAGCCAAAAAAATCTCCCACCTCTGTTCTAGAGGATTCAAGTATATGTATCTTATACAATCTATTTGCTTTTCTTATGTATTTTTGAATATTTGCGCTGTTTTGAATAGGCGTTAAATAGGCGTTTTCCTTTGGGCATCCGCACTATAAAACAGTCCTCAATCCCATGTCATGAGAGTCTATGATGCTGGGCATGGCAAAAGTGGTGTTTTCCATTCCGCTGAGTGGCATGATGGCTTTTGCGCTGTTTTACTTTTTCGCGCAAATATATTTATTTGCCTGTATTTTTTATTCTCTTGTGTACGAATTTTGTTGTTTTTGTAGTTTTGGGTGAACATTTTTGCTTGTTTTTATTTATTTATTTTTTTGTTCAGAAATGTTTGAGCATTGATTTATTTTCATTTTGGAACAGAAATAATTTTTTGTTTCCTATTTTTGTCGTATGAAACATTTTTGTGTGAAGGCGCTTTTTTGCTTTTATTTTCAAGTTTCTTCTTTTTTTTGGAGGGGGGGTAGCTTTAATACTCTAAACTACGTAGGTTTGCGTTGTTGGAATTATTTTTTAAGAAAAATTTGTGTATAAATTCTTTTTGTTTTCAATTTTGTTACTCAGGAATTCAGATTTGATTTTAGCTGTGCATTTTTGCTTCAGTATATATAAATGAAGTGAATTAAAATCTCAGCAAAACAAAGATTTTTTAAAAATTTTTTTATCAGAAATATAAGGGATGAAAAAATTCCCTGTTTGTGTACCATGATTCTGTTTCAGAAAATAATATTTTAAGAATGTCTGTATGAAATTTATAACAAAATTTCTAAATTTGGAGGAAAATCCTTTCTCAAAAGAATGGACTGATGCAATTTCCATTAGCATTTTCTATCTCAGGAATTTTAATTGACATGCGCATTTTTAAAGAGATAACATTTTCCCTTTCGTATTTTATCTATGTAATATTTATCACAAAAGCGCTCATTACATCATTCTACACATTATATCTTGTTTTACAAGGTCATTTTCTGAGATAAGTTAACAATTTTAGAAAAATTAGATCACAAACGAAAGCACAGAAGACAAGGTAAGATGTTTTTACTCCTTTACTTTTGATTGTCACATAAAAAGAAAAAAAAAAGAAAAGAAAAGTTTTATCTAAATATTTCTTATCTGCGTTTGATTTTCCGTGATATTTATAATTATATGGATAGTGATATATTCCATGCAGCATTTGCGTAAACACACTACTTTCATGGGAAGGGTTACATTAAAAAACACACAAATAAGAAAGCACCAAGTCTTAATTTTCATGTAAAAAATTAAAAATCTTTTGGCTATGGAAGTTGTTTAAACTCCAAAACCTTTCCCCTGTGTATACCTTTACAATGCAAATTTTCGTAAAACACAAATTTTATTTTTAAGCAATTGAAATTATTCCCTTGTTATACTCCATACGGATATTTTAAACTCAAAAAAGGATACTTAGTTATTATCGCAACCTATTGGCGACATTATGCGAACGAAGCATCTGATTGCTAATTCGGTGTGATAGACATATAGCAAATTGAGGTTGCCAACTTGGCGAGTTATTAATAGAGTTGGCTATTGTTGCGATAATACGTAAGTACCACCAATTGTTACATCAATTGAATTTATTACTGAGAAAATAGAAATGAAGAATCCATAAGTTGTGTGTTTTGATAATATAACCAATGCATATATATTCCCCAGTTTAATTAATTTAACTTTCTTGAAGTCTATTGAATACAGTTGTATGTCTCTACTGGGTCTTGGAAGTAAAAATAATTTACTACACAATTCTTTTTTCTAACTCGCATCTATATTTTCAAGCTGTAATTTTTAATTTTTAGGAACATTCGCCGTATAATGCGCAACCCCTCCTTTACGAAGTTATCTTAAATGTACGTGCGCATTGCTCTCATGTTTTGAAGTATTTTAATTTATTGGAGGTATTATTAAAGCTTCAGAAAAAAGTAGTATACTTTTTGAACTACAGCTGTTTAAATTCATGCGGAATGTCATTTCTTTTAAATAAACAGCATTTTGCACACAAAGAAGTCTAATTTTTTTCCTATGCTTAAGGGGACTTGGCATCCTTTGAGCAAACTTCTTTATTTACGTATTCAAAAATTATATTTTAACATTTTATACAATGTTTCTATTCAAGAAAATGTTACCAGATGAAAATTTTCATATATTATTCACACAATTTTAAAAATTTAAATTTTTTGAAGAAAATTGGGAAAATTTTAAAATCCTACTCCTTTTGCAAAAATTAATTTTTTGACCTGAAATTTTTTTTTAATATTCTTATGGATATTCTAAACAACTTTAGGGATCGATTTTAGAATAATTTCATTCGTTTTCGAGAAAAAAAATAAAATGTTGATATACAGGCTAAAAATCAACGAAAAAGCCAACATGTCTTACATTTTATTTTTTTTTTAAAAAGTATTCAGTTTATAGCAAAACGGATCTCTAATTTTATTACATGCTTTATTTTTAACACGCAGGAAAAAAATTGAAGTGATTGGTAAATAATTGTCGAAGGAGTAGCATTTTGAATGCACTAAGGTTTCGAAAAACACGAACTGAGAAAAAACACTTTAAAGTTTATAATTCTGAAAAAATAATTATTATAAGCTTAATTAAACTTAAAATACCACTTTAAGATATTACTTATACGTTTTTCTTTAAAATAATTGCATTTTCATATGTTTTCAACCCACACATTTTTATAAATGATCAACTTTTAGAGAGTACTAATTGCACAAGAAAACTCAAGAAAAACTTAAATTTTTTTTTTCTTTTTGTCACGACAGAAATTTTAGCTGTTTTTCTTCTTATAATATTAAAGTATTACATTTGTATGAAAAATATATCAGGAATAAGAACTGAAATTATAAAATTATTAATATAAAATGCCTTAATTTAAAAATTTTACATGCACACATTTCACAAGGAAGAAAAATTACATTATTGTATTGCCTCGGAAATATTCTGCTTTTAATACTACACATTCTTTTTTATAGTTATTAATTCTATTTATAAAATAGATTTTTTTTATAATAACGCATTTTTTAGCTTTTTTTTTTCTAAAAAGGGCGTGTGGCTGAATTGTCTAATTTGTTTTCAAATGAAGTTTTATTCAACTTCTAACTTTCCGACGTGCAAAAGTGATATATCAATCGAAAGATAATAATGCAAAGAATAACATTAAATGAAAATAAAAAAAACGATAGGTTTGTGATTTTTAGGGTACCAAGTTCTCTTAACTTTTTTATTCTTATATCTTCACTTTTTATACCCGGTGAGTAACACGCACCCGTAAATATCGATCTTAGTTTTTGAGCTAAAAGTGCGCGATATGCGCTAGATTTTACGGTAATTTGGTAAAGAGGGTTGACAGTAGTATGCGTTATTAAAACATTGGTTGGAACAGTTGAAATATATTAAGAGATTATTAACAAACAATTAATGCGTTAAAAAGGTATGTCTAATATGTATACATACATGCAAGTTTATACATGTATGTATACACATTATATATTAAAATAAAATAAAACTAAGTTAAATACATGTATAATAATAATAAATAAAAATAAGTTAAATGAATAATCGTAAACATGAGTTTCAATTAATTTTAACAAATGGGATAAACGTGCATGTTATGAATCTGTTAACGTTTAAGAATTACATGAAATCTATCAATTTTTGTTCAAATATACATAGGATTTTTCATGAAAAACCAGGACCACATTGATTTTATGAACAATTATTCTAACTTCAAATGAATCCTTATGTGTAGGATATAACACAAAATTTTGCTTGGTTTCTTAATTTTCGAGAGAGTGTGCGTAAAACATCAATGTCTACCCCATAAAAATGTTTTTTAAATTTTATATGCCAAACATTGTGTTCTTAAGTGATACCTAAAAATATACATAAAAAACGCCATGCCTATATATTACAATAACTTTAATTTATATTTATAATTAATATATGCAATATTTATTTATCAATCTTTATCCCTTTTAATACATACTTTTTATTGTTTTTAGCACAGAGTAACACAATAATTTATTCTATGTTCATATTATTACCTAAAATAACTAATGGTTCGTTATTTTGATAGTAAGAAATCGCCTAGTAACTGTATTTCCATAGATTTATCGTCCCGTGTGTGAGTTTTATCAGTATACCCTTCTTTAGGTATAATATATAATATTTTATTAAATCATTTTTTAAAGTATCTTTTTGTTTTTGTAATTTTCACTTGAGTTTTTCACCATACGTTCTTATTTTTTTGCCTTTTATTACATACATTAAATAGAAATTAAATTTCATTACTTTAAAACGTTATACTACGAATTACTTTTAAAGCAGAAATCGGATTCAGGAATAATTCATAATAATTATTAATTATATGCATAAAATTATGCTTATTAATCGATCCAAACTATGTACTTTTCTAGGCTTTTTTAAATTTGAATTAGTATGAAATCTAAACAAAATGACTATAAATGAAACATCTATAAAGTTTAATAGTTTTAGATTGGTATTTTTAAAAATATATATATTTCCTCCAATTAATCATTATGTGCTCCTCATTATCATAGAATTTAATTAAAACTTTAACAGTGTTTGGAACCATATTTTTCTCTTATGTTTTATAGCCAAGAATGAGTCACAGAGATTTCCATAACGTTCAGGTGATGCGAATGCCTAAGAAAAATGAAGGAATACAACTCAAAAAGTTTCAGAAAATTATCCAAGATAAGTATAATGCAAAATTCAGTAAGTGCAATAAATCCTGCTATTCACGTTCATGCATTGCACTTCAATATTTCTACATTACTTTTTTGATCATGTAAACAAAGGCATTTTTTTGATTCAACATTTTGGAACTTGCGTTTAACATATCTTAATGTTATATATTCAATGTTCTTCAATTTATTACAATTTAACAGTTTTTACAATTTTTTTACAGGGTGTTGCCAAATTCGACTGACAAATTCAGAGGGGTGATAGTAGTATATGTTTGTCTGCATATGCATGGCAAATCTACATAGATCATAAGGTTGCAAATTACGTTTAGTCCGTGAAAATCGAGATAACCGTAGACGTCGGGAGGACGATGAGTCAGACGAGGGGTGTGGCCAAACGAATGCGAGGATTTTGAGTACCGTGGTAGGGTTGAAGAAACCTGCATGTATGCAAATTTTCCATTTCTCCCGGAGTTGCTGCTGGAAAAGTAGCCACTGTGCCCCAGAACGTGTAGTTCATGCCCGAAGGTGCACTAGTGCACCCAAATGACCAACCCAAATGACCACGTATCCAACCCAAATGACCTTGCGGGCCCCTTCGGTAAAACATTACAATCTCGCGGGCCGCAGATAAAAATATGTACTTTTATATCAGATTTGGAAACAAAAAAAAACATTTATTGGAGTGAACATTTAAAACAAAATTAATTATTATGATTGTTTTCTCATTATGTTTCATGTGTATAGACATAGGTAATATAATAATATTTATATAATATAATAATGCAATGATCAAATAATGCTTAAAATTTTACAGTGTTGCCATTTTCTTGAAAATTACGGAGTGCCTTTTGAATTGATTTTTCATTACTCATCTTTAATATTTTATTGAGCTGTTATTCTCAAACAATTTAGTATACATTATCATTTATCTTAACCATCCTGAATATTTTTTTTAAACTTTAAAAAAACACCTCTGACTGCCTTTTGCTTTTTGGGCACTCCAAACAGAAAAGGAGAAGGATATATGAAAGTCGCATACACAGAGAATCATGCACCCTCCATAGTAAAGGATTTGCATAATGCAATAAAGAATTTATTAAATATGTTATTTATTATAGTAAAATCAAATGTAACTGTTTGATAAAATATAAAACTATTTTAATCTAAAGGACGTTTCTATTATTAGAAAGGGTTTATTTTAAAACAAGAACAGGTGATAAGCAAATATATTGTAGATTTATATATATAAATTCCCCCTCAAATAAATTTCAAAATGAAAAAAACTTTAAAAACCTGATGTTTAAAAATTAAAAAAAAAGAGTCGGCGGGTCGCAGTTTACGTACTGGAGAGCCGCGTGTTGGACACCCTTGCACTAGTACATTATTCGAATGCGGTGCCTAACCATCTCCATGCTATATATCTCGGGAGGTGTATTGAATGCGGCAGACCTATTATTTGGCCTCCACTCTTCCTGCCCCTTAATCTCTTGGTCCTCTTTGCCTGAGGCCACCTGAAATCCTTGTGTATGAAATATCGGCTTCTAAAATGGTAGATCCTACATCAAAGATCATATTCACTTCAGATGATTTCAGAACACCGGATTTGGTGGACGCATCCGACAATCCTTCTTCCGTTGGTGTCGCCTGTGCTATTACCTGCGCGGCGGTAACTTCGAACAGTTCTCTTGACAATCCCTTGTCATTACCTTTCTGACGTCGAGCTGTGTAATTGAGCTGTGAGCATTGTAAATATGATTCACGTCTAACAAATGGATTTCTTACTTATTATCGCCCCTTTTCATTTCATTCGACATCATACCCTCCATAACTAATTTTACGAATTACTATGACTAAACGTGGTTTGCGACTCCCTGTTCTACGTTGATATGCCGTGCCCATGCAACCTACTATCACCCTTTTGAATATGTTCGTCGGATTCGGCAAAGTCCTGTATAATATCTCACTTGTTGTGATTCATTAATTCTACATTAATTTAATCCCATTATTCTAACTCATTAATCATTCATTCATGAGTTAAATGAATCATTTATGTTCAATAATGTTAAAAGCACAAAAAGTGATGTTCTACATTATTTTGATCAAAAGAGTAATTCTGTATAAATCCTATTTGTGATATTAATATGAGTCACGTGTTTTTTACAGATGACTACTGGGATTTTCATCGATGGACTATTGATAATTTGGCTGAATTTTGGGCCGAGCTATGGGATTTTGTAGGAGTAATATGTTCAAAGAGATTTGATCAGGTTACTTAAAAAGATAAATTATGGAATTTAATTATTTAATAATTTATTTGTCTTAACACTCTAAAGAGATAGAAGTTTAATTCATAAGATTAAACTGAAACTTTAAGTGTTTTGCTTTAATTGAAATATAGTTAATTATGAAATCTACTTAGTGTATACCAAGTAATATTAATAAAAATATTAAATGTATAATGCATAGATTTTCCCTTCAGGTGATCGATTTAAGTGTTCCCATGGAAGAATCTCCCGAATGGTTCAAAGGAGCAAGACTGAATTTTGCCGAAAATTTGCTAAAATATAGAGACGACAAAGTAGCTATAATTTCAGCAGGTTGTTATTCCTATATATCACTTCACTCATATCACAATATAAAGGGTGTTTTTTTAGAGGTATAGAACTTTAAATTGCAATAAAACAACGATGTATTATTCGATTGACATGAATTTTTTTTTATTCGAAAGATAATCTTGTGGCATTACATTTTAAATATGATTTCTGGCATAGGACTGCCACGGCTGGCTCGGATGTAGTCCAATCTGGACGTCCAATTTTCGATGACTTTTTCCAACATTTGTGGCCGTATATCGGAAATAACACGGCGAATGTTGTCTTCCAAATGGTCAAGCATTTGTGGCTTATCCGCATAGACCAATGACTTTACATAGCCCCACAGAAAATAGTCTAGCGGTGTTAAATCACAAGATCTTGGAGGCCAATTCACAGGTCCAAAACGTGAAATTAGGCGGTCACCAAACGTGTCTTTCAGTAAATCGATTGTGGCACGAGCTGTGTGACATGTTGCGCCGTCTTGTTGGACCCACAGCTCCTGGACATCATGATTGTTCAATTCAGGAATGAAAAAGTTAGTAATCATGGCTCTATATTGATCACCATTGATTGTAACGTTGTGGCCTTCATCGTTTTTGAAGAAGGATTCCACCAGCCCATAAAGCGCACCAAACAGTCAGTTTTTCTGGATGTAACGGTGTTTCGACATACACTTGTGGATTAGCTTCACTCCAAATGCGGCAGTTTTGTTTGTTGACGTAATCATTCAACCAGAAGTGCGCTTCATCGCTAAAATCGCTTCATCGCTTTCCATCTTGGAAAGTAATACCAACTTAAACTTCTTTACCTGGAAAAAAAACACTCTTTATATCTGATTTTTCTTATTTTAATAGGTTATGCTACGTTTTAATTGTAACTGTAACCGTATAAGCAAACTAGAGAAATAAGCCAATTTTAATTAGGCACATTTTGTTGCTTTGATACATAAATAAATTAACTTGACAATAGATAATAAATAATAATGAATTAAAATTACAAAAAATAAGGAAGGAATTGAGATCTTGAATACTTTTTCCGCCTTGTAATCTAAGTCCTAAGCCGAAGTATTTTCAATTTCATTACTGTAGCTATTCTACTTTGAACTGTACTATTTTACTATATCCTTGAAAAACTGTTCAGCACTAAAGTAGATTCACAGCAATTTAATAAAATTTTACTTACCGTAAAATCAGGAGTAAAACGCGCACTTTCAGTAGACTTCTGCATGTATCGAAATACTGTTTATTCAAAAGTTATGACCTTACTTATGAGCTTAACAGGTTGTTTTTTTCTAGAAGTAAGAAGAAGTATTGTAAAAGAGTTTAAATTTTAAAATATAGACTTAAATCATCAAAATATGGACATAAAAACATGAGTGAAAACATAAACAGGAACAGAATGGATTACACAGCTAAAAAGTCGGAAAATATACATACCAGGGGAAATCGCGGGATGCGCAGTGAGAGAGTTAATCATGTTTTCTTTTGTGATAAACTTAACTCAGTGGCGCAACAGCCCATGAGGGCATGTGCTCATATCAGTATACATGACCTTAGGCCTTGAGGTACATTAGCAGATATTCTGATCATATGATCAGTCTGACGTGAAACCCTCAGTCCTCAGTGTTAAGTTCCCAAACAAGCTTGGTACTAATTAATTAACCCAATGAAGGGATGAAAGGCTGAGTCGACCTTGCCCAGCTCGAGGTTTTCCTTTGTAATAAACTTAAGCAGATATATGTCTCATTTAATAGAAAAATGTTTAATGATCATTTCCGCTGAATCTATTGATTCTATGTACATTCAACTTCAAATTAGACTAAAAAAGCATGATATACATGAACTTGTGTAGGCAAGTGTATATATAGTGGTTTTTCCAAGAAGGTATAATTTTTTTTATTTTGAATAATATCCGCACTAAAGAATTTAATACAATACGTAATAGTAATATGAATAGTACATGTTATGCTTTTCACGGTATGATTTAATATAATTTCAATTCTTATCAGCAGCTATGACCCATTCAAACTCTTAATTTATTTAAATCCATATATTTTAGGAGAAGACAAAGAAACAGAGTACATAACTTTCGCTCAAATGTATGAGGAAGCAAAGTTATATGCAGCTGCTTTTAGAAAATTTGGACTCAAAAAAGGAGATGTTGTTGCATGTAAGAATAATGATAGCATTAAAATCACTTAATAAGTGTATATAGTATGTATAGTATTATGTCTTATGAGAATAGATTTTTAAAAATTAATATAGAGAAATTTTATAAGCCATATGCATTTTTCGTTTTTCATTTCCCAAAATAATTAAAAAGGCTTACACAAAATTTTTTTTACAAATAAATAAATAAATTAAATTAAAAAAAATAACAGTTAATCTCTTTTACAGTTATTTTACAAGGATTAAAGAAATACTACGTATTAATATGATTAAATTGACACGGTAAAAAAAGACGAAAAAACAATAAAAATTGAAATATTTGCAAACCTTTCTGAGAGATAATATTAAATGTATTATATGCATTTTTTGCAATTTATGAAAAACATTGCATCTTAAAACAAGATATTTTTGATATCTATTGTAATTGAATACAATTATAAAACGTAGAATCATTTTAAGGTATCCGACTACGTTCGGAACAAACGTTACGTTACTATTACGACTACGTTATTTTACAAAAACGTATAAATGGATAATTTTTATGATATTTAGTGTCACTTAGATTGGAATACATGTATAAAATTGTTTTGAGAATATTATTGTAGTAAAAAAAATATTTAAATGCAATATTTTGGCAAAAAATGTACGCAAAATGTCCTATTTTAAAAACATTCTCCTTTTATGGGAAATGCTCCTATAATAATAATATTTTGCCTTTATATAGCTCAAACCTCTGCACAGAGCCTGAACTACGATTTTTGAATTATATAACTTAGAAGTGGATTTATCCATATACTATAGAAGCACTTTTCATTAAAGGAGAATGTTTTGAAAATAGGCAATTCAAAGATAATTTTTTTAACTAGAATATATTGCATTTAAATAATTTTTAATTTTCACAATATTCTTAAAGCAATTTTATGCATATATTCTAATCCAAGTGACACTAAATGTCATAATGTATCCATTTATACATTTTTTTAATTCACGGTTCCGAACATAGTCGGATACCTAAATTATCTCGAATTAATTTCGATTTAATAATAAATATTAATTTGCACTTGAATGTACCATTCGATGTATAAAAATATATATATTCGCACATAACTGCATTAAACACTTGAATTTCTTGAGGATGAATTTCGTCGTCACATTATTGCTAAATAAATGACAGTGTTAGTAAAAGAGTAAGATAAAACTAATTCTAGCTGTTAATTTAGATAAATTGCAGCGAATTAAAATAAAAATAAATTGTGTGATTTGCAGAAAATTTTGATTTCATTCGGATGTTTCATATTTAGCATAGCAAAGAAAAGATATTTTTTAAAATTAATTCATATAATTCGGAATAAAATATTTTCAAGAAGCACATTTCCACTATCCCTCAACCCTTGATGTAGTGTGACCCACGAAACCGAAACCGATGAAGTAAAATCTTACTTGAGGAAAGATCTTGGTAAGTGACCTTGTAAATTTTCCAAGTTAAGGTTCTGTGAAAGGTATAGCTTAATTATTATTTTAAGGAGTGGAAATGCGTATGTATTACGATTGTAGAAATCGCACAATAGCAAGTATACAAGACGACATATTTAGTCTCTGTATCAAAATGAATTTTTAAAAAATATCAAAATTTAACCTGATAATTATTTCCCGTGTAGGCTATATGTCTAATCGCAAAGAACCCATGTTTGCTATGCAAGCGACCGTTAGCATTGGAGCTATTTGGACTGGAGCTTTGCCACTTCTGGGACCAAAGGTAGGTTATTTCAACAAAGACTGTGTTCAAAATACATACTTTATATACAGTTTGAATACGAATTGTTCAATAAATCATTTATACTAGAAAGGCAACTCAATCTTATATTCTTTACACACCACATTTTAATGTAAAATTCTAAGCATTTTTTAATCTGCAACCCTACTTTGACTGTTGTGAGGAAAACGTTAAAGTTATGATTACATTAATGGCACACCTTAAAATTTAACCAGGGAACACCAAAGAGAAAATTTGATTTGGCAGAGAATACCAGTAGCTTTATAAAGAATTTGCAAAATTAGAACAATACAAAAAACATTTTTTTTAAAAAAAAATTCATACAGTAAAATATTTAAAAAAGCAATTTATTTTCTCAAACTGCCACTGCCAGACGATCTTTGATAATGAAATAGAAATTAAAAAGCAGTTTTAAAAATGTCTAATTGAAATTTATGTTTGAATTTTAAATAGCAAGCATTTGTATTAGAAATATAAATTAAACTTCTAACTACAAGTAAACTGGTCTTTTTAGAGTTGTGTAGAAAACAGTTTCTAAAGCTATAATCACTTATATTTGTACACATATGACGAATAATAAGTATAACTAGACATTCATTAAATTAAATACGCATAAAACACACTACATACTTCGTAATGTCCATCTTTTTAAAATTCGACAAAAAGACACTTCGGTCTGTAATCTTTGTTACTCTGGACAGTTCATGGATAAGGACCATATTGACGAATACACGGCACTATTATCTTTTACTTCTATCGTTCTTAAGTATTGAAAGGTAGATGGAGACTAATGGCCCAGTGGCCAATTGTTTGAAATTTGTATAGGTGTATTTGATTACTTATTTTAAGAGGGCATGGTACAATTTACGCAAAAATTTTTAATTTAAGGACTTTCAAAATTTTTGGGTTGCCTTCTATGTGTCTATATCATGTAAAACAGGTTTTGTACCCAAAATTTTATAATAAGCTAGCCATTTAATTTTTTAAGGGAAAAACTTTAGATTTGTGAAGTGATTTTAAAATGCTACTCCTCCCCCCCCATAAAAATTAACATACATGCATGAAATTTGATTTAAAAATAGATCAACCTATGTATAACAAAAGATGGTATGGGTTTTGCGGTAACACGATTGCTATTTGTACAATACTTCTTTTTATGAATGCTTACTCAAAATTTATTAAAAAATGTATATGTTATGAATTAAATTATTTTTTAAAAAACAAGTATTGCTTTGATTCAAAAATGCATACCAACTTTTATTACATGTACTATTAGCAATAGGTAAAAAAAATTCAAAGCATTAGGCCCAATAGAAAAAAAAAGTCTTAGCATTTTAAAGGACAAACTAGTTATTTTATCTTTCTGAGATAAGTAAGTTTAAAGTTTTGATTTGCCGTACGGATGTGAATAAAACTGAACGTAAAAGCTATCATAATTCTGCGTTTATTACGTTTAGAGCTTTCAAATTTTGTGAGGTTATAGAAAAGTATACTACAAATAATTTTGGCTAAAAAAATTAGATTTGATTTTTTTTTACCGATTTTTGTCAATTGAATTGTACTGTGTCCTCTTATATAGGGTGTTTTTTTAGAGGTATAGAACTTTAAATTGCAATAAAACAACGATGTATTATTCAATTGACATGAATTTATTTTTATTCGAAAGATAATCTTGTGGCATTACATTTTAAATATGATCAAGCAAGGCGTAGATTCGTCGAATGGGCCCAAAACAAGATTGCCGTTGTTCCCGATTTTCATAAGCGAATTTTGTTTAGCGATGAAGCGCACTTCTGGTTGAATGGCTACGTCAACAAACAAAACTGCCGCATTTGGAGTGAAGCTAATCCACAAGTGTATGTCGAAACACCGTTACATCCAGAAAAACTGACTGTTTGGTGCACTTTATGGGCTGGTGGAATCCTTCTTCATAAACGATGAAGGCCACAGCGTTACTGTCAATGGTGATCAGTATAGAGCCATGATCACTAACTTTTTCATTCCTGAATTGAACAATCCTGATGTCCAGGAGCTGTGGTTCCAACAAGACGGCGCAACATGTCACACAGCTCGTGCCACAATCGATTTATTGAAAGACACGTTTGGTGACCGCCTAATTTCCCGTTTTGGACCTGTGAATTGGCCTCCAAGATCTTGTGATTTAACACCGCTAGACTATTTTCTGTGGGGCTATGTAAAATCATTGGTCTATGCGGATAAGCCATAAACGCTTGACCATTTGGAAGACAACATTCGCCGTGTTATTTCCGATATACGGCCACAAATGTTGGAAAAAGTCATCGAAAATTGGACGTCCAGATTGGACTACATCCGAGCCAGTCGTGACAGTCCTATGCCAGAAATCATATTTAAAATGTAATGCCACAAGATTATCTTTCGGATAAAAAATAATTCATGTAAATCGAATAATACATCGTTGTTTTATTGCAATTTAAAGTTCTATACCTCTAAAAAAAACCCTATAAAATATATATAAAATCTTTTTTATATTTTATAATATATTTGTTGTATTTTAAATAAAGTGTTGCATGTATTTTCTTTCCATTAATGAAAAAGAATGTTAATAATTTATTCCAATATATCAAAATAATAAGATAATAAAATTTTTAATAATGAAAATTTTTTATTGAAAATTTATTGTAATGGATTTCATAATTACTGTTTATTGTTTTTATCACGATTCCTGAAGAAAAATAATGAATTTATATACTATTATTTTAATTAATCTTTTAGGCTGTCCTGAATCGCTTGAAGATTGTCAATCCCAAAGTTTTAATAACTGTTGATAGGTTTCAATATAATAAAGAAGAAATAGAAATGCTCCCCAAAATAAAAGAAATTGTTAAAAGTAAGAATATCATTTGCTTTTTCATTATTTCTTTTTCTGAATTACACTATCCTATTTGCTATTTCTAGGTTTATGTTGTATTCCTAGGTACACTACTTTAAATGTTAATAAATTAATATTATATCTCTCTAAATTTTCCTACCGTAGTTTCGATATTGTTAAATAATTATCAGAAAGGCTAATTTTCAAGAAATGTTTTTCAAGTCTACTTTTTTAGTTTTTTTTTTTTTTTTTATTTTCAAAATTAAAGATGTGTTTAGAGGTTTTTTATATATATGAAGCAGACTGGATTTCACTTGTTTGTCATAGGTTTTGCATTAAATTTATATTGTTCTCACGCCATTTACAAAATGATTTAATACGCAGAATATAACCGAACTTCGCTAAGAAACAATCGGCTCAATTCATGACATCACATGATAAAGACAAACACGTGTTCTCCATTGAATTCAAAACAAATAGTAAACTAGTTGTGCTTGTTGTTCTATTTTTAAAATTTAGATAAAATTTAAAGTTTCATATTTGGGTTAAAAAAATGCTTACATAAGAGAAAAAAAATTCTCCAAAAAGATTTTTTTTAAATTAAAAAATATCATATATATATATATTATGTTTATACTTTTAAATAAAATGCATATTGTATACATATGTACTTTTTAAGAGAAAGTTTCTGCAAAGAGCGAAACTTGGCGCCACTGGAGCCAGCTAATCAGTTAAGATTAGCTGGAAACACTACATAGTTTTTATCGTGTGACTATGTCGTGCCATGAGTTTTTGAATTGATTGACTAGAATCACGTCGCTTTCACTATCATGTGACTATGACGTCACATAAATTGAGCCCATTGCCATAATCGCCAAAAATCAAAAACTTCTGTAACCTATCGATAACTTCAAGCATCAGTCACAGAACAAATGAGAGGATTTTATAAACTGCAGTAATTGAACTTAGACAAAGAATCACTGCTAATTCCTAAAACGATAAGAAAGAATGACATTGGATTTTAAGAAACGTATCAAAACCCGCCGAAATATAATTAAAATAAATGGTGCAAAAGGATATCGTATTAAAATTGGATAAAAACAAAAATTACTAAAAACAGAGGTGTAGATCTATTAAAATTGAAAATACCGAAAGAGTCTTTGGACTAAAATAGAGACATATTATGATTTCTAAAGCTGACACTGAAATAGACCAGTAAATTAGAGTTAAGTAATGCTTTATGGATCCATTTTCCCCGTACAGCAGAAATTTTTGACTTAATGGAAAAAACAGTACTATATTGAAAAATAGGCCTATCTCTATCTACAAGTGAGAGGAACATAGGATGAATAAAATGAAAATATGAATAGAGAGAATAGAAAGGTTGAATATTCAGAAAAGAGTTTTTAAGAAAAACGCGAAGATAAAACCTTACATGTAAGCGTGCTAACCATTAAGATTTTAAGGACAAAGCATCTTAGTCGGAAATGACGTGTTAAAGTTGAAGCATAGAAGCCAAAAACCGAGGCGCCATCTAGATTGCTTCTTTGTAACTAAACTAAACATATGCTATCTTAATAATAATAAGCTAAATTAAAAGACGCTAATCAAGGCTAAAATAATATAGAAATATATTTAAAAATGAGTTTAATTGGATAGTTATAATCGAGGCAATTTTTGCAGAATTTTTTAAAAAATTACCATGTTTTAATTTGTTATCAGTAGCTAAATCATTGTTTCTTTTTATGAAATTTAAGATATTTCTATATCTATATCTATATATGTACATCTCTCTCTCTCTCTTTATATATATATATATATATATATATATATATATATATATATATATATATATATATATATATATATATATATAAAAATTAAGGTTTGAAGGATAAAGAAGTTTTTAATGAGTTAATTTTACGAAATGCATATTAGGCGAAAAAAACACATATACTAGCTGTTATACCCGTTCTTCGCACGGGTGAATTAGGCAAGGGTGATTTCGAAAAATTAAGCAATACAGTTTGAAGGATAAAGAAGTTTTTAATGAGTTAATTTTACTCGAAATGCATATTAGGCGAAAAAAAACACATGTTTGTTAAATTTTAAGTCTGTAGATCTAATAACTGATAAAAATGATTTTTTTTTATTTATAACGCCCCTTAAGTCTCTTGTGGGTCGATTTTCAAAAACACATTCCTAAGCTGATCTCTGCCCAGCAAAAGCAAAACATTGTTACAAATTTTGTGTAATGAACGCTTAAAGTAGTGTAAATAATGTTGGAGTGAAGCGAGTGAACTATTTTTTCTGGTGGAAGGATTACTGAGTGATCCGCCAACGCGCTTTTTTCCCCGCTTCACTCCCACGCATTCCTTCTACGGGGTTGACGAGCTGACCGGACGCTGTGTGCTTTTGGGTCAGACTTGCTGTACTCAATCTGAGATAAAATAATATACATTCATATAATACACTAAAATAAGTGTGCAGTATCCGCGATCATTATTTTCGTATGTATATAAATAAATGTGATGTCCCAAGATACCGTAGTGGAAGTGATTTCACAAAAAGAACAACAAGTGGTAGCAGAGCGTGGTTAATCTGTGTGATGAGTTAGTTGACTTTGTGAACGTTTAAACCTTTCTACCTACAACGGAAAAGATAACTATTCCCGATTTAAACGGAACGAACTATTTTATTTGGCAGCTTAAGATGAAAGCTGCCCTTAGCTTAAAAAGATTAGACCCTCTAATCTTGGAGGAAAAACCTGAAGACCTTACCCGTAAAGATGAAATGGACTGGATTGCGAAAAACTCAGATGCAATAGCATACATTAAGTTATCGCTCGCAGATGAGCAAGCCTTACAGTTCGCGGCAGAAGACAACGCGAAAGTGCTGTGGGATAAATTTAGAGCGACTTACATCGGCGAAGGCGAAGACCGAAAAATTGACGCGGGCAATGAACTCAAAAACATCAGAATGAAAAATGGAGAAACTGTAGCAGATTATATTGCAAGAGCACGGGGGATTTCGACTAAGTGTCACTCCCTTGGACTGGACGTGTCACCGAGGGAATTGGTCTACCATACCGTTAGAGGATTAAATGGAAAATTCTCCAAAGTGCGCGATATTCTGAAAACACAAAGAGGAAAAAGCATGGACGAAATATTACAAATTTTAAGGGAAGAAGAAGCAACTTTAAACTTGCCAATTAAAACTCGCATGGATGGAATTAATGAAGCATTTTATTGTAAGAGAAACAATGAAAAGCAAACTAGACTGTGTTATATTTGCAGAAAATCAAATCATCTAGCTAAGGACTGTTATTATAGAAACAAGAACTCTCCAAGTACAAGCCAAAGAAACAATTCGTCTAGAAATGGACACGTATTTACAGCTTCCCATCGAGAAGAAAAACTTTGTGACAATATCTGGATTCTGGATAGTGGTGCATCCTGTCATATGGCTAAACAATCTGGTTCAAAAATATTAGTCCAAAAGTGATGGACATTTACTTAGCCGATAAAAATTCTAAAATGATGAGCCAAGGAACTGGAAATGTTTCAGCTAAAACTGTGAGTACAAAACATTGTAATTCTATTAATCTAACAATTACTGATGTCAGTTATGTTCCTCAATTAAGATGTAATTTACTGTCTGTAACATGTTTAATGGATAAAGGTTGTAAGATTATATCAGAAAATAATTGTGTATTGATATATGATAAAAATGATAACTAAAGCATTTAAAAATAATGGTAGATTAGAAATTAAATTAGAACCTATGTATAATTCTGAGTGTTTTATTTCTGACCAATCTACTAATAATTATGAAATTTGGCATAACAGGTTATATCATTTAAATTGTAAAAATATGCTTAAAATGAAAGATTATATTGATATTGATAATGTAAATAATTTCACATGTGAAACTTGTGATATAAGTAAGGTAACCAGAAAAACTCATCATAGTATTGATATATATCAAAGCTCACAAATTATTGAGTTGCTCCATGCCGACCTGTGTGGTCCAATTAATATCGAATCGCATGGTGATGCAAAATATTTTATCGAAATGTCGTAAACAAAAGAGTGTTAGTTTATCAACATGTGAAGCAGAGTTATTTTCTATTTCTGAAATTTGTAAAGATATAATTTGGACTGTAAATTTGTTAACTGAATTAAAATGTGAACAATTTATAAATAATGCTGTAACTTTAAATTCAGATAGCCAAGCAGCAATTCAGTGGATTAAGGGTACCCGTTCTTCAAATAAATCAAGGCATATGAACCTACGCTTTCATTTTATAAAGGATTTAATTGAAGATACTGTAATTAAATTAGAATATGTCCAAACAGAATTTTTAATTGCAGATTTCCTTACGAAAGCCATGAATGTAGAAAAGTTGGAATATTCAATGCAAAAAATTGCATTACTCTCTTGATTTTATGTCACTGTGTTTATTGTTATATTTTATGTGTATTGTATATATGTCTATAATGTTTGTATTGTTTGAAAAAAAAATGTATCACTCGCAGGAGGGGTATGTTGGGGTGAAGCGAGTGAACTATTTTTTCTGGCGCAAGGATAACTGAGTGATCCGCCAACGCGCTTTTTTCCCCGCTTCACTCCCACGCATTCCTTCTACGGGGTTGACGAGCTGACCGGACGCTGTGTGCTTTTGGGTCAGACTTGCTGTGTGCAGTATCCGCGATCATTATTTTCGTATGTATATAAATAAATGTGATGTCCCAAGATACCGTATAGTGGAAGTGATTTCACAAAAAGAACAACAAATAATTTATATTTAGAAGTGTAATACGTTATTATTACTTTCTGTTGTATTTACTTTATGTTAAAATTGTAATATTCGCAAGCAACTCCGTTCCTTATATTATAAGGAAGATAGCACAAAACTCTTCTCCATAAAAATACATAAACATGCCATTTTTCATAGTGATCGGTTGAACAGTGTTGGAGTGAAGCGAGGTCATGCATACATGCAAACATCCATTTTTACTTTTTAGATAAACAAATGGCATTAAGGAATCTTAAAGTTCGGATCATTAAAATAGTTTATAGAAAATTTACATGGAGTGAAAATCGTTTAACACAAAACTGAGAGGGTATGAATTTTTTTTTTCGTGCTAAAAGAATTTCATGTTAAAGAATACTAAAAAAACCCCCCATATATTTAACAAAATTAAGTTTATTAGAGTACAGTTTATTTACATAGATACGTATATACATTATATAACTGGTGCCCTCGACTTCGTCTGCGCTGGATTAGTCCTTCGAGTAGCTTTTATTTTCTTCTCCAAGGTTCTCTCTCTCTCTCTATCTTTATACCAAAATTCATCAAAATTGGTTCTACGGTTTAGTCGTGAAGGTGTAACAGACAGAAAGGGTTACTTTGAGAGACCCTTGTTCCATGTTGTGTAATGTATGTAAACTGAAACCAAGTATTTTTGATGATCTCACTGATAGGTATTATGAATCCTATATTTTGTGTTGATAGATGTACGGCTGTATATCATGATTGATAGTAATGCAAAAGTTATAGGTAGCTATTGCAATATACTCCTATAAACTATGTTAAACGATTTTTTTCGTTCAGCATAAACATGCAGATTTTGCGATTCAGAAACCCTTGAGCAAGACACGTAGAGCTGTCCGTGGGAAAAACACGGCGAGCCCAAATGTATGCCTGCTACCTTTAAGGTTTGGCCTTGCGATTTGTTGATAGTCATTGAAAATGCAACTTTTAATGGGAACTGCAGGCGTTTAAAATTAAATGGTAAGTTATTGGGTGTGATTGGGATGCGTGGTATAAGAACATTGTCTCCCTTGGCCTCTCCAGTTAAGATTGTGGCTACTCCCCCCAAACAACACATGCCTGCAGATTCCTATTTCCATTTAAGAGCACCGCAAAATCTGCATTCTTTATTCATCGCTTCCATTTTTATAAGCTTGTGGCTTTCGTAATCAAGAGTTTCGTCATACTCGAATGCAGCTTTATCGAATACACCCCACGTGTTTTTTGTGAATATTAGACGTCGCTGTTGTGCCCTTTCAGCAACAGGACGTTTGCGAGATTCAGCTGCTCTTCAATGGTTTCTGCATCTCTCTGAGACGCCATGTAAGTTGCATGCTGAAGACTCCGAGCTTGGGACTGTTCGGGTGTCTCAGCAGCCCGTTGAGATGCCAGATATTCTGCCTGACGTCGACGCCGAGCTTGGGACCGTTCTGGTGTCTCAGCAGCTCTGTGAGCTGCATCACGCTCCGCCTGTTCAAGCCTTCGCAGTTCGGCTTGCGGAAACGTTTCGTTAAATCTCGCTACTTTCATAGCTCGAGCTGAATTAGAGCGTTGGGAAAGATTAGACTTACGCTTTCGCGGCATAATTCTTAGTACGTGCTTTTTTTACTCTTCCAAAAAATACAGTACGGCAGTTATTATTTTTATACTTAAAAAATGAAATGTCTGCCTATTCAGTTAAAACTATAGCGTTATAATTAACTACAAACCACAAACAAAATTGCAAATTTTTCCAAATGATGTAGTGTAGTGTGAAAGACTTAACTTATCTAATTTAAATACCAGAAGCGATAAAAGCAAATTTTATTCTGAAATAAAAAAAATAGTGATTACAAAGCAAAAAATTAAAATCGAACACGCAGTGGTGCCTGGCATAGACAAAACAAAGGGGAACGTTTTACTTCATACATGAAAGATAGAAATATGTTGACGTGGCACTCTAGAAAAGCTTGCAGATGGCAGAATTTTTTCCTATTAACAACTTCTCCCTTCAAAACTTAGTTTTATTCTGAAATAAAAAAATAGGCATTATTCTGATCACAGGAATTAATTAGAAGCAAGCCCCTTGCGTAGCCAAAACAAAAAGAGTTTTTCACAAACAAAAGATAGATATATGCTGACGTGGGCATTTTTGCAGCGCACGCTAGAATTGCTAGCAGATGGCAGAATTTTTTCCTACTTACTTGACAAATATCGTTATATTTTGGACACTTTTCACAAATCTTTATAAATTATAGTCTATGCTATGAATTATAGCCTATGTGCTATTCTGACGTATACTGTAAAGTTTCATTAAAATCCATTCAGTTGTTTTTGCGTGAAAGACCCACAAAGATATTCACAAACTTTCGCATTTATAATATATATTAGATATATATGCTCTTTTTTCTTGACTCAATAACTAGGAATTTTGTAAGCTTCTATTTTTAATATAATAGGCAGGGCCGATCCTAGCCGGTGCTCAGCGCGTGCAAAACACAAGGGTGGCCAAAACAAGGGGCGGCCGCATATAGTTCTATCAATCAAGCAAAATTTTGTACAATTTCTCAAAGTAAAGCTTATAATAAGTCGAATAAATATGCTGAATTTTAAATAGTTATTGAAAAATCAAAATATGTCTCGATTTTCCGGTAGATAGCATAGTTTAGAAGATAGCATAGATAGAAGAATAGAATGTTAGTACCCAGTGTATTTTTGATTATTTTCTTATACAGGCCTTGAAAATTATACGCAAAATCTAAGAATTGGGATAGAGAACCGCCCTGTTTCTGCAGTGAAAATTGGACTAATAATATAATAATAAGAAATAGTCTATTTTTTGTTTAATACTGACAAGTTAGAAATTTAACAATTTTTATGAATTTATTCGAGGAGTAAATGTAGTGATCGAAAGCAACATCCAAGAGCATTGTTCCGCGCATGGTACAGTCAAGAGATGAATTGTCTACGCTTTTCGTAGATTCATATTTTGCAGTTAAGTATAATTTAAACTAAGTAATTTAAGTCTTAAAATATAATTGATAAACAAAATTCCCGTAAGTTTAGTTTTAAGAAAAATTCTTAGTGGTGGAAAACTAGTAGGGATAGAAACTTATGTATAAGGGAATTAGAAAAAATAATGTAGACCAAGAAATCAGATGTCGCTTCAAAACGCTTTCAAAATAAGCATAGAAAACAATTACAGCATAAATACCTATTCTTACAAGCTTTTAAAGTAACTATAATTAATAAGTTTCATTCAGTTAGCTATAACTACAACAGTTATGTTAGGTAACTACAATAAATTTTTAAAAATATTTTTCATGTACAGTGAAAATCGTTTAACACGAAACTGATGGGACTGAAATATTTTTTCATGTAGAAAGAATTTCGTGTTATTGCCAAAAACAAAAAAATATAACAACAACAATATATATATATATATATATATATATATATATATATATATATATATATATATATATATATATAAATATATATATATAAAGAGTATTTTTTTTAGGTATAGAAGTTTAAGTTGGCATTACTTTCCAAGATGGCGACCGATTTAACAGCTGTCAAGTGATTTATTCTCAGTTTGGTTTGGCAATTCATCATGAATAGACTCACGCCTGAACAACGCTTTCAAATTGTGCAATTTTATTTCGAAAATAATGGTCGATTTTCATAAGCGAATTTTGTTTAGCGATGAAGCGCACTTCTGGTTGAATGGCTACGTCAACAAACAAAACTGCTGCATTTGGAGTGAAGTTAATCCACAAGTGTATGCCGAAACACCGTTACATCCAGAAAAACTGACTGTTTGGTGCACTTTATGGGCTGGTGGAATCCTTCTTCAAAAACGATGAAGGCCACAACGTTACAGTCAATGGTGATCGGTATAGAGCCATGATTACTAACTTTTTCATTCCTGAATTGAACACTCATGATGTCCAGGAGCTGTGGGTCCAACAAGACGGCGCAACATGTCACACAGCTCGTGCCACAATCGATTTATTAAAAGACACGTTTGGTGACCGCCTAATTTCACGTTTTGGACCTGTGAATTGGCCTCCAAGATCTTGTGTTTTAACACCGCTAGACTATTTTCTGTGGGGCTATGTAAAGTCATTGGTCTATGCGGATAAGCCACAAACGCTTGACCATTTTGAAGACAACATTCGCCGTGTTATTGCCGATATACGGCCATAAATGTTGGAAAAAGTCATCGGAGATTGGACGTCCAGATTGGACTATATCCAAGCCAGCCGTGGCAGTCCTATGCCAGAAATCATATTTAAAATGTAATGCAGCCGTGGCAGATTATCTTTCGAATAAAAAAAAATTCATGCAATCGAATAATACATCGTTGTTTTATTGCAATTTAAAGTTCTATACCTCTAAAAAACACCCTTTATATATATATATATATAGTGAGTTTATTAAAGTTTATTTTATTTAAATAGATATGCATATATGGATATATTTAACACAATCTTTTTTTTTGAAAAACAAAACATTATTTCAGTTTTTGGAAAAATAATCGTTGTTATTTATTATTTTTTTGCATTGTTTTCTTTAGCATCAGCTTATTAACAAATTGTTCGATACTGTCCGTATTTTTATTCATTTCATCACTGAAATGTGCATCTGAGCATACTTTTCATGACGTTCCTCTTTTCGAATGTTATAGGAACAGGAGCTGTATTATTCATTTTCTTCGTCGGAATCTGCATCAGAGATATTTTTTGAACTCTGAACGAACGAAAAAATGTCTTTGTCTGCCATAATTGGGGCTGTACACACAATATCATCTACTGCAATGTGAATTATTCTGATAATACAATAGGGCAGTCCAAGCCTGCCAGTATTTTCCGTATTTTGTTCAATCCCAGAAGTGAAATCTTTTCGTGTAAGCAATTTTCGTTTCGTGTTGATAGAAAAAAATGCGTGGAAATACCTAAGAATTTTTCGGAACCGTTGCATTATTTCGTCTTAAGCATTTTCGCGGTAAACGCATTTCCCTGTGCATTTTAAAATCTATTTTGTTCTAACTTTCTTGTGAACGTTTCTTAGAAGCAATCTTACTCCAATCTATCAGGCCCTTCCCCCTGCTCTAATAGATTCATACATAAATCGAACAAAGCTGATTCTAGAAGCCCAATAATTACTTCGGGCTGGGAAAATTGGTTTCCCTCGTTCTAAAAGCGAATCCAAACACCTGACGTTCTCACGAGCATTTTTTTTTTGAGATTCTCAAAAAAAAAAAATTTTTAAAAAATCAAAAGTTAAAATAGACAATATATCGGGACAGACAGCGCGTTTCTCAGTGTGAAAACAGTCACAAACCCACAGATGACAAAGAAAGAATTACCTTACTTGTCATGGTGGCTGACTTGGAAGACCTTTCACTGGGGAATTCACCCATACACTTACGGTCGGCACATATATTCACATTAAGCAGAAAACATTCCAGTGAATTCAGCCGTTTGTGAAATTACAGGTTTACGCTTGAATAATTTTTGAAAGCAATGCCGGGTTTTTTTGCTGATGTGCGAGCTTTTGTTGCGTTTGCTTTAAATTTTACCCGCGAGAAAAAGATGCGAGCGAACCAGGTTTGTTTACTTAGTTCAACCGATCTTTGACAGTGATAAATTACTATAAAATCCTCTTTTTTCAGTAATCCTAATAATGTTCACCTTAAAAAAAACTATTTTTTTCTATTCCATACAATAGGTTTTCTTTTTTTATTTATTTTATGAATTGCTTTACTGAACACTGCTTATATTCGCCAAAATAATGGAGTATTGTATTCTGAGAAATTTAAAACTAAGAAAAAAGGTTCCGCATGAATGACACGCTTATACCCCCCGAAAATTACGAGTGCATTCAATCTTCTCAGAAAGCCAGAAAAGTTATTTTACAGTTAATTATTAGGTAGTCTTTGTAAAGGTTTGCTCGACGCGTCTAAAGGTATGGGAGAAACGAAAGAAAGACTACCCATATTCAAAATAACTCAATTTATTCACAGTACCAACAACAACCCAAACTAAATTAACCGAAGTTAAGAGATGCACCCAATTATCAAGTATGGAGAGCAAATAATGAGGTACGCGAGATATGAGAAGACTTTAAATAATTAGAACACTTACGTCTATTCAATGGCTTTTACCTCCTAGGTACCTAATTTATCTTAATTCTAAAGCGACAGATCGTCAACTTAGATATTAGAATTACCAGGAACTAAATATCTAATCCTAACTTCAAGTTTAATTAATCACTGCTCCCGTTAGCAGTCTACCCCCTATCTCTCTTTTCTAACCTGAAAGTTTTAACTTTATATACAAGTCTTAATTTGCTTGGTCACTTCTTCGAGGGGAAGAAAGCTTTATATAATATAATAATTTTTAAAGACCCAATATTTCTCATGAGGATTAGCACTTTAGGAGAATACGCGCGTGGATAGACCCGTCACCTGTTTGCCGAAGAACTGGCATACACATACTTTCCGTTACACGAAGCCGTGTAGGGCAGCGATGGACGTTAAATCTGTCGAGAGCTGAAACATCCTCCCGGTTGGTGTGGTGTGGTAGTTAGGAGAGGGGGTGCCAGCTCAGGTATCGTCCACGTCACTTGACCATGGTTCAAAATGACGTGGTCTGTTGGAAAAAGCCCTCGTGTAGCTGAACAGTGCTCCGTTAATATTCACTCACTCACCCGTTAGACGAGATTTACGGTCTAGTACTTTTTTTCTTTTATTAAATTATATTTTCTGAGTAAATAGAGTTATTTTATGTCTCTAATTATAAAATGTCTATGTTTATTTCAAAGGTAGTGTTTTTTTTAAATAATTAAATTATTTTGTCGCTATTATGAGCTTTAAGCTGCCCCCCAAAAAAAAAAAATAATGTTTTACTTTTTACTTTAATAGAGGTAGATGAGTTTATACTTTCAACGTTAAGTAAAGGGTGATTTTTAGAGGTATAGAACTTTAAATTGCAATAAAACAACGATGACATGAATTTTTTTTATTCGAAAGATTATCTTGTGCCATTACATTTTAAATATGATTTCTGGCATATGACTTCCACGGCTGGCTCAGATGTAGTCCAATCTGGACGTCCAATTTTCGATGACTTTTTCCAACATTTGTGGCCGTATATCGGCAATAACACGGCGAATATTGTCTTCCAAATGGTCAAGGGTTTGTGGCTTATCCGCATAGACCAATGACTTTACATAGCCCCACAGAAAATAGTCTAGCGGTGTTAAATCACAAGATTTTGGAGGCCAATTCACAGGTCCAAAACGTGAAATTAGGCGTTCACCAAACGTGTCTTTCAATAAATCGAGTGGCACGAGCTGTGTGACATGTTGCGTCGTCTTGTTGGAATCACAGCTACTGGACATCATGATTGTTCAATTCAGGAATGAAAAAGTTAGTAATCATGGCTCTATACCGATTACCATTGACTGTAACGTTGTGGCCTTCATCATTTTTGAAGAAGGATTCCACCAGCCCATAAAGCGCACCAAACAGTCAGTTTTTCTGGATGTAACGGTGTTTCGACATACACTTGTGGATTAGCTTCACTCCAAATGCGGCAGTTTTGTTTGTTGACGTAGCCATTCAACCAGAAGTGCGCTTCATCGCTAAACAAAATTCGCTTATGAAAATCGGGAACAACGGCAATCTCGTTTTGGGCCCATTCGACGAATCTACGACTTGCTTGATGATCGTTTTGATGAATTGCCAAACCAAACTGAGAATAAATCACTTGACAGCTGTTAAATCGGTCGCCATCTTGGAAAGGAATGCCAACTTAAACTTCTATACCTGAAAAATAAACACTCTTTATTAGTCAAAATATTAAAAATTCTTTTGAGGGGTGGCACATTTGGTTTTTGCACGAAGGCGGTCGACATCCTAGGATCAGCCCTGTTTATTGCAATATTTAAAATCTTTAAAAAGGCAACAATAAGAATGTCAGAACCAGTGCAGAAATTTCTTGAAATTTAATGAAAGGTTTATTTTTACAGAACAATAATAAATGTTGCAAAATATAGGCAATATGTTTTTAGTTGCTCCTAGTAGTATAAAACTATTTAATTAAAGTGATGGCAAAACGCATTACAGAAATAAAAATATGACAAACAACATTTATAAAGTAGATATGTGATTTCAAACAAAACAGAAATGTCAAAAATTATTCAATAAGTAGTAAGGTTGTATAATATTGAATATTTTAATGTAATTAAGATACAAATTTAGTTAAAAAACATTTAGATTTCTTTTGTGATATTGTGGCTTTTGTCAAACAGTTTTTTGAGTTATCTTAGAAATTTAAAATTATTTTAGAAATGTTTTATTGTTCTGGTAAGTCTCAAAGTATTAAGATGTTTGAAAAAACTAACAAGTATAATAATAATATTAATGTTTTATTAACTTATATTTAGAAACTTTAAAAGGAAACTACAAGTTCAGAGTATTGTGATTGTGTTCCTAGTTTTTTTTAAAAAAAAACTCAGAATTTTTGAATGCTTACTTTTGGTGGAGATATTTTAATAATTTTAAACAAGTAATTTGGGGGGAAGCCAAGCTACGTTTTGTTCTGGAAATGAAACTAATATGTTTAAACAAACAATTAATTAAGCAAAATAGGTTTGTATTAAATCAGAAATTTAATAACTCAGTCAGAAAATTTGAAAAAAAGATTAAACCGTCAAAATTTTTTCAACGCTCTTTCTTAACCTTTCTTTGAAAAATGATAGTTTCTCGTGTAGCTGATTTTAAGGTCATATTCTTTGAGAGGCCTTAGCTTGTAGGTGAATTCGAACTATAAATTTTTGGATACCGCCTCTTCGGGTATGTCATATCTTGCGCGTGAATCGCCGTTACAGTTCTGAATGCATGAGAACGTTTTAAATCTTCCTTATGCTATGGCGTATTATTGTAGTTACGATGAAGAGATGTGATATTTAAGTAATTTAATAGATACAGTATTTAACAGATATATATATATATATATAGTACAACAGTATTTTCGGTTGAGGGAATTCTGTTCAGGATTATGATGAGGAAGAATCAAATGATGAAGAAAATAACAGCAAGTATGATTCCTCCACTGAAATCAATCCAGATTTAGCAGAGGGAGACACAGAAATAGATGTTTTATATGTATAGACACATAAAAATTTTGGAGGAACGTGACTTTAAATTAGATAACTGGTACTCCCCTCCACTTTCAGATGAATTTTTGAAAAGAAAAAAACCCCTTTTGCTGGAACAATAAGAGAAAATAAAAAAGAAATTCCAAAATAAGATAGAGACGGTATACAGCTCTTCAATGAAATAGCTTCATTCAAAGATATTTTTCCTGGTAAAAAACAGCCAACTGAAATATTGGAAATTATAGTGAAAAACTGGTGAAATTGTCGAATCGGCCGCCTTACCACCAAATTTTGAAAAATCGCCAATTTGGCGCGTTTTTGCGTGTTGTGTCTTGGAGTAGCAACCTTTCCACAACACGCAACGCCGGAGCGTGAAATTCAAGATGGCGGAAGGAAAATCATTTAAAAATAGCACTTGAAAATTTTGAAACTGAAAATCGCTGCAAAAAGTAGGCGTTCAAAAATGGAAATAATTTCACTTACCTTTAAAAAATGCTGCTTTTTCCTACATTTATGATGATGATGAGTTCCCTACTGAAATTATACCAGTGTGTGACTGCATATTTTTGAGAGCACCTTCCAAAACATTATTTTTGCATCACTAACGAAACGGTGCACACATCCATATTACTCAATTCCACCCAAGACCCTTTCCTTACGCTCCTAAACACATGTTGGGTATCCTCTTTCCCACTCGACTGAATTCTGCAGTGCCATTCAAAAACCATCATTCACTTTCTTACCCGTTCTTTCTTTCAATTCCATACTTTTTCCACATTTCGGACATACATACAATGATCCGATCGTGCCTTCTTTCCCACACCATTCTAAAACAGCTTTCTTTCCAAGCACTGGCAACAGGGCAAAAAACCCTTTCACAATATTAATCGTAATTTTTCATGCATTCATTCACATTCTCTCTATTAGCATCGATGGACATCGTAGCAATCTGTGAAAATTTTTGCGGAGAAACAGAGTAATATTACCTGTGAAAATGATTCCACAACGAAAAAACGAATCGAAAGAAAACAGCTGGTCTAACGGAATTTCCGGAGCAAGCGAAGCTAAGGCCGTTAAAAAAATGAGCTGCGCAAGCGCATTAGTAATTATCGGTAATTTTTAAAGTAATAATAACTTTCTGCCCATGCGCGAAAAAGGGTGGTTGGAAAATTAAACTGTTAAAATTAAAGAAACGAATTACGCATGCGCTAACTCGCCGCGATATCGTGGAAAAACTTTTAAAATTAAAGAAATGTACTGCGCATGCGCAAAATTTTGCCAAAAAACTACTTCGCCTTCACTGGGAAACAAATTCAGAAGGGTTACCAGATTTGGCGCATTTATCGATTTGGGGAGAAAACACTTGGCGCGACAAGCGGCCGATTCGACAAATGAACCAAAAAATGCGATCGTATTCCCTGTTTTCCCAATTTCGCTCTAGCATTAAGAATTTTTTTAATCTAATCTGTTTCTGTAGCTTCCGATGAAAAAAGTTTCAGTAAATTAAAAATCATTAAAAATTACTTGAGAAATAGTATGACACAAGAAAGGCTTTCAGATTTGCCATAGTCTCAGTTGAATCCGAAATCTCAGAAAAAACTGATTTAACCGAAACTATTAACAAATTTGCTTCTGAGAAAGCCAGAAAGGTTATTTTATTGTTACAGTAAATCCTGGCGTATAACGTGCCCCTACACATATTCGCCGTATAACAAGCACACGCTTTTTTCCGAAGAAACCTGAAATGCATGCGCGCAATGATCTTGTGTTTTGAAGTCCTTTATTCGAATATTATTCCAAGCTTTTTAGTAAAAATACTGTACTTTCAGAATTACAACCCTTGAAGTTCGTAAGAAATGTTATTTCTTTCACAAAAACAGTATTTCGTTATTTGTAAAAGTCTGATCTTTTTGTATGCTCATCTTTTTTGTATTTTTAAAGCTCTCGTCTTTATACCCGGCGTATAACGCGCAACCGTAAATTTCGATCTTATTTTTTGAGTTAAAAGTGCGCGTTATACACCTGATTTTACGGTACAGTTTATTACTTAGTCTTAGTAGAAGGACTGATTTATATACTTTTCGTTTCAAAGATCTGTGCCTTAGTATTTATTCTTATTAAATTGTATTTTTTGAGTAAATTCTGTAGTTTTGTATTATAAAATGTTTATTTTTATTTTAAATGTTATATTTTTGTTAGAGTTTATTATTTTGTTAAAGCATTTTGTCGCTATTATAACTCATTACTTGGCTAAAAAATGAAGTTCTGCACTTCAAATTTTATTTGTGTTAATATTAATTTTTTCTCTTTTTATTCCTATATAAGTAGATGATTTTTTAACGTCATCGTTAAGTATTAGTAAAAATATGAAAAGCTCTCTAGGGGGTGGTACATTAGGTGTTTGCACGAGGGCGGCCGATATCCTAGGATCGGCCCTGATAATAGTTTTCAATTGGCAACATTGCGCAATAGTTTAAGACTTTTATATAAAAGAAACCAAATTTTAATAGCATTTAGTGTTATATTTGAAGTGTTCATTAGTACTAATACAGACGATTTTGAGTTCAATACATTTCATTCTTTCTCCTTGTAGACTTACCCTCATTAGAAAAAGTTTTAATTGTACCATCAAAGAAAGATTCTAAGCTGAAAGACATAAGTGGCATTAAAAACAGGTAAGCAGCTCTGCTTCATTATTTGCATGAAATATTAGAGAATATTTAGAAACTCTTTCATTTCAATACCATAAATCAGTGCTTCTCAAATTTTCAATATTCGCGACCCAATATTCAATCATGATTTTCATCGAGCCCCTCCCCTCATACAATAGCAATGTATTGAATACAATAGTACTATAATTCGAAGCTAAAACTGTGATACGACCGTAACCTTTAAGTGCCACCGGCGTATATAATGGTCTAGCTCAATCAAAGCATTATATACGTATATATACGTATGACGTATATATACGTCTTTCCGAAGTACTATCTTTTCTCTGCACTGCTATCCATAAAATTATTCCGAGGGCTTTGGAATGCAATAAAAGGACCTTGACAATGCTTGTGAAGAATTTACTTATTTCAGAATATTTTTGCTTCTTTATTCCTCCAACCCCCTCTTCAATACATCCTATACACGCGCCTACGAGGTAAATGGTTGGCATTGGGAAGTGGGTGACGTTACTTTTAATCGGCAGAGCTAAGGGATCAATTATAAACATTACAAATTATAAAGATAAGTGTTAATTTTTGTATAAAAGTTTTTATGTATGACAATCTTATGGGATAACTGGTAATTATTATTAAGCTTGTTCTTAACTTAATATTGTTAAATAAATTTTAAAATACATTATGTAGCACTGATACATTTATAAGTATAATATATCAGTGTAAATGTGTATTTTATCTTTTATTCTGTCAGAATGCATTTTGTTTGTTTACTTTCAGTAAATTAATATTTTTTTTAAATAATTTTTTATTTTTGACTTTTTAACATGTCGCGCCCCCCTCGTAGAGTCGTCACGCCCCCAAGGGGGTGCGCCCCACAGTTTGAGAAACACTGCCATGAATCAAATACTCGAAAATTTTATCTGGACTGTTTCACTTGTCAAATATTAGCACATTGTGTAATCCATTGATTATTCAAAAAAGTAATGTTTACTTAAAATAGAAATATTATTTAATTAAAAATTTAATAAATTAATGTTTATTTCAAGGTTTTCAATGAAATGATGTTTTTCTTCCATGTCTGTTAGTCTCAAAAAAAAAAAAACTTGGCGAATAATCTATTCTAATCTTATCAGACTTATTAATGTATGTGTGTTTGTTGGTCTAATCAGTCTATGCAATTTTGGTCTATTGATTTAAAAGGATTATGTATTGTTCTAATCAATATAATTTGAATATTTAATTAAAAAAGAAGGGAGTTGGTGTTATATTTCTTTTTTCAAGTGGGCTGCATTTTGGCACACAAGCCTTAGCAGACACGGAAAGTTCTCCAAGTGTGACCGCCATTTTAGTGTTGGCACCATCTAGTGGTGGCTCTTGTTACAAAAATTTAACTCCTAAATAAATTTTAGTTAAAGCTCTTGTCAGATGCTAAATATTGCTGGGATTTAATTTTGTCGAGAGTACTAGAGCTAAATTGATATTCAAGAAATCTTTTACATACTACGTAATCATATGACATGCGTGCCTATGCGTTTTTCGCATCCAGAAAATCTATCGACTCCAGCAGGGATCGAACCCGCAACATTATGCTTACGAATCGGGCACGCTACCTCTAAGCCACCGAGGCGACCTGACCACTGTAGACTACTTTGCCGTTACGAGAACTGAGTTCGGGGGCTACGCTTGGAGGATGATCAACATTGTGCAGTACAGTTTCTTTCTAAGTACACACGAAAACTTATATGATCTGTTAAGAAGAAACTACAACAGGTCCTAAAATAATTGGTGTAAGGTTTGTGCTTTTTATATAAAAATTAACACGTAATATAAAAAGATATTTTTAAGTCAATTCCTACTTAGGTCAACAAAGAAAATTTTTTTTATTTTAGATACTTTTTATTGCATAGGTACAATTAATATAAATATATATATACATATGACAGAATCACACTATTAAGTGGCAAAATAGAAAGCGATTTTCCTTGCAATTTTTCATTTTCCTTTTTATATTGGATGTCGGACTATTTTTTGTTTGTTTCTTACTATTTATTCATTAATTAAATTTAATTAATCTAATAAAATAGTATAGTAAAAAAGAAACCACATCCTCAGAAATTAGGCCATCCAAGGTGGGGTTAGAACCCACCACCTTTGGATAACAAGTCCAACGCTACAGGGACACCACGAAAGATTTTCCTTCCTATACATGCTGTTGGACTACTATTTTTGTTGGTTAATATTCATTCATTTTTTAATTTAATTAATAAATTAATATTTGAGAAAACTGTATTAACATCAAGTGTCATCCACTACAAGTTTTAAAAAAATGTATTCGAACTTGAATGGTTGAATGGATAGTATTTTATTAACGATTGAAAATTTGAACAAGATAACTACATATATTTACACAGTGAGAGAGTGAACTAATAGTATTGATTTAAGAAATAAGCGTGACAGTTAGAGATTGAATCTGATATTTTCTCAGCTTTTCATATAATTAATATATTTTTTCCCCTCAGCTGCTTTTTAGATGAGTTTTTGAAACTCGGAATTGGTGAAGATGGAAGTGTTCCAACAATGGAATTCGAACAAGTCTCATTTTCTCATCCCGTCGCCATCAACTTCACATCAGGGACCACCGGATCACCCAAGGCCATGATGCACGGATGTGGAGTAAGATCTTTTCAATTCCTTTACTATTAGATCACACCCTCTATTTATTTATTTACTTATTTATCTTCGTGGAATTTTCAATCGTTAATAAAACACATTTTAAAGTGCACCATTGAGCTGAAATTTAAAAAAGAAAACATGATTATTTTGGATGCAGTAATTTAATTATAATTCATAAAAATTAATTGATTAAAACTAATTATTCAAAGAATTACAAATACAGCCACGTTGGCATCATTTTTGGCAACTTAGCGACCTTTTTGGTGACTTGTGTCAAAACTTGAAAAGGTTGTTTTTGCACATTTTAAAGCGCTCATTTGAGCTGAAATTTTCCACACACAATTGTTTTGGGTAAAAAGACGATAATTTAATTATAATTAATTAAAATGAATTTACTGAAATCAATTATTTCAAGTATTACAGATACAGCCTCGTTAGTTTCATTTTTAACGACTTGGGTCAAAACTTTAAGATTTTTTTCCTCACGTTTTAAAGCATTCAGTTGAACTGAAATTTTATATACACTATTGTTTTGGATGAAAATACGATACTTTAATGATAATTAATAAAAATTAATTACCATTTAATGATGTGATTCTGTCATATGTATATACATACTTATATTGATTGTAACTATTTAATAAAGAAAAGCCCAGTGGCTGAGTGGTTAGTGCATCGTGCTTCCACACCACGGGTCAGAGGTTCAAACCCCAATCTGGGCAAGGTTGACTCAAAATTTCATCCCTTCAATGGATCGAAAAAATGAGTACCAAGCTCGCTTCGGAACTTAACACTGGGTGTTTTTGCGTCAAACTGACCACTTTACCGGAACATCTGCTCATGCACCTCAGGGCCCAAGTTCGTGTATACCGAGTTGGGCACAGCAGGCCTGGTCCCTCATGGGATGTCGCACCACTGAGTTGAGTTATTTAATAAATAGTAGCTAAAATATAAATCTTTTTTCTGTTGATCTAAGTAGGAATTGACTCTATTTTTTAAAAATACTTCTTGCTTATGAGGCAATAACAATACGAAGGCCATTTAAGATTATAACAGATTTTAAATACCTTACCCAATGAGAACGTTAATATATTTTAAATCTAAGCAAACCAATATTCAATGGTTGCCATTATTAGACAACAGAACAAGTAATAAAAAAAAGTCAATTACTACTTGAAAAATAAATTGACCTTTTTATACCTGGTAGTTGGATAATCAATGTATGCTGTCGCCATCCATTGCTTCCATTTTGAACAACTTGAATTTTTTCCTCCCATATAAAACTAAAATTGAAGTGGGTCAATAAATAAGTACCAAGCTTGCTTGGGGACTTAAAGCATTGGGGGTCTTGCTTCAGACTGACCACCTGATCGGGACATCTGCTCATGGACCTCAGCACCCAATGGCCATGTATACCGGAATGGGTACAGTAGGCCCTGACCCTCATGGCCTGTTCCGCCACTGAGTTTGAGTATAAAACTAAAATTAATTAATGAGATAATATTTGAAAAACTATATTAACATCGGGTGTTATTCTCTACAAGTTTAAAAAATGTATTTGAACTTCAATGGACGAATATAAAATAGTTTATTAACGAATGAAAATTTGAATAAAACATACATATATAGGGATAGAATAAGCTATATAATACACTGCTGGACAATTGCTAAGGACGGATCACAAATTGCTATGTAGCATAACATTAAGTGAGACATGAGGCCTAGTAGGATAAAATATAGTTGCCACGCTGTTCAGACATTAGAATAAAGAATATTTATTGTTCTGGAAAGTACAAAAGCTGTGAAACATCTGAAAGAAAAAAAAATGTTCATTTGATCTGCGTACGGAGAAATGGAACAATGCATCTAAAAGTCAGCAGGCACCTTAAAGAAAGGTATCAGTACGGGATATGTCCACCGTGGAGTGTGATGCAACATTCCACACGTCGTACCATACTTTGCACAACATTATCCAGCAGCTGTTGAGGCAATTTATCCCATTCCTCTGTGAGTGCACGGATGAGGGTGTTCTTGTTTGTCGGAGGATAGTTTCGACCAGCAACTTGCCTCCCCAAAGCATCCCACACATTTTCAATGGGGTTTAGATCTGGAGAACGCGCTGGCCATACGAGACGTTGAATACCCTCGCTGTCTAGACAATCCTGAACAGCGAGTGTTTGATGACATGTTGCGTTGTCGTCCATAAAAACAAATTTATCACCGACAGCACCACGGAAAAGACGAACATGAGGAAGTAGAACTTCATCAATGTATCGTTGGCCCGTCATAGTCCCATTCGCAACCACATGTAGGCACGTGCGGCCATTGATCATGATGCCGGCCCATACCATGATACTGCATGTCGGATATCGGTCCTTTTCCTGGATATTTTCTGGACGATAAGCAGTACCACTCTCGGGCCAGATCAGTTGGCGTCTACAATCCGATGACAGACTGAACCTACTCTCATCTGAGAATAGTATGCATGCCCAGTCCTGTTCAGTCCAATTGTGATGCTCACGACACCATTGCAAACGAGCAGTACGGTGCTGTCTGGTCAATGGGACACACACAACAGGTCTGCGTGCGTATAGTCCTCCTCCCCTCAAACGTCTGGCAACAGTTTTTCGGGAGATCTGCTTTCCTGAGGCAGCAAGAAACTGATTTGCCACCTGCTGAGCTGTGGTGCGCCTGTTCCTTTTTGCTGATACGACGATATATCTGTCATCTGCAGGCGTCGTACTTCTAACACGACCTCTGCCGTGCCGTCTACTACACATTCCAGTAGTTTTAAATGACTTCCACAGCCGTGAAACATCGCTGTGAGCGCTGTCGAACTCCCTGGCAACATCTGTTATTTTTCGCCCTTCTCTTCGATCTTTCCAATAATTCGGCCACGCATAAAATCATCTATGTGATGTCGGGAAGACATGCCAAAAATTTTAAGTTCGTCTATTAAATCTTTTCTGTAAAACTTTGACTTGAAATAACAACTGTCCACACGCGTCAAAACCTTTAAAACTCTTATGAACGCTATCACGTGATGAACAGACGTGGAAAAAAATGTGCATACTCATACTTCTTCTTACTAATATCCCGCACTTATTCTAATTTTCCACATTTTGCTTCCTTTCATTTTGTGTTTGCTATGGATGATAGTGTTATCCGTCCTTAGCAATTGTCCAGCAGTGTAGTAGGGATTGAAACACAAAATTGATCGGCAATATTTAAGTAATGTTTTCTGCGTTTTAAGAGAATGTCTCTTATCTCCTCTCTAATGGCTCTCTCCCTTAACTCATTGATTACATCTATGATGAATCAACCCCTTTGTTTACTCCTCAAAATAAAAAAGCGCATAAATGTATAATTTTCATATTTAGTGTCACTCAGATTAGAATACATGCATAAAATTGTTTTAAGGACATTTTGGCAAAAAAAAATTATTTAAATAAAATATTTTGGCAAAAAATTAACTTAGAATAATCTTTTTTCAAAATATTCTCCTTTTGTGAAAAATGTTTCTATTATAATAATATTTTGCCTGTATATAGCTCAAACCTCTCTACAGAGGCTCAACTAGAATTTTTGAAATATATAACTTAGAAGAAGGTTTATCTATTTGTTTTACGACAACAGATGAGAGAAATTTTAAGAAAAAAACGTTGATAATTGTTTCAAATGGTTGTAACTCTGAAAATAATGTGAACTTTTCAAAAATTCTAGTTGAGCCTCTGTAGAGAGGTGCTAGCTATATACACGCAAAATATTACTATAATAGAAGGATTTTTCACAAAAGGAGAACATTTTGGAAAAAGATTATTCTAAGTTAATTTTTGCCAAAATATTGTATTTAAAGAATTTTTTGCCGGAATGTCCTTAAAACAATTTTATGCATGTATTCTAATCTGAGTGACACTAAATATCATGAAAATTATCCATTTATGCGCTTTTTTAAAATCACTGTTCCGAACGTAGTCGAATGCCTTAAATTCCATAAAATATTTTTCTTGAAACGAGAATTATAAAAATTAGCGATATAAGAGCTTTAAAACTGACTAGAAGCAAATAAAATCGGCTCAAAGAACTTTCGAGTGCCATATTTCATTATTTAACGATCAAGTAATCGTTATTTAACAGAATACCTAGTTAAATCATAAAATTAATAGTTTTATATATTTTAACTGATTTGTCTAGTTATTTATTGAAGTACCTAGTTCTGTGAAATAACTGAATTATACACTTTAACGGTAACATCTATATTAAATTATAATTATAATTTATATTAATCAGAATGAAATGCAGAAGGACAAGAAATATAAAAAACGGTTTTTTTATTAAGCTTATAACATTTTTTCAATATTTATTTCTTCGAATCCTCTTCAGTGTAAAATACAATAATAATGTAGCAAATTTATAACTATACTGAAGATATTAATCAAAATTGAGATTTTTTTGCTCGTTTAGTTGAATTTCTTCAGTGAAATTTTTTCTTCTACAGTCTCTAATGCCTACATCAAAGGATTTTTGGTTACAATTTGACAGTACAAGAGAGAGTATTTGGTGTTCTATGTCTCCGGTATGATATTCTTATTTTCCTGTTCTAAGTCTCTATAATTATAGCATCTGGATAATATATATGTTAGGAGATTATGAAATTTTATTCTTTTGAATTTTGTGTCACTTAAAAAACCAGTACAGAAATTTATATTTCAAATTATAGTTTTCTCAAGAAAGCGTTAGCGTACAAAAATGAGATCAATATAAAAATTGTTCCTTGAATTTTCGCCTTGAAAAGCGTATTACATAAATTCGTTTCGTTTACTTCTTGTTGTACTTTTCCTATTAAGAGCAAATACCACTTCGTTATTCAAAGAACAATTGTAGAGATAACCAGATTCGTCTTTCCTTACAAAAATTTTATAAAATACATTTCTTATCAACATAATGAAAACGAGATTAATATAGTGAAAAGGATATGAAAAATTTCATTTGAATACTGTATCGGGGAACCTGCTCCTCGTGTCGGTTTAGGTAAAGATCTTTCTCACAAAACGGATACCCGGGAAGGGAGGGGGTACCCGAACGCATTAGGTATTGAGAAACCAGTAAATCAGACCTGAAAGAATAACGAATAGGTATTTACACACAACCATTCATTACTATTAATTTAAGCATTAGAACTAAAACCGTGATATGCAGAAAAGATAAAATAAATAATAAGAATTAAAGGGGACTTATCTGAATGGAGATACAATCTCTAAAACTGACCAAAGAAAATTTTTCCAATATATTCTATTAGTTAAGCGACTAAAATTCCCAAACTCATTAGTGTGGCTTTATTGTCCGCAAAACAACAACTATTCGCTATCTTTCTGGCTATTTATATGCTTTTTAGAAGTGACTTTAATTTGCGGAGTGGAGTTGTTCTAGTTCAAAGTGCCAATTTGGCCAGACAGAAGAAATATCTAAGTTAGAGATGTTAGACCTCACACGGATAACCCATTGTTAAAACTATAATTTATGTGTTTTAAAAATTCATTAAAAATGTTATCATGCTTGAAATTTTAGGACTTACCTTGATTTTTTTTCTAAAAGAAACTAGTTGGATTTATTTATTATTTAATAAATTCCAGCCATTCCATATTTATGTAGATTTTTCCTCTAAAAATGTACCAAAATAAAAAGAAATCTAAATTAAAATTTTTTTTTAAATCTTTGTAAGCTTACCTCCGACATGTTTGATATAGCACTTGTTTTTGTGTGATTCTTCATTGAGTAAAATGTGAAATTTACAGGTAGGGTGGGTGTCCTGGAACATGTTGAGTACTCTATGTTTTGGCGGAATTGGAGTACTTTTATATGAGGGTGTACCTTACTTCCTCTCTCCGACGTATTTTTGGGACTTGGTAGAAAAACACAAACTAACGAATTTGTTTCTTCCGGCTAATGTAGTCGACGATTTAGAAAAATTGGGCTACTTTCCAAGTAAGAAATCTTACGTACATTTTGAACATATTTAAATTTGTCTTTATCCATGTGAAACTTAGTACCTGTTTAAAATTATTGTAATGTCGTAAAAATTTGTATTACAACATAATTAAACCTAGCATAAGACTTTCCTGTTAAAGAAATAAAAAAAATTATTATTCAAACAGCTCTCCTCAAAGTAATAATAATTTAATTATTACTTGAGTAATATAATATTGTTATAATTAAAAAAATATAAATTAATGTTATAAATTTTTATTTTCAATTTTATTTCAATTGAAGTGTAATATCAGAATTAAATTTAATTTTAGAACATGGATACTACATACATCATACAATTTTAACAACTTCAGTTGTATGTGGAGTGTATAAATCAAATATTTAATGCGAAAGTTTTATTGGTGTTTAAGATATATTTAATACAAACACAATTCAATAATTTGAATAATGCTTTTAAAAAAATTGGTCAGCATCCTAAAATAAACATATAAAAGAACAAAAACTAGAAATGCAATAAATAAAAAATATGCAGCACACACCGTCCAGAAAACTAGATGATATCTTTGTTAGCGAAGGTTCTGATACGTGTCTTACGGGGAAATAATTTTTGATAAACTAAGAGAAGATTTTTGATTTAAAACGTTCTATTCCGACATATAGAATTTATATTAATAAGAGGCAATCCCATCCAAACATATAAGAGGAAAATGTTATTATGTTTTCAAATAATGAGTATCATAATATCGCTTATTTGTGCTAACAGTCTTTGGTTACAGTCATTTATCTTTAGGACATGTAATCACATTTACTGGAGATGCAGGAGCGTATCGATACCTGCCAGCAGGACGTCAATCGTACTTTGCGGGATCTGTGCCCAATTTTGAAAAATACGTGTTATCAAGTACTTAAATATTTGGGTAGAATTGCAAAGAACAGAAAAGATGTCTGCCAATCATACCCCAGATACGTTCCCTTTGGGTTCAAGTTGAGGGAATGCACTAACTATTCCATTCGAACCACTGTTTCACGTACCACATATTGGTTGACAAACGCGAGTTCTATGTGCAAGTTGCGTTATCGTCCATACATATGGCTGCCGGATATGGACAAACTTTAGGGTGGAGGTTTGAATCCCGATTAATAACTGTCGTCACTGAACCGGGACAAAAATTCAGTATTGCACTGATATGAATATGTAAACCATGAATTAGTGCGGGCACAGATGTATCTTTCAGTGATATAGTGAATTTGAAATCGAGCTTCTGGTATTTACCAGATCTGTATCCATTGAAAGCCGTTGTTTATACAGAATTGGGACTAATTGGTCCCATTGCTGTGGAGTCTGATGGATTTAATCCAAAGCCCATTGTAACCAAGCTATTTTGTGAGATAATGTCAATTTCGCTTGAACTGGTGTTCGTCTGGAATACAGATGACCTTCATGCAGCTGTCAGTAAACAATTTGTTGCGATATTACTATTCCTGATGAAGTCTAAGCACTCGAAGAAAACTGATGGTTTAAACTCGTCTGATAACATCGAGTGTGTAGACGCAGACAATGGTTCTCTCGAACGGTTGTAACCCTGGGAAGTCTACAATCAAGTCTTTGTGACACTGTATGTTCATTTTGATAGCGACTCCACAAGCGGCTGATAATTGAACTATTGACTTTTAAGACTAGGGCGAGCTCCGATGGTCGTTCCCCACAAAGGATCTGCCCAATCGCATACAAGCTATGTTTTCACTCACATGCTATCGACGACACATTTTCAGAAATTTGGAACTAAGAAAGGAAAAAAATGAACATCGAACAATCGGAACATCCAATGCAACGAAAGGAATAGCAACTGTTGGAATGAAACTGTTTTTATATCAATTGCTTTACGTGGCATTATGAGTGGTTACGCAAATATTTTTCGCTGCGGAACTGCTTCCTCGTTTAACTACAAGTATGATATACACATTTTGTTCTTTTTGTCCTTTCTTTTTTTTTTTCGCTATGCTAATTTTACTGTTTGTTGCTTATTTGTTGAGACAAAGTATGACGTGTTAAAATTGTAGATGATCGTGAGGATCATACATGTACTTTAAATTTGCTGTATAATGTATCGAAGTAAATTTGTATAACCTTGAGATTTTGTCACATGGCACACACTGTCATTAAATTAGAACTAAATGTGCGTGCTTATATTAAATTCTTGCTTCCAAATGGTCAGAGAGATAATCGAAAAATTTTCTCATGTAATAAAATTTTATAGAAAATAAGAGGCCGCTAATGTGTTATCAAAGCTTAGGTTTTTATATATTTAGGTATATATTTCATGTAATCTAAATCATTGTTGAACGAGTTTTGTCGCTTTGGGTAAGTAAAATATTATATACAATACAAGGGTTATATATATAAAAAGATCGTTTTGTGATAAATAATATTTAAATGTTTTACTGATACCCCCTAAATTTCTTTAAATACTATACAATGTTGTGCTTTGAAATATTTTTTTAAACATCATGAAGATTGATTTTATTTTTGTTCCAGCAAAAGAACACAATTTAAGTTCAGTAAAAGTAGCAATAGCAGGAGGAAGTGTTGTGAAACCTCAAGCATACGACTTCATGTATAATAAAATTAAGAAGGATATTTTATTTAGCACGACTTATGGTAAGAATTTAAATGTTGTGCATTTGTACCAATTTAAAATATGGATTTAATGTATATAATATTTTTTTGTTTGTGTAAATTCTTACATTCCAAGTTATTTGTAATCAATTTTCTACTTTTCAAATCTTTCTGTAAGATACAAGAAGTAATTCAAACAAGTATTAAAAATTTAAATATTACTTTTTAAATATTCTTTTATTTTATAGATAACATATTAAGCTGTCATAATTTTAACTTGAATTTATTCTGTTTGGAATTATTTGACGGCTAAAATGTTTGATTATATTATAAAAACGCGTATATTTGTTTTTCGATTTTTATTAGCAAATGAAAAAGATGAACCAAAAACGGAACTGAATTAAATTGATAGAATGGTTATTGTGGGAATAAATCGTAATGATTAAAACGTATACAAGAAATTTGCTTTCGTTAGACTATTTAATTGCTTCTATAGTTTCATTTTCATTGCCAAAGAAAGAGAATTACAAGCATGTAATTACAATAATATAAAATGTTTCATGTAAAATATAATGTTAAGAAACATTTATCATTATCTATTCTGGAGATTTTAATTCAATTTTCGTGTATTGATTTTTCACTCAAAGTTGATGTATGTATTGATTTCTGGTTTGAATAATTTTTCCCGTTGGGTAGGCTATAAAAAGTATATTGCCGATTTTACTCGTACTTTCTGGTGTAAGTTTGATAGATTCTTGCACCTTCTACTTTTATGGTGACTTTTTTTATAATACAAAATAATATATATTTGATTTATGGTCCACTACTTATGTTTCTACTTTAAAATATTTTGAATATTCTGCAAACACGACAACAGATTGTTCTTGTAGTTAAATATTGTATTTATTGAAATAGAAATTAGCGCAATTGACTAGTACTTGTTCAATATAATATCATACGGGATCCATATGCTTATCAAATCATAATCATTATCAACCAACAAAGGCTTCATATACCTTATAATGTTACTTTTTTATATTTTCACATTTTGGGATAACTTTGAATTCAGTTGAATTTAATAATGGGTGTTTTTTAGAGGTATAGAAATTTAAATTGCAATAAAACAACGATGCATTATTCGATCGACATGAATTTTTTTTATTCGAAAGATAATCTTGTGGCATTACATTTTAAATATGATTTCTGGCATATGACTGCCACGGCTGGCTCGGATGTAGTCCAATCTGGACGTCCAATTTTCGATGACTTTTTCCAACATTTGTGGCCGTATATCGGCAATAACACGGCGAATATTGTCTTCCAAATGGTCAAGGGTTTGTGGCTTATCCGCATAGACCAATGACTTTACATAGCCCCACAGAAAATAGTCTAGCGGTGTTAAATCACAAGATTTTGGAGGCCAATTCACAGGTCCAAAACGTGAAATTAGGCGTTCACCAAACGTGTCTTTCAATAAATCGATTGTGGCACGAGCTGTGTGTCATGTTGCGCCGTCTTGTTGGACCCACAGCTCCTGGAAATCATGATTGTTCAATTCAGGAATGAAAAAGTTAGTAATCATGGCTCTATACCGATCACCATTGACTGTAACGTTGTGGCCTTCATCGTTTTTGAAGAAGGATTCCACCAGCCCATAAGGCGCACCAAACAGTCAGTTTTTCTGGATGTAACGGTGTTTCGACATACACTTGGGGATTAGCTTCACTCCAAATGCGGCAGTTTTGTTTGTTGACGTAGCCATTCAACCAGAAGGTGCGCTTCATCGCTAAACAAAATTCGCTTTTGAAAATAGACCATTATTTTCGAAATAAAATTGCACAATTTGAAAGCGTTGTTCAGGCGTGAGTCTATTCATGATGAATTGCCAAACCAAACTGAGAATAAATCACTTGACAGCTGTTAAATCGGTTGCCATCTTGGAAAGTAATGCCAACTTAAACTTCTATACTTGAAAAAAAACACTCTGTACAATAAAGTTTAAAAATAAATAAATTTTGCATTTTTTCCTGGTTCTAAGTCAGGGGTACCCAACTTTTTTTTCCAGTGGGCCACATACATATGTCAACTATTACTCGCGGGCCGCAACGTGAGGATTAATTTTAGGGAGAGGGTCTCTATAAGATCAAGGATATTTAAATGCGGAAAATTAATCAAATATTAAAACTCATAATTTTGGATTTTATTTTCAAACTATATCAAACTCAACTTCCAAAAGAGAGGTTTTGTGCATTTTTTACCCAGTTCAGGAATAATTTCAAATTCTTTTCATCAGTGATCCCAAGGGACCCCCTTTACAGGCGTAGCCAGCTGTGACGGGGCCCTGTATCAAAGTTCCTTCGGAGCCCTTTTATAGATATGGGAACCTTATTAATGGGATTGTAGTTGGGGGAGCCCCGTATCATTGTTACGGCGGTAGTTACGCCCCTTCTCCCTTCAAATATTTTGTTCCTGTTGCCCAGACTTTTTAAAGAAAGCCAATTTATCTCGTCTTGAAAAAGATCTCCAAGAAAAAGAACAATTGAAAGATTTGTGCTTAGTGGTATAGTTACGAAGAAAATAATATTTTCCAATGTAACATTTTCACTACAAGTTCAACTAGTTGTTGATCCCTGTTTGTTTTTCTCAACGAAATAGTCAAGATCCCAATCGTCTTGAAAGAACATATATTCATTCCAGATTTTTCGTATGGGAGATATGAGGGTTAATTAAAAATTAATTTCCTTCATAAAATAGTCGCTACTCCACTGTTACTTGTTATCTCTAACTGTAACAATTATTAATAGAAAAAATTTATCTCGCTGTTCGTATCAGCACGGCTTCGATAGCAAAACTAATATGTGCAATTGCTTGATTGAAAGAATTCCTCACTAAATTTTTAATGCATATTTCTTAAATGCACAGGTGTAAGAAATGAAGAGAATTTGCAGACTTGATTGATTATCTCTAGAACTACTATACCGATTTTAATGAAGTTTGATACGTACATATATTGATATAATAAAAACAAATAACCACTCAGACAATTGCATGCATGATCGTGCGTAACATTCATTGGAGTTGGAAGGTATGAAACAGCAGTTGCAGAATAAACAAAAGAAATGGGTTAATAGGGGATATGGTCCCCTCTTACAGCTATACAGGCCTCGTAGCAGGATGTCATACTTGAAAGAAGGCAGTTTATCAGTTCTTGTGTGGCAATTTGATCCACTCGTTTAGCAGCGCCGTTTTCATTTCCTGGATGGTTCGCGGAGGGGGGTTGCGAGTTGCAATTGCCCTCCCCAGTGCGTCTGAGACGTTGAGGTCTGATGACCTGGCTTGCCAATCCATACGTGGAATATCCTCACTCTCTAAAAATTCGTTGACCAGAAGAACTCTATACCGTCTCGCGTCATCGTCCATTAAAATAAACTTGGGGCCACATGCACCCCTGGAAAAGTGAATATGGGGCTCCAAGACCTGATCCCTATTCCTCACAACAATCACAGAGCCTCTTTCAAAGACATGGAGAGGTGTACGGCCATCCAACATGATACCTGCTCAGATCATTAAACCTCCTCCACCATAAGTGTCGATTTCGAGGACATTAGAAGGTAAGTAGTGGGTCCCTGGTTCTCTCCATATGAACGTATGGCGAGAATCGGCCTTTAGGGTTAAATGGTACTCATCGGTGAACGGAATGGTTGCCCATTGATCCATATCCCAATCTCTATGCTGTCTGTACCATGCTAAGCGGACTCTCCTGTTCATAGACGTGAGTGGGACGCAAACAGCAGGTCTTCTGGCAAAAAACCTCTCATAAAGTCTTTTTGAAACAGCCACCCTTAAAACATGTGTTGCTGCAGCTGCATACAAGTAATGAGAGAGCTGAGAAGCTGTAGTCTCCCTGTTACGCCTCGCTATAATCGACAAATGGCGATCTTCTGTGGCCGTCGTGGCTCTTGGGCGACCTTGCCCAGGTTTTCTCTCGATGGATTTAGTGTCCTGGAACTGTTTTTGTAAGTTACACATGATATTATATAAATTGAACTCTATACAAATCTGAACTTGAGATTGGCCTGCTTCTAGACTCCCTACAATTTTCCACCTCATTTCATCATCTAAACGTTGGTGGCTACTCATATTTACTGCTACAATTTGAATTGAATCGATTGCTTCAAAATAACACCAAGAAATTCGCCAAGGTGTGCTGGCGAACGAAATACGTTTTAACTTACGCTCGCTTATGAATCCTGTTTTTCTGCCAGCTCAGTCTAACACACATGCACGCTAGCGTGTTTGCCGTAAAGGACTTGCATTTTTATTTAGAAGAAGTGTTTTTTTCATTCAGTTCAGCCATTTTCATGCAAATTCTCTCGATTTATTTCATCAGTGTAATTCAGTGTTTCTCAAACTGTGGGGCGCGCCCCCCTGGGGGGGCGCGATAAACGTACAAGGGGGGCGCGAGCATATCGAAAATAAAAGATTAAAAAAAATTATTTACTGGAATGAAGTAAAACAAAATACTTTCTGACATAATAAAAAAATGCACATTTACACTGATATAATTTATATATCTGCGATATCACGTCATAAAAAATTAAAGCTTCTACTTCTATTACGGTTTCTTTTCAAACCAAAATGAGAAAAAACAAAACTCAGACCCATAATCGAAAAAAAATTTTAGGAAGATAAAAAATTCATCACTGTAATATTATTGTCATCAGCTGTAGGCTGCAGAATGTAGTTGCTGCGGTTTGACCTTCGAACTTACTTGTATGGTTAGCTACCTCGCTGTTCTTATGTATTTGTTTTTTTTCATTTTGGGAACTTGCAAATAAACTATTTCTGCTGCGATTTTTTCCTTGTAAAATATTTTTATGATTTTTGGAAAAGCACAGAGAGCTCTTTGAAGGATTACTTGGCTAAGATTTATTTCTATGAGTTATTCCCAAGCATATAAAAAAGCAAAATGAAAAACGTTTTACATAATTTTTTTTCAACATCCATATTGTAATAAATACACTTTTATTCCGGAGCTGTCACGCCGAGCACAGAGTGCACGAAATCGGTAATTCTGGCAAAACTGTTTAATTGTTACCAATGTCTCTGACACTATCCTCCTGTTTGACAGTCTTACGTGTGAACTAAAATGTATTTGTCACATATCTCCCTCTTTTTTGGGAGTGACAAACGTTTTTTTAAAATCTTTAGGTACTTGTTTTGACTGAGTTCCCGGTGTGATAACTTTTTTTCCGAAATATTTTCTGTGTTCTTGAAGTACGTGAGTATATTTTCTCTTAATTAAATTATTCACTGGAATTACGATTTTTATTGTGTACTATAAAAATAATTATAAAAAAAAAGATTGGGGCGGCTCAATAACCCCACTCGACCATTAGTATCAAGTGCGTGCCTAGTCCAGGTTTAAAATATGTTAAGACTTTAAATATTGAAAATAATACAATTATTTCTCATCGGAATTTTATATTATTGTTCATTATTCAACATCAACTCTAAATGCTAATTCTGTGAGGCTTAAAATTACAGTTCGCTTAAAACTAATTATAATTTGAGCAATGATTTAAAAAAATCATTTTACATTTTTGTAAACATTGTTGCGCACTTGGCTTTACTCTCCTTAAAATTCAGCGATTATATCAATATTGTTTTATTTTCTTATAAATGAACTCGTGCAAATAGCCTGTACTTCAGCCGGTATACTTTTAATGTATCAGTGCTGCACAGAGTATTTTATAACTAATTAATTAATGCTAAATTAAGAACAAGTTTAATAAGTATTAGCGACTTCCATGGGCTTGTCTTACAGAGCAAATTTTTCAAAGGAATGCTTATGATTAGAAATTGACCCACTGAGTTCTTTCTAAAAAAAGCTGATATCTATATTTTGTCTTCTAAGCAACCACTGCATTTTGCAATATGTTCCAATTTAAAAATTAGAGAAAGAAAAAATAACATAATAGTTATCCTATTACTTAATATATTTTTTTTTTTTTTTGCTTAAAAGCAACATACACAAAATTTAATACTTATGTCATGAATTTGTACGGTATATAATTAAGATTATTGCTTTAGCGTAAAAAAAAAATGCATTATTATTGCATTCAGTACATTATTAATGTATAAGGGGGGCGCGATAAAAATTGTGATTGATAAGGGGGGCGCCACTATTGAAAGTTTGAGAAGCACTGGTGTAATTGATTTGGTTAGGGCAACGAGCCATGATTGGATACTCAGAAAGGTCATGTGGGCTACATGTGTCCCACTGGCCGCAGGTTGAATATCGCTGTTCTAAGCGCTTTTTGTATCTCAACGAAGCATACTTTACGGATTTTAAGATACATTTGAAGATGGCAGAAATTTTACAAAAATATATACACTCATGTCCATAAATGAAGGATAATGAAGTTCAGGCAAAGAAAGAGACAGAAGCAAAACAAATTTGACTTATTTGTAAAGTCTATTTATTAAACAAAAGGTAAAGAGCAAAAAAGATGCTATATGTTTCACATAATTAATAAAAATTGCGATTTTTACTCCCTGGAGCAAATTTCAAAAAAGAACCTATTTACAAGAAACAGTATAACATGGCTAGTATTATGATTAATACGGATTATGTCTCCCGGATGATGCAATACAGGCCTTACAACGTCTAGGCATGCTGAGTATCAAATTATCAATCGGATCTTGAGGAATATTACACCACTCATCAAGCAATGCCCTGAGAAGTTCCGGTAGACAGATGGGAGGGGGTTGACGGGCTGCAATTTGTCAACCAAGTATATACCACACATGCTCTATTGGATTCAAGTCCGGTGAGTATGCTGGCCTATCCATACGGGTGATATTTTCCGATTAAAGGCATTCGTCTACAATGTTTGCACGATGAGGGTGGGCGCTGTCATCCATAAACAGAAATTCAGTACCCATGGCGCCCCGAAACAAGCGTACATGCTGTTCCAGAATGACATCCCGATAGATGTGGCCTGTCATCGTTACACTCTGAACATGCAGGTCAGTTCTGGAACCAAGAATAATCCCTCCCCAAATGAGCCATCCTGCACCACCGTAACGGTGTCGTTCAATGAGGTTCTCTTGGTGGTAACGGGCACCTGGATTTCTCCATATTAAAGTCCGGCGAGAATCAGACTGCAAACTAAACCTGGACTCGTCGGAAAACATCACACAAGACCACTGTTGTGGTGTCCACAATGCATGCTCTCTACTCCAGGTTAATTGCAGGCGACAGTGAGTTGCGGTAAGTAGAACACATCTGACAGGCTTACGAGCATATAGACCAATGTGTCCTAAGCGTCTGTACACGGTCTGCCTTGAAACTGTCGTACCGGTAGCTGAAGAGAGCTGACGAGACAGGTCTGATGCTGTGCTCCGTCTGTTGCTTTTCGCAGTAACTGCCAAATACCTGTCCTCTTTCGGCATTGTAACTCGGGGGTGACCCGTGCTGTAACATCTACTCACATTACCAGCATCTTAGAATCGTTGCCAAAGACTGGAGATGACACTCTGGGCGATTCCTAGTTCCTCGGATACTTCCAACTGGGTACGTCCAATAGTTCTACCACTTAAGAAATCATCCGAATGCTTCCTTTGTGCCATAACTATGCGGTTATTGCACTGGAAGGCTTTTAAAGTACTTGTGAACAATTTTACTTCTTTGCCACCATTCCTTATATACTCCTCTCGTCATTGTGACGTACTATCCGCGCCATCTGGTGGTTTTCTGTACTTTGCATATTCTGCAAGATGTGTGTGATAATTCTACAGGTGAAATTTTTATTTTAGAGTTCAATTTCTGTGTCATTCTGAATTATCCTTAATTTATGGACATGAGTGTAAAATAACATAATACTTTTAACAAATTGCGTGTGAGGAAACCCAGCCAATATGACTCCAATTATTTGAATATTAAATTCTAATCGACGTACATACGAAAAGAAATATTATAGAAGATTATTTAAAGTAGTGAGAAAAAGAACTAGGTATATAAACAAGCTTTACAAGTTTCTAGATACGGAGCTCGGAGCAGTGTCTCTATATAGCTGGAACCCAGGTAATGTCCCTGTCTCTTATCACAATGAACGAATATGAAGTGATTTGCTTTATAGGTCCTTTATATAGCCTCATAAAAATTTGTAGAAGGGATGATCCTAGAACCTTCTCGTTGATTTCTTCGTGGTATCGTATTTTTTACCAAATGTTTCTCCAAAGGTAATAAAGTCGTCGATCTGGTAACTCTGTTGCACATTCTGTGATTTCTATAATCTCATTATTTAAGTTCCCACTTGGAAGCGAACTTCACTAGTAAAACCTAATTTTCACACGAAGAAAGCACCACTCCAGGGAATATTGCGTGGAGAGTCTCAATATTATGTTGCATTAAAATAAGAAAAAGGTGTTTTGATGTGGAGTACCAGAGATTTTAAGAATAATACTTTAAAAATAGATCGCAATAAATAGTCACAGATGAATTACGTGCGCTGTACTGAAAAATAATATGTTTACGCGGATATCGAATAAAAATGAAATTTTATTTTACATTAATAGAAATATTACACATAAATAGTACGTCTAAGATAAATAGTATAATAAATATATAGAGAGAGAGAACACATAAATATCTCATTCATTGGGAGGAATGAGATATTTTCTAAGAATGTCGAGTAATAAAAAAGATTTTATAAGGTAAATATTTATACTTTACTCATAATCTCAAAAGTATTTGTAAGGTTACTATTAGTACAAGATCTTTTTTTTAAAAGTAAAATGTAATGTATTTTTTATGTAGGCTGTACAGAATTAATTGGAACATGCCTAAATATGGAACCATCACTACCTATTTATAGAGGAGAAAGTCCAGTTCCAGCATTAGGTATAGATATACAGTGCGTAGACGAATCAGGTACGATAGCTCTTTTCATTGCCTGGGCCTAAAACTAACAAGAAAAAGTTGATTAACTACATTATGTATTTAGGACAGAATTAAACAAAAAATGTTTACTAGAGATTATAGTTAAAGTCTCTCAATTTCAAAATGCAGTTAAAAAATCACTTGTCAAAATTATTTCAAATTTGAACCGAAATACTTGAAGAAAGAAGAACGGTATGGAATAAGAAAAAAGTTTCGAAGTGTATTAATAGATGGCGCTGTTGCCACAGCATAACGTTCATGTTAATAGACATTCATGTGTAAAGCACTTTAAACTTGTTATAAAAACTCAGGGTGTGGGGCCTTTTCTCTCCTATTAATTTACAGGAGTTTTCTGTCGTGCATTTTATGCCGTTTTTGGCCCAAAGATAATTTTCACCAATTTTTCCCATCAAGTGTGGTATGATGTAATCTCGGTGGACAGGACTTTCACTAACAGTGCCACATCTGTTGAATGATTTAGAAGCCATTTATTCTCCAAAAAAAACGAAACAATCATAAACATTGAGCAGTATCGTTGGTTTAATGTGCAAATCATGCCAAAGCCGTCGTAATTCGATTAAAAATGTCACTTGCAGCCGAATCCTCTTTCGCAATGCCGTTCACAGTGCCATCTATTGATAGACTTCGAAACTTTTTCTTGTACCATACTGTTTATCCTTCTTCAAGCATATATATATATATATATATATATATATATATATATATATATATATATATATATATATATATATATATTGAAAACAATTATAAAATCCCCGTGTACCACAATGTATCACGCAGGGATCAAAGAAGTAAGTGAGAATCACACATTACAAAGAAAAGAAGGAAAAAATATTTGAGGTTTTGAAGGATTACGAATATTTACAACAAATGCACAGAACTTTTTAAATCTGTGGGAGAGTATGCTTAATGAACGAGGCAATGGTTAAGGATTATTAGATGCTTTTATTCACATGTTTCAGTAACTGCTCTCGGAGGGACGCGTGTGCTGCCTGGGAAGTGTGAAGTCGGATTGAATGCACGGGGTCGCTATAGTTGAAAAGCTAACGTATGCGCAGATTGCATCGTAAATGCTTGCGCGAGTAAGTACTACTCGCAATTGCTGGAGGTCTCGCGCACGCGCAGATTGCAATGAGAAGCTTACGAGTATGAGGAATTGAGAAACTCTACAAAACCATTTCTGGTGGACAGAGGTTGGTGAAAAAATTCGGCCAATTTATATTAAGTGTCCTGAAAGCCTATCTTAGGACCTTTCTCTCTCGGACATACTTGGAACACAGAAGGAGCACATGTGTTCTACATTTTCCTCGCCACAAATATTACAATCACAGGAAGATGACGGGACTAAATTAAATTTGTTCAAGTCGCTTTTAAAGTTACCATGCTTAGTGAGAAACTGAGTTATTTTGTAATTAGCATAAAAATGATGGCATGACAGTCTCTTATTGACGGTTGGAAAAAGTTTCGTTGATAAGCTCCCTTTATTTGAAATGATATATTCTTGGTTCCAAAACTTCAACATTTTTTCTTTCGTTATTTCTAAGCATATTCAATTCAATTTTGAAGTTCTGACGAGAAGCTCCTTTTTACAGCATTTTGAAAGTGGGACTTTAGTTATAAACCCTTTGTATTTATAAAAACGTAGCGTTTTTTGACTGAAGCACATTTCAACAAAACAAAAATCACTGCATTTATAAGCGAAACACTGATATTAGTTTTAGATTGTACCTCTGAGTTAATCTTCTTTAAAGAAAACAAGTTTAGTTAAATGGTATTTTGAAGTTTAGTATTTTATTGTTTTTTATTATTTAATGATATTTTTTTTAAAAAAAGAAAAATGTATAATTTTTTTTTAAAAAAGCTCAATTTAAGGGTGGAAAAATATCCATTTACTAAAAACTTTTATTTGCGTTCGTTTTTTTTTCTAAGCTCTTTTCTCTGAAATAAAAGTAAATGATCTTAAATAAGGATTTAAAATATTGAATAAACTATAATTGACAAAATTCTATAGTTTTTACATGATCTAGGAAATTTAATAAAACCAACTTTCTCTCATATATATTGTGAAATGTCATCTATTCTACTCTACAGGTAAACCGATTGAAGGTGAATACGGAGAACTAGTCATTGCGAAGCCTTCGCCTATTTTATTATTGGGACTGTGGAAAGATGAAGACGGGTCGCTCTGTCAAAAAACCTACTACAGTAAATTTTCAGGTAATCTAAGCCTAATGCAGCTTCTAATTACATTGCTCTAATATACAACCAATTACTATTCAATATGAAAAAATGAAAACACAACTGTTAACTTTATACAGCTAATAAATAAAATTGGTTTAACTTTCTCTAGAAATTATCAGATGCATAAAATACAGACCAACAATAAGTTATCTTTTGGTTTAATTTATATGAAAATGCGTGGTAAATTGATTGATGATTAAAATAAAAAATTAATGTTAAAAATGTATTGAATATATTTCACTTTCAGCAATTTTTAAATGAATTTATAAACTATTTTTAGAATTTTGTCTTATTAACCTAAGTATTTTAATAAGGTCCCAAAAATGTGAATATGTTTTGAATATCCCATTAAGAAAAATTTTGGCCGGGTAAAAGACTATTGCGAATTCGACAGTTTCTTTATTAGAATACACAGTTATTTTTTCCCTTAAAATTATATAACTTTAAGGAGAGGGGGGAGTGGAGCCCCCTGATTGGTTTGATAATAGATTAAAAGTTTTCGTCAATTTGATGGAACAGATTTTCAGTGGATTATGTACGTACTAAAAATTACAAGGGATATATTATACGTTTGCCAAAATTTATTGGGTTTTTGGTAATATATATATATATTATCCTTTTTCTCTTGAATAGCATTTAAAAAATTATCAAATTTGAGTATTCGAGAAATTTTTGAGAAAGTAATTTTGATTCGTTTTCGGCCATTGAATTCAGTAATTAATACAAATATTTCTCAGAATTTTTAATTAATAACTTTCGTACAAGAAATATTTAACAAAATAAGTTTGATGCGTTCTGTGTACTTGTAATTAAGGTAAGAATTCAAATAAAATGTGTTCTTCCAGGAAAATTTGCTTTGGGAGATTTTGCTATCATTAATCCTATAACGAAAGGCTTTGTTATATGTGGAAGAAGGTAAAAAATAATATTTTTAATCTAAAATTTGTGGAACATGATATATATGTGGATTCTTTTTAAAAAATAAATATATCTTGCTTTTATATAACTTTTAGTAACTGTAAAATCCGGATTTTAACGCGCAATTTTAATACAAAAAATAAGATCAAAATTTAAAAATACGCGTCGTTGTTAGCTCATCGTTTCCGAAGGGATGGAAAGAAAGTTGCCAGAGCTTGAGCTCAGACTTCTACGAGATAGATGGCGACACCACCTATCTCTACCCCTCCACGACTTAGACATGGGCTGGAGGGGAGGGAAATATATTCTCCAGCCCCCTGCACCTGTGGTTTCTGCTGCGACCGTCCACAAGACTTTCTAACCCACTGATTTAACCAGCACGTACTCCTTGTGTACTCGGAGGGTAATTGGTGGCATCTGGCATCGAACCCAGGCTCTCTAGTTTGGAGCTCGATGCTCTAGACACTAGGCTACCCACAGCCCTAAGAATGCACGTCATATGCCGGGTATAAAAACGATAGCTTTAAAAACAACAAAAGGGATAAGCATAAAAAAAAAATTACTTCTACACATATCGAAGCACTGTTTAAATAGAAGAAATGACATGCCTTATATATATATATATGAACTAAAAGAGTTATAGTTCTAGAAGTTCACAATTTTTTTAAAAGTCTAGAAAAATATTTCGAATAAATGGCATATAAGCAAACATAAGAGCATTGTACAGTAACATTTTAGATTTCTTCATAAAAAAGGGGGTGTTATGCGGCGAATATACCTAAAAATTAAAAAATGCAGTCTGAAAATATAGGTGCACGTTATACACCGGATTTTACGGTATATAAATTTTATTTTATCTAAAGCTATAGGATTGTTAACATATATATTTGAAACATATCTCCTTATGTAACTTTTAGAATAAGTTCTTATGCTATTTTTATTCGTATTTTTAAAAGAACATATTCATAATTTTTTCTTACGAAAATAAAATAGATAATTTATATTAACTGGCATACGACTGCTTATTTAGATTTTAAGAATTAGATAAAATTATTAAATCAAGTGATATTATTGCATTTATAGTTTTCAGTTTGATCAAAGTTTTGATCCAACTGACCAACTTGATTTTTTTGATTGAGTACTTTGAACAATATTTGTATGAATAAGAAAACATGAGGAATAAGTAAACAGCTTTCTATAACATATGCCATTCAAATAAATTTTGTTTTATTTATTTGTTTAATACATAAATAACTTATCATTGTGTGTACAGGAAGCAACGTTAGAAAATAAATTTATTAAAAATTGTCATAGATATAAATTTGTGCATACATTTTAAATTTCATATATATATATAACAAATTTTAGTGATGACACCTTGAAGCAACGAGGTACAAGATTTGGTAGCTCAGAAATTTACCATGTAGGTAAGTATAAAAAAAATTACTGCTTATATTATAAAATAGACACTTAAACTTAAAAAAATATTAAAACTTTTGGACAAAATTGTGAATTACGCTTATAATTATTTAAATTTGCAAATTTCATCATATCAGAAACTAAAAAAAAGTGTATCGTGAAATAAATAAAAATATTATAATAAAAATTTCATTTTTAAAATCTAACTTTTAAAAAACCTTAACTAAATGAACATTAAATATATATCCCTCAACAAATAAAATGTATATACGAAGTCTGTCAAGAATAATGTCATTTATCTCTGTAGTTCGTTTAACCTAGAGTCTAAATATTTTTAAATGCATTTGACGCAGAAATTAAAGTGAACAAAAACTGAACTATGTGAATTCTAATTCCAACCTTTTTTCTTGTTTTAAGTTCCCTTGTAGCCATTCCTTCTCGTAATATATCTTTCCCCATTTAAACAAACATCTATATCCACTCATTGGCATAACAAATTGCGCTCAAAGAAATAAGAGTGATTGGTACGAAGTTTGGCATGATGGGACGTGTTAAGCAGATATCTAAATGATTAGAATTGTAGCGTGCCCTTTGCGTAATGCCACCAGAGAGCATTGAACTTCATTCTCCTCAGATGGAGTATAAAACCGGCATGCATAGCGTTTTGGCGTGTATTAATCCGACTACTGGCGACAACTTTTTTTTTGGAAAAAATGGAGATATGGGGTTTTTTTGTGATTTTTAGATTTATTTAGTATGTTTTTAAAGAAAAAATCGTACAATTGAAAATAGAAAAAAAATTATTATTATTAAAATGGGAAAAAACTGTTGAAAATGTACAAAAAATTACATAAACGGGGCCCGCTCTGTACAAAAATGTTTTGAACAAATTTTCAATTTTTCAGTTTTAATGTGTTACTTCGTTATTCATGTTTGAAATGTTTTTCAGGCTAATAGATAGTTTAATTTTTACAAAAACTAGAACACTCTATCTTAGTGACTATACGAAATTGCTTAAAAAACAGTGATTATATTCACATAAATGATTGTAAATTTTGAAATAAAACAGTGATTGATAAATCTGAAGATCAAAACACTTCTACGGTTATACGAAACATTCACAAAAAAATTCAGCACATTATTTTCAAAACTTTTTGAGCAATCGCTGTCCCCGTTTGAGTTTTTCGAAAAAAAAACCCATTTCGAGTAAAACGCATTTTAAAGTTTGACATCTTGTGAAAAGTTATGGCATCTTATTTTATTAAAACACTTGTAGTTTTAGTTTTAGTGAATGGACATTAAAAAGCTTGGTATTTTTATTAAGCTAATAAAAATGATCTATGAAATAAAATCATAAAAAAATTTGTCAAATTTTGGAAAAAAATCATGATTTTAGGGTAGTCGGATACCTTAAATCTGTTGGAAAGGGAAGAGTTTTAACCAGAGATGCCAATACGTCACCATTGGAGACAATATGAGCACTTATCAGAGTTATAGAGAGGAAAAATTATACAGATGATGGCAACCGGGCGGTCAGCTTGGCGAGTAGTTCGCCCCCTAGGCTATTCTGACTATGCTGTAAGGAGGAGACCTTAAGAGAGAAGTCTGTTACACGGTGACAAGGCTAAGAACGTCCTGGAAAGACCAGTAGTAGAGAAGATCGTCACATCGCACGAATTTTACGCATAGCGCCAATTGTCTCATTGATCGCCTTCCATACGCAGGCAAAAATTTACTACGGGCCTCTCTGTTAGTCCGTACCATCGCAATGCACCTGGTTGAAAGACAGTTGCTAATACGACTCCCATTACGTGTATTGCCATTGTCACCCTCTTACCGTCACCTCCGTTTGGAGTGGTGTCACACTTTAAGGAACCGAATCCCCTCAGAGGGCTCACTTTCTTTAAGTGAGTACGGATGTCACAATCCCGAGGTGCCCTAGTGATCTTTTTCTTTTCCCAAGGGGTTTACTATCATTGGTAAACACGGGCTTCACGAATCTGGGGTACCCTAGTGATCTTTCCCTATTTTCGACCCTCCTTGTCATTCAATTTATCCTTTCTTTTTTTTCCCGTCTAGATCACAGATTTTCACAATGTTTGGCGCAGTATAGCCAGATTTGGCTCTTGCGCCAAAAAACCCCAAAGTCACTAACTTAAGGAACCGAATTTCATCAAGTCGTTTCCAGATTCAGTTTGTCCAGTGATGACAATCGTGTATGTGTGTGGAGGCCCCGTAGTGAACGTTTCAATCCTACTTTCGCTGTACAGCTGCACATTTCTCCCGAAACTTGAATGAATGTGTTGTGTGTCATCGCATATGACTCACGGTCACCCTAAATTTGGATCCACGGTGCTATGTCAGCCCAGAGGTACGTCCATGACATTATTTCGACACATGTGTCACCACTCATGGCAGGACTTCCAGGAGCTATTTTCCAACAAGGGAATGCTTGCCCACATACAGCAAGGATTTCACATGATTACATCCTTTACATTCCATCCTTCTCTGGCCTGCTAGATGTCCAGATTTGTCACAGATCGTGCAAATCTGAAATTGCTTAGGTCGGTAAGCTGGACAGCCTACGAATTTGGTCGAACTCAATGCCAACTGTATCACATCATGCATCCATACTAGAGATGAACAAAAAGGGTACTAAAATTTCCACTCATTTGTAATTTTTTCTACAATAAATAACCATCTTGCTCTGATTTTGTAACCACTTACTTATATTAACATTGTACTTACCTATGCAAAACTTCATTTTATTATATATCTCTTTTTTGGTGCGCAAAACTTTTAGCAATGATGTATTACTCCTGATTCATAAGTAATGTTGATAAACTTCCAGAAATTTTTTTTCTTATTTTTACCTCCATTCGAGTAGATTATTAGTTCATTTAAAACTTGTAGTTGAGCAAACGTAGATTTTAGATCCCACAGAAATCCAACAAATATTTACGAAATACTTGGGGTATGATACGTATTACTTGTTCGCATGATAATTAACGAAATAAAATGTATTTAATTACTGTATAATCCGGTGTATAAATCACACTTTTAACACAAAAAGTAAGATTGAAATTTACTCTGGTATGCGCCTTCTATGTCGGATTTAAAAACGAGCTCTAAAAGTACAGCAAGGATGGAAATAAAAAAAAACATGACTACATCTATCTTAATACATCTATCTCTGAACTTTTATTATTGGGTATATACTCTCATCTATAGCAAATAATCAGCTTCTGTTCCGTTTAGATTGTGTTATATCTTTAAATGAATTTTTAATTGTTTCAGAGGTTTAATCTTACCTTCTCCATGCTTTTACTTACCATATTCCTACTTCTTCAATGGCATGACGTATTTGCATGACTCCTTTTATGTGAATGTTCAAAACCTTTTTTTCTTTCATTTTAAGGTTGTAGTTTTAGAAGTATATCATTGTTCAAAATGCTGGTGCAATACTTGTAATATATAACTTCAATAGATAAAAGTACAGCCCAGGAACATCTCAAGGCTTTTCATAAAAAAAAAGAAATAAAAAAAAGTTATAAATAAATTTTTAAAAAATGGTCTGCATTAAATGGTGAATATACCTAAAAGTTTTCCCCGTATTTTTGTATTTAAATTAAATGTATTGGAAATTTTATTTACAGAATCGATGCTTCAACTCAGTACGCGATATATTTAGATGAATAAATTAATAAAAAATTCATATTCATAAATAAAATTCTCTAATAAAACTTCAACAATCCTTTTATGTAGTAACTAAAATATTAATTAAATAAGATCATCGAGGCTCTGTAAGCACGTAAGGAGACCGGTTTCCTCCTTCTGCGGGGTACAAGGTGTGATACACACACAAAAAAAACGAGATTAAGTGTGTAGCTTGAAAAAAAAAGTGGAGTTAGCAACAACTGTTTTGGTGACGTTATCCCACATACCTCCTCTTTCTATGTGGCCAGTTTCGTGTTAATCGTCTCACCAGTTGGGAGTACTACGTCATTGAGAGAATACGTGCAACTGCATTCTGCCGAAAAAACTTTGAAACAACATCAAGTTTCTTCTGAAACTTAAGAAATCAGCCATGAAAATATTTCATATACTAACTGAGGATTATGGAGATGAAACTTTGTCAAATGCATGTGTGTTTAAATGGTATAAGTTGTTTTCAGGGGAAAGGGTCAGTGCTGTCGATTATAAACCTGCTGGGTGTCCAAGGTCAGTGATTACAGACCAAAATGTAGCCAAAATTCGTGATATGAGTGGTTTACCACTGACATCAGAGGTCAGAATGTTAATCAACACTACTACATTGAAGTACTAAAGAGACTTCGGGAAAAAAGTAGAAAAAAAGGGCAGATTGGGGAGTGGATCGCTGTTGCACCAAGACAATGAGTCCGCTCACATGTTCCTATCTGTCAAGTAGTTTCTGATCAGAAGAACATTACTATGATGAGGTATTCCCCTTATTACCCTGATTTGGCCCCATGAGACTTTTTTTTTTATATTTTCTACATTCAAATCTTGCAGAAAGGGAACCCATTTTAGCTCCGTTGAAGAGTTAAGGCAAAAATTAAAAATCTTCAAAGGGGACTTCCAAAAATTTCGTTCCATAACTCTTACCAGCAATGGCAGCACCGAATGTAAAGGTGTGTGAATGCTGAAGGGAGCTACTTTGAAGCTAATACTGTCACGGAGAACTGATTATATAAGTACAATTATTTACTGGACCTGTCTCATTTTTTTGTGTATCACACCTCATATATTCGTCTTACGTTGTGGAAAAAGTGGTTTTCTTTCTTAATTATCAATTCTATTAAGCGTATTGATAACAACAACCAAAAACACACTTACTTCTCTTTTTATAGCACAACTAATATATTAATCGTCTTATTATTTTAATTCAAATGACTGGTAGATGTATAAACACTTTTTTCTTAATTCTGCAATATAAAAACATACTGGAAACGAATCAACGACTAAAATATATTTCAGGATATAATTTAACATTCTTGAAATATAAAGGTCCAACAATTATAGTTTCAAATATTTTTCTTATAAGTCAATATAAAGAATAGCTGTAAATGATGTACATCTATGTCATTCATGTTTACTTTCAGTTGACATGTTTTATGAAGTGAGAGATAGTCTCTGCGTGTCTCAGTACAACAAAAACTTTGACGAAAGGGCCGTCCTCTTCCTGAAGATGAGACAGGGTTACCACTTTAATGCAGAACTTGTCGAAAGAATTCAAAAGGCCATCACTCAAGAGCTTACCTCTAAACATATTCCAGAAGTTATTTTAGGAACCGAGGATATTCCAGTAAGATTAATAACAACATTTTGAATTTATAAAATTATTACGTGCTCCTAAAATTTCAATTTCTTTGTTTTGCATTTTATTATTATTTTTTAATATTAAACTTTAAAAATCCCTTTTAGAATGTTTTCAAATAAAAACTTTAATTTATCTCTCTAAGTGGAAGTCGGTTTGGTGGCTTAGACGTAGAGTGCCCGTCACGCAAGCTCAAGGTTGCAGGTTCGATTCGGACTTGAGTCGATATATTTTCTGGAAGCAAAAATATTGTAGGCCCACTTGTCATATGATTAGATATAAACGATCCCTTAAAAATCCCTTTGACTCAGGTATTCTTGGCAAAAAATTAAATCTCAATAATACTTAGCATCCGATGAGAGGGTAACGAGAGCAACTATTAGATGGCGCCACCACTGAAATAGCACCCACACTTGGATGACTTGTGTTTACAAAGGCTAAATTACCACAACGCAGCCCATTAAAAAAGAAAAAAACAAGATTTCAAAATAAAGGTAACAAATGCTGCCTGAGAGTAGAATAGTTCTGTATCACACACACATATTTGTTTCAGAGAACACTGTTATTTTTTTTTAAAAAAAAATGTCAGAATGTGTGTGCTGTCCACAGTGACATTTTTTATTCAATGGGGAAAACCGGAAAATAGTTGAAAGGGTTAAGATAATTTTTATCTTACTAGAAATTTAAGTTTCTTTTTTTTAAGCTAATTTATAATTTTTTAGCTAATTGTAGCTAATTTATAGTTATTTAGGGTTTACATTTCATAATCCCGTTTCATTTTTCTTTGTATGTACATTTTTTCAAGTCTTGCATACGTGCAAACGATTTCATTATTTCTGAGAATTTTTCATTAATTCTTTCTTTTTTTATTTTTCAATTTTTAGTACAATGTAAATGGGAAAAAGATGGAAATTATTGTGAAGAACATCATCAATAAGAGACCCTACAATCCAGATAACGTCATCAACTCCGAGTGCTTAAAGAACTTCGAAGATATTCCTGATCTACAAGATTTTTAATATCATTTTATGATTCAACGAGTTTCGAATACAATTTACAGAATATCAATAAACAAAGTTTTTTTTAAAAAAAATATTTTTGCTTTATTTTTTTAAATGAATATGAAAACCTATTTGTATCGTTTTTATTTTAAAAAGTTGAAATATTATAAATGTACAAGTAAGCCTTTCATTTTCCACTTAGTATTTATTAAATGTGGTAGCGTTTCGAGCTTCCATGCCACAGATTTGGTGCTCAAATCCCGGGCTAGGAAAGATAGACTCAGCCTCTCATCCCTTCAGTGGGTCGATAAATAAGTATCAGACTTTCTTAGGAACTAAACACTGCGGGTTATTCGTCAGACTGACCGCCTAATTGTAACACCTGCTCATGCACCTCAGTGCTCAAGGTCACATTTATTGAGATGAGCACAGTAGGGCTTAACATTTATTGAATGCGAATAAAATAAATTTAAAAAAAATTACTGCATTTTTTTTTAAAAATTGGAACTAAAACAAACCAATTTTTAATAATAAAAATGTTTTAGATGTTAGACATAGAGGAAAATAAATAAAACAAATAGCTTAGTCCAGGCGTGTCCAATCCATATGACATTGTGGGCCTCATATGAAAATAATAATGCAATGGTCAATAAATGTTAATTTATTTAATTAGTGAAATATTTGTTTCGTAACTCTCTCACATACTGTGTGCAAGTCGATCTCAATGCATGCATTTACGCACCATTACTGATGCTACCGGTTTCTGTTCGTTAAGTTTGAGCAAGATTTATGTTTGATAAATTTCATTTTCGAAAAAAAATAAAGGATTCACATTTATAGAGATAACGTGATAAAATAGAAGCAATGATGATATTTATTCCCTACACTAAAAACAAAAATATTGCTCAAAGTAGTCGTATTTTGTAAAGTTTTAATGAATCTCATGGGCTTCAAAATTATTCCAGACGAGCCGTGAATTGACCAGTCTTGGTTTAGTCAAAGTAGTTCAGCGTTTTTTATTGATATGGAGGCATGTATTCTTCCAATTTTTGTACGTCAGAAATTGCTGTGTCTAATGTAGGGTTTACTACACTGCTCGTACTTCTAGTAGCTTCAAAGTATTTTATTTTTAAGAATAAATATAATGCTCGTTGATATTGCTTATGCAAATTAAAATTAATTTTAAAATACACTGTGCAGTAGTGATACGTTTATAAGTGTATTATATCAGTACAAATATGTATTTTATATTTTTTTATGTCAGACTGTATTTTGTTTGTTTATTTTCAGTAAATTAATAATTTTTAAAATATTCTTTTATTTTCAACTTTTCAATATGCTCGCCCCTTGCAGAGTTATAACCCTCCCCCTATTGGGTGAGCCTCACAGTTTGAGAAACGTCGTTCTAGTGCGTTGAGAGAAAGCAATTGAACGGCATTGTCGGGAGTCTGTTTATAACGAATGAACAGAGCATTTTGAAATGTATATATATACATTGATAAAAAACATCACAGCGGCACCAAGGTCGTTGAAATTTATATACCGCATAAAAAAGATCGCACGAAAAAAAATCGTACAAAAATAAAAAATCGCACAAAAATAAAATTGCATAAAAACAGGTTCTACTGTATAGCCAAAATAAACTTGCGGTGAGTTGTAATGATGATCAAGGGCTTGTCTTGTTCCATGGGTTGCACTCGTACTTGGGAGAATTTGATGCAGATTAAGAAATGTTACTACTTTCTGAAACCCGTGATGTAGCAAAAGAGGGAAAATTAATATTTTATCTGGTGTTGAGTGCCACCTGAATGGAATATACTTATCAATTGTCTTAAGAATATTATCACAATAAAGATAAATTTTAACATTTTTTTTTCTTTTGTGCATAAAATGAAGAAAGAATGACATACTTTCACAACATTCTGCTTTTATGTAAAATGCTTCGATAATAATAATATTTTGGATATACAGTCACACCTCGATCTAACGAACCCCTATTTACGAATTTTCCCCCGCCCCCAATTAGAATGAACCTCTATTTAACTAATACGAATTTCCGAATTAACGAATTATTTCAATAGTTGAAAAATGTTTTATTAGTTTGTGTTCGAAAAAATTGGATATTTCTTTCAAATGACATCTTTCTTTTTTGTTGTCCAGAACAGAAAAAAGATTTTTAGTAGTAAATTTTTAGTAGTTCATTTTGTAGTAATTTAAGTAGCAAATTTCGACGGCAAAAGTACAGAGAGCTTTTTGACTTTACAGGTGCAGATGGGTCATAAGTGTAACCTACCCTGTTAGTTTAGAATAAGACAGGAAACTCCTTTCTTTTCTCATCGCACTACATAACGCAAGAAATATTTTGAAATTTTAACGATTATGTTACATTTGATGATGGATTAACTATCTGTGAAACTGAAATTCAGGAAACTATTGATTTGTATGAGCCAATGAATAGCGATTCTGATGCAGAAATTGATAATAATGGATAACAATTATCAAAACTATTACATTTTCTAATGCTTTACATTGTTTGAAAACTATGAAGACATACCTTATGCAACAAAATGTAAATCACGCAGTGTTTTCTTCGCATAAAGTAGGAAAAAAGAACACTTTCGAGTCAGGAAACAAAATATTTTTAAACTTTTATCAATAACTATTTTAAAATTTCAAATTAACTGACGCCTAATTATTCACTAATAGTATTTTTGACTGTTGAATAAAATGCGTGAAATTTGTAATTACGGATATTTTTGTGCACTTGCTCATTGCAGAATTTCCCGAAGGCGAGTGCAAAATTTTTTATTTTAGTTGGACCCCGATATAACGAATGACACCAAGTTATCGAACAAAGTGTTCGATCCCGATGAATTCGTTAAATCGGGGTTCAACTGTATATAGTTAAAATTTCTCAATCGAGCCGAAAGTGGGATTTTTTAAAAGAAAATACGTTATTTTCTGAGTTATTATCAATTGAAATACGTTTTTTTTTGTTAAAATTTCTGTGAATAAATCCTTTTCTAAATTACATATTTCGAATATCCTAGTTTAGGCTGTGTTCAGAAATCTTAGCTGTACGACACTCTTTCATTATTTGCTGCAAAATTGCTTTTAAATAATTTTTTATTGTAATAAGCTTCCGAAAACACACAATTTATATGCGGATTCCAATTCAAGTGACACTAAATACAACCTTTGACAATAAGGTTAGGTGAATAGTCCTGCAATATTTACGTAGATGAAATATTAACGAAAATTACTTCACTGTCCTTCCAAATAGTCACCTCCCATAACTATACACCACTGAGATCTGCTACACATGTCCTGGAAACTTTGCAATGAGATGCGTTTGAATATGGATTGCATTTGAGATGAGTTCAAAAGCATTATCACGTTTCGTTTGATGTCAGGAATATCACTGTTTCTCTTTCCTTCCAAAACGAGTTTGAGAATAGGAAGAAGTTTTGAGGATTGAGATTTAGCGAGAATGGTGAATGTTCAATTTACACCAATTACATCACCAATTAATTTACACCAGCAATTTACAACTGTTTGACGATATTGGCTATTTGAGGATGAGAATTATCGTGAACAAAAAACCATAAACTTTGTTGTGAGTACTAGGGTCGTAACCTGCATAGACGTTTCATGAAACGGGTCAAAATTTCAATGTATCTTTCAGCATTCATTACCCAGCTATCATGCGCACAGATAATCGACGATCTTTCGTGATTGAATTACTCACTTTCATAATGTTTTCGTCACTGAAGGAGGTCAACGGTCTTTTGCTACGGGTTTGTCAAGAACATTTTCTTGGCCTTCTTGAAAACGGACTAACCACTCGTACACCCACTTCATGGACAGAGCTTGATTTTCATGAACACATACCAGCATCGCATAAGTTTCTTTCTGTGTCATGCCAAGCTTAAGACAAACATTAAATTTATTTTTGTTCGTTCATTTTCCTGTTCTCATCTAAGAACCAACTCACTAAACGAGCACTTTGTAAAACAAGTCTTTCACGTAACACAAGCGATGTTCATCTGAACAACGGTGGGGGCAGATTGTCAACACCGGCCGCTACGTATGTGCAAAGTTTTGTTTTAACAGCCTTGTCGTATCGACCGTTCTGACTTCATTCACCGAACGTTATTGTTAGAGGTTGTATATAAAAGTATTCATTGATACACTTCTTCAATATCGAGTTACGGAACGTAGTTAAATAAATATTTTAAAGATTAAAAACCCTTATGTACAATAAAAACAATTTGAATTCTTCAAATGTTGCTGAATAATGTAATAATATTCATTCTTTTTGTAACAATGACGATTGAAAAGGCATGAAAATATTATGAAACGAATATGTGATAAAACATATTGAATTGATAGATTGCTTACAGGAAATATCTCGAATCGCACTAAATTATAAGATAAAAGTTACTACAAAAGTTTCGTATCATTCTACGAAAGGCGAGATATCAGAAAGCTTTTACTTTTTGTGAGATAATGCGAATATTCTTTCATAAAACCGCTAAAAAGTAAGTATTTTGTATTTTTAAAGTATCATTTTATTATTTATCCAGTACTTATATTTCACTATATGTATAAAGGATATGATTTTGTTGCCTAAAAGTTTTATTCAGTGTCAAAGAACTAAATAAAATTTAGACTCACACAAAGTTCTAAAAGAGGGTTAGAAAAAAATTATTAGTTTATATACTGTGATATAGTTTGTTGTATATTATATAAGCGCCTGATTAACTTCTTTATTAGTTTTTTTTTAAGTTAAGAAACCGCATTTTTTAAATAGAACTTTTGATATTATATTTCAGAATAACATTAAGTTAAGATTTAAAAGTTTTATTAAACGTCTACTGTTATATAGTTCACCTTCTCCCTATATATATATATATATATATATATATATATATATATATATATATATATATATATATATATATATGACATGTTTTTTGAAGTCAGAATCAAACTTAGGATCTTTATTCGATGAAATCTGTACAAGCTCTGACGCTCAGCGGAGAGAGAAAAAGAACGCCACGGGGTGTTTTAAGTGGAAAACACTTAAAACACAGATGCTCGCGGCTTTTATGATTATACTTGAAAGTTAATGCTGACATATAGGGGCTATTAAATCTAATGATCTGGAATTAGACATGTTTATATATATATATATATATATATATATATATATATATATATTATAAATATCTTGTTCAAATTTTCAATCGTTAATAATGTACTTTTTATTCCTCCACTCAAGTTCAAATACATTTTTTCAACTTGTAGTAGATGACACTTGATGTTAATACAGTTTTTTCAAATATTAATTCATTAATTCTATTTAATTAATGAATAAATAGTAACAAGCAAAAATAATAGTCAAATACCAGATATAAAAAGAAAAACATTGCTCGTTGTGCCCCTTTAGCGCTTCGACTTCTAATTCAAAGGTCGGGGGTTCGAATCCCACCTGGTATGGCTTTATTTCTGAGAATGTGATTTTTTTTTTTTTTTACTGTACTATTTTATTGGAATAATTAAATTTAATTAGAACAAATAGTAACACACAAAAATAATAGTCCAACACTATATATGGAAAGGAAAATGAAAAATTGCTTTCTATTTTACCACTTAATATTGTGATTCTGTCTTATTTATTACACATTTATATTAATTTTAATTATTTAATAAAAATAACAAAAATAAAATTTTTCTTTGTTGACCTAAGTAGGGGAATTGACTTATTTTTTATATATATATTAATTTTTTTGAATTAAATTGTTTAAAAAATATATTTCTTGGGGTCTCACGGCATTTATTAAACATAGGAGCTCATTTTGTGGATTTAATATTATGATAATTACGTAAATATTTATAGCAGTGCTTCTCAAACTTTCAACGTTTGCGACCCAATATTCAATCATAATTTGCCTCGCCCCCCCATACAACAATGATGTATTACATATAAAATACTATACTTTGATGCTAAACCCACAATACGACTTTAACCTCTTAAGTCCCTCCGATGTATATAAACGTCTCGCTCAGCCAGTGTGTTAATTGCCCCAGACGTATATATGCGTCTTTCCGAAATACTATCTATTCTGTGAACTGCTATCCATGAAATTATAAAGAATACTTTGGAAAGCAATAAAATGACCTTGACAGTGTTTGCGAAGGATGTACTTGTTTCAAATGATTTGATTATTTATTCCCTTTCTACCCCACTCAATACACCCCATACGCTTACGTACGCAGCATTAGGGAAAGAATCGCGTAATTTTTAATTAGCATTAAAGGGATTAATTATATAAACCGTACAAATTTTATCCAGATAAGTGATAATGCTGGCATATGATTTTATATATGACAAATCCAGGGGGTCACTGGTAATTATTAAACTTGTCCTTAACTTAGTATTGTTAAATAAATTATAAAATAGATTGTGCAGTACTGATACAGTGAATTATAGTGTAAATGGGTATTTCATTTTTTATTGTCAGCAAGTATTTGTTTACTTTTAGTCAGCTAATAATTTTTTTAAATAATCTTTTGTTTTCGACTTTTCAATATGCTCGCGCCCCCCTCGCAGGGTTATCACGCCCCCTAGGGAAGCGCGCCCCACAGTTCGAGAAACACTGATTTATAGAGATATACTTAAATCACATACAAATTTGGTTTTATTTTTTTATAAGCAATCAACTAATCAAAGAATTTGACTTGAAAAAAAAAAGAGAAATTTTTAAGAAAGTAAATTTGAAGTAAAGCTTATTTATAAGACTTATGGGTGATATTTTAAAGTTATTTGATAAATGTATAGCAGGATGATTTACAAATGAATATGAAGTATAGAAATTGATGTTTTTTCATAATGTCTGATGGATTACAGGGCTTGAAGCTATATATACATATGATATTAGGTAAAACAACTTATTCTAAAGTATAACAATTTAAGTTAATTTAATTTTCCTTAAATGGACTGTTACTAAAATTAGCACAACTTTTACAGTGAACACATTTTATTTACCAAACATTTAATGAGTTATAAGCATTTAATGAGTTATCATCAGATATTTTTGGAGATGTTCTAAAACAAATTAATGAGTTATAAGCATTTAATGAGTTATCATCAGATATTTTTGGAGATGTTCTAAAACAAATTAAATTAGATGGATAGTGTTTGCAATATTTGAGATATAGAAAATGGATTTGAAAGGGAATGCAATATATAAATACATATATAAATTCAATTATTAGTATTTAAACTATACACACAAGGGTTTTCTTGAATTTTCAATTAGGTATTTGCGATGTTGAGCAAAGTAATACTGTGAACTCCTCCAATTTAAATCCGAATGCTGGATAATGCCGAAACATCACTTCTGAGTTTAAAGCTATTTCGAGTAAAATAGCAAGAATCATAAGGTCTGCACTGTTTTCCATTTAAATACACTCACTCTTTTTTTTACATGTTAAATGCGTTCCTTTGTATACCACCAAAAAAAATCGTGTGCAAAAGTGCGAGTGACTTGTAGTAAGTTTGTGGATTTGTTTCATAACTTGGAAAAAATCGTGTATAAGATGTAAAATTTCTAAATATTCTTTTCTTTTCTGGAGGTGGAGGTTTCGGGAAAAAAATCATCTTTCCGGTGCCTTTTTTAAACTAAAGAACTATTAACGGTAAATAATATCAACAGGGAGTGTTGGCGCCAACTGGAATAATGGTTCAAAAACATTTATTAATATTATTATTTTTGTTTCCTGTATTTCTTTCTCTTTTTTCTACCTCGTGCCCTTGTCTCTTTCAAGGTCTTTCTTTCTCCTTAGAAGATAGCATCTGTGTATGTTCGTGTTTGTTGTGTGTGTGTGTTTTGTATTTGCATTGTAATTGTAAAGAAAGTGTTTTTACTGGTTCCCGGTTCTCAAGAATTTTGGGGGAGGGTCCTTCATTCGGGATCTTTTTGTACATGTTTTTTTTTTTAATATGCAAATAAATTACTTCTCGAATGGTCGGATGCAGCTCTAAACCCTTTGGGTAAACTCGATTCTTTGGAGCAAAAAAAAAGTCATTTGGGCATTAAATTTCCTTTAATTCTGATGATTCCTTCATGGTGTGTTGTATTTTTTACAAACAGCAGTTTAGTTTTAACTTATGTAATATTATCGTATAGCTCCTTTGATGATCTACAAATAGCAAGTTGAACTTCTTTTTATACTTGCATCTTTTTTACAAGGTGAAGTGTGTATTGTACTACACTTATGGTTTTATTATTTTTTTATGGCGGATGGAATTTTTTGGATAGCATTTGAAAAATTTCCTTTCAACTCAAACATTTCATGTGCATCGCTCTTCTTAAATTTACTTTCGCTACAATGATTAATATACATTATTTGATCAGGTTCTTCCCTTCCTTGATCATTTTCAACATTCTTCAAAAGAGATCGCAGAGGCTCGTTTCTTTTTTATGTATTCTGATCATTTGCATTTATAAACTATAATAAGTTGTACAACACAGCAATCAAAATCACAGGTGGGTAATATAGCATGCTCATAGAAAATATTTTGAAACAAAAGTGATCACGGGGGGGGACTTAGTCAAAACAGGTACCTTAAGATTGTAAGAAAACGTTTTCCACTCTCAAAAAAGAAGGAAATATGTGACAAATACATTTTAGTTCATCTGAAGACTGTCATATAGGAGGATACTATCAAGGTCATTGATAATAAACAAAGAGTTTTCCCAGAATTAGGGATTTCGTGAGGCAGGGGTGTCTCTGTGCCCCACGTGCCTGCTCCCGGATTTATAAAAAAGAAAGATGAAGAAATAATAAACTAAAGTCAGTGGCCCTACAGCCCATGAGGGCCAATGAGCACAGTGCACATCTCAGCTTTCGTGACCTTAACACTGAGGTGCAAGAGCAGATGTTCCGGTCAACGGTTAGTCTGACACGAAACAACCAGTGTTTAGTTCCCGAACACAATCTGAGTGTTATGTTTATTAGTTTCAGAATGTTCTTCAGAACATTTGCATTTGAAGCGTTCAAACAGTTCTTCGTTATAATGTAATTTTATTAAGCATGAGGTGACGTCATCTCACAACAGCAACAACACAAGCCATCATATAGAGTTACAATACACAGTTAACACAAGTACACATTCACAGTTACAGTTATCATGACATACCCCCTTTAAGTTATTAATTATATAACATAGTCATTACAGCTTTCCTGCTCCAAGGGGATTGGAAACAACAACAACAGTGGACTTAATTCATAAACAAGCTGTGACAGGTTTTAATCACGTGATGGTGATTCACTGGTAAACTCGAAACACGTTGCAATGGAAAATTCTTATTATTATACGTTACGTGTGTTTTAACTTTATATATACACAATATTATGATATTTTCTGTGATTCTTTGAATACACCTTTTAGGTAGGAAATAATCTTACTAATTTTTTGCATGACTTTTGTTTTTATTCTAGTTTATTTGTGTTAAATATGCATAATCTCTTATAGTTGTTTCTTGCCGTTTTTGCTTGTGTACTTATTCATCGATCTTAGTTAACTTATTAACGAGTAATGTACTTACTCTTAATAAGTATACTTTAGTATAGTTGTTAGTATTATTAATTACTCATTTCTGAGGTGAATTATAAATTATTTTCTGTTTTAATAAAATACTCTTTTTAAACTTTATGTTGTTGTTGTTGTCGTGTCCTTCCCGGAGGGAAGGAATAAATGTTGCCAGAGCCTGAGACAGGTTGGACTTCTTTACGATAGATGGCGGCACCACCTATTTCCACCTCCACAATTTAGGCATGGAACTGGAGGGGGAGGGAAATTTTCTCCAGCCCCTGCACTTGTAATTTCTGCTGCAACCACCCACAAGACATTCGGACCCACTGATTTAACGAGTACGTACTCCATGTGTACTCGGAGGGTATTTGGTGGCATCGGGCATCGAATCCAGGCCTTCTGGTCTGGAGTCCGATGCTCTAACCACTAGGCTATCCACGGCGCAGAAAGCTTTATGTTACAACTATGTAGTAATTTACTCCTTTATGTCCTGATTTAATTCATTTTTGTAAGTACAAAATGAAAGATTTTCAATAATATTAATGTTGTTATTTATCACGAAATCATAAGTTGGTTCTAAAGTATTTTTCATAAATAGCACAATTCTAATCCCAGGACCTATCTCTGGATTTGGATAATGTAATCTCGAAGTCCTGGGATTGAAAATATAACTCAAGATTGCAAACTCTAGTAGTCAGCCACCTTAAAATTGATTTGCCCCGTTACCTTTAAAACAGTGCTTCTCAAACTTTCAATACTGGCGCCCCCCTTTTCAATCAAAATTTTTATCGCGCCCCCCTTATACATTAATAATGTACTGAATGCAATAATAATGCACTTTGACGCTAAAGCAACGATCTTTATTATAAACCGTACAAATTCATGGAGGATAGTGTCAGGGCCATTGGTAACAATTAAACAGATTTGCCAGAATTACCGATTTCGTGCACTCTGTGCTCGGCGTGACCGCTCTCGGATTAAAAGTATTTATTACAATATGGATGTTCTAAAAAATTATGTAAAACGTTTTTCACTATGCTTTATATGTTTGGGATAGCTCATTAAAATAAATCTTGGCCTAGTACTTCCCTAAATGAAAAAACAAATACTTAAGAGCAGGGACATAACTAACCGTGCATGTAAGTTCGAAGGTCAAACTGCAACAAATACGTTGTTGCCTACAGCTGATGGCAATAATATATAACAGTGATGAACTTTTTATTTTCCTAAAATTTTTTTTGATTATGGGTTTGGGTTTTGTCTTTTTTTTCTCTGAAAGTGTAGCATTTTCGGTTTGAAAAGGAAGCGTAATAAAAAAGTCTCTCATCATGGGATTACAGCGAATCAAATAAAATGTTTTTTATTTGGTTATGGTATCAAAGATAGCTATAAAATGAGGCTTTGATGACGTAATATCACAGATAATATATATATATATATATATATATATATATATATATATATATATATATATATATATATATATATATATATATATATATATATTATTTCAGTGTAAATGTGTATTTTTTATTATGCCAGAAAGTATTTTGTTTTACTTCATTCCAGTAAATAATTTTTTTTTAATATTTTACTTTCGATATGCTCGCGCCCCCCAAGGGGGCGCGCCCCACAGTTTGAGAAACACTGCTTTAAAGGAATGGTCCCAAATCATAAATAAAGAAAAGAAATACTGTAAAGAAAAATTCAAAGAATCAGATACGTTATCAATATAATGTTGCTCTCTTACATTACAAACTTGTACAATAATGTGTGATATTCTAATGCATGATGATTTATATATTTAAAAAATGCACATGCTTTTATTTTTCAGATGAATCAGGATTACAGAGATTTTAAAAATGCCCAAGTTATGTGGCATCCAGACGGTTATGTTAGTGAAAGACGAAAGAAATTTATCAAACATATAGAGGATAAATACCATGTAAAAATAGGTAATATTGCACATTCTGTTTTCTATATTTTTTAAAAATTAGAATTCAAATTTTACTTGATGTTTCCATTATAAATTGCATTAGATACTGAGAAGTTAAATAACATATCTCCAATATATATGCTAAATTAGAAAATATACACTTATGTGTGCCTAAAATTAAGGTTATAAACGTATAAGATGCGATATATCGAAGGAAAAAATTGCTTAAATGGAAAGGATTTGGTGGCACACACACGCACGCACACGCGCAGACACACACATATTAGTCTGTGTGAGACACACATATTATATTAATAACACGCAGAAGTTGAATATAGGGTAATTTCCAAATGAGAACAATATTAGTTCTAAAAGGATACATCACACACACACAACACAACACTGGACAGATTGAACTAATGAGTTGGGCCTAGTCGCACTACTGCAAGAATCACAATACTCATGAAGGTGTAGATTTTGGCAGCAGCTTCTATTCCTCCAAAGTTTACTCCTGGAAGGTTTTAGCTGGTGGTTATGGGTATACAATAGCTCTTCCCAGAGAATCTCACACCTTTTTTTATAAGACTGAGGTAATGCGACCTAATAGGTATTACAATATGGTGGTGAATATGCTCGTCCTCCAGATAATCATTGACAAAGGCAACTATTTGTGGTCCCCGTTATCGTTCATGAAAAAAAATTGAATTTCCTCATATGGCTAGTTGAGTCTGCCCTTTATGACCAAGGACAAATAGTATTTGTTCTTTTCCGGAATCGTCTTAGGAGTGTTTATTAGCCAAGCTGTCAGGAACACTAGTTTGGACAGAGCAAATTTGGGCTCAACTTCTCTTACTTAACATCAGTAATCCATAAAAAAGGAATTTTTTTTAGGTCCCGAAAACTCCTCGTAAAAGCCATACAAGTGATTTGAGAATATCATCTCTATAGAGAAGTGTGGTCACTGTACCAATAGGGATGTTGTGCAGTGATGCACGTTCATCCTACATAATCCTTTCTCCTACAAGGATGACATTTTCCCTAAAATGGTGGTTTTCTTGGATGCCTTCAGAACGATAGCGTCCACCAAGCTATCTTCAGATGATAATTCATCGAGATTCATTTTGTGTACTGAACCTCAACGCCTCCGTTGAGCTAGTCATCCTTGGAGTACAAATTATTTTTTATGGATGATAGTGCGTGACCACATATAGATGCCCATGTGGATGATTATCTGTAGGATGGAGATATTCATCTAAACGGTGTGGCGTGCAAAGTCGCTGGATCTCAATCTTCTACAGAACGTTTGGAATACTCTTGGAAGTGCCATTGTATACCATCAATCACCTCCCACCATCTTTCAAGCGTTAAAATTGTCCCTTTAGCTTTTGCTACAATCATTGATGGACATCCTCATTAACCATGTGAGAACCCGCCTGGGTTCGATCCTAGATACTAAGATTAACTTGCGACAAAGAATAACCAGAAGCCATTTGTATAATAACAAATTATATTTATTCACTTAATTTAAATATCAACCTTCTAATTACAAATATTCAACTATATGTCTACGTCAAAGGGGTTTACCTCTACTATTAAATTAAATTACGAGATATGAAATTAATCAATTACTAAGCTCAATATCGAATGGGTTTACCGGAATAGGAGGTCCGAGAAATATACGCAACTTGAATTATTAACATTCATTAAAGTTAACTAACTTTATTATCTATTAACGTTTATGGTCAGATAGAATATATCACCTGACTGTAATGTAGTTCTCTCCAGGTAGTTTAATCTTTCTAAGGCTACTTCTCTGAATAATAACAGCAATACTCTAATATCTTAATCCACTTGAATCTTCCTAATCTCGTCACTACTGCTCCTGGCTCAATCGCCTTCTTAAAGCTAACTCACAACGCTCTCCTTAAATACCCTATCCGATTTGCATATCCCATTTTCTTCTTTTAGAGCTGAGTGGAAGTATACGCGAATTTACAACCCCCAAAGACGCCTAAGAATATTAGTGGAAAAGTGCCGTAAAGATTCGTCACTACCACTCGACACACAGATGAAATGGCATTTAATGCACACTCTGAGGGAATCCGATACCATTGAGAAAGTGGTGTGTGAACCTTGAATTCGAAACAAAACAGAATCGACGCGCAATTATCGATAGAGATCCCCGACAGTTCTTGACATCTGGGAGACGTCACAGGATACGACACTATTATTGAATGATGTCTTTCTAAGCTTCGTTATATGTCAAGGGCTTGACAATATAATGGCTCTTTTTGATGCTTGTAAAACTGTTCTAGGGGACTGTACACATTTTAGTACAATCAGTTTTGTATTATGTTTTGACTAATGTTATTCTTTTAATTGCATGTTACCCTATATTTAACTCTAGAAGCTTTTCTGTCGTTATTATTGTGTACTTTATACAGTTTGATATATATGTTTAACAAAATGATTTGTGATTAACTTTTTGATTTTCACGATATATTATAAATTTTTTGCTTAGAATCTTAATTTAAAATATTAGTGAATGATTCAATTCAAGTTTCAATAACTTATAAAACCGCCTTTGGTAATTGTTAATTAATTATTAATGTAATAATTTTTTGTAAAAACTTTTAACTATGCATCTCATTTATTTAGACTTGGATGTGCATGTGTATATTATTAAGTGACTTAAGTTGTAATGAGACATGATACACTAAATTTTCTTGCATCAGCGCTTCGTTATAGATATTTAATTCCAGATTTATCATTTGAAAATTTGGAAAAATACAATGTAATATCAACTGATATTTCATTTTCAATCTTTCTCAGTATAGCAATTAAACAATACAAGATGCCTTCTCAAAAATTATTTTTTAAGCAATACATATTTCTGTAACTGATTGTTCTAAATTCTTAAATGAAGATTCAAGTGTGTAACTACGAAAATCAGTTTAAAATTAAAAATATATATGCATAGTTATCCTTTAAAAAAATTAGAACCAAATTTAAAAAAAATGTTTAATCGCAACATAGTTTAAAACTAATAAAACAACATAGCGCACAAGTCTTTCCAAATCTTATTCCCCCCCCTTTTTTTTTTAAATGTGATGAGTGTAATCTGTATACAAGCAACTCTTCATATAATCAGATTTATCGTTGTATCAATTCTTTTACTTTCTCAAAAACAGTACAGAATAAAACAATGATTATGTGAAGTGTGATAAAGAAAATAGATAAGATCATGATATATAGATTAGTTATCATGTTTTGTCTTTTATCTTTAAATTAATGCCAATTTTATCTTTGTTTCAAACTTGAGACTAAGGATTTTGCGAAAGCTGAATCAATCGGTAATAAAATGTAATGTAGAATGCGTTACAAAATAAACATTAAAATAAGTATAATGCACTTAAAATAAATGAAAAGTGCTACGAACTTCAAATCATATAAAACATAAATTACTTTACTTTTCACAAAAAGAATATAAGGTGTCAATAATTGACGTGCAATAGAATTAAAATCAATCAATACTATATGCACATATTCAGAGAGTTATTTGCACGAAAACCAATATAGTATTAATTCTATTTATGAGTGCAAAAAATTCATAATTTATTTATTGCATAACTTGAACACTTAATTTGCCTTAAAAGCTAATAATTTTGGGCGAATGTAGTGTAATTTTGTTCATAATATTATTTAATTTAAAATGAAAGCTTTTCTCCCACACACACTCACGCACACACAAACGTATACACCTTGTCTTGAAAATTATTCAATACGACAAAATAAAATTTGTACGCAGCTCAGACATTGTTAAATTTTGTACACTCATGGACAAAAAAATTAGCACACCAAGAAAGAGTCGTCAAAAGGAAACGAAATTTTACATACGTAATGACTACTTTGATGTAAGTAAATGATTAGAAAATCAAAGAAAAAGAATAATTTATTTCTGAGAAAAAGGCAAAGAACGGAGGATTTAGTACCCTTTTGAACCCCCTCTAGCGCGAATGCACGATGCGATACGATCGAGCAATTAAGCATACAAGTTCTGTATGATGTTTTGAGACATTTCATTCCATATTTGCTGTAACCTTGCTTCATGTTCGTTCAAACTCGTGGGATGCCCAACTCACCGTCCCACATGGTCCCGTATATACTCGATTAGAGACAAATCTGGGGAACGGGCAGGCCAAAGAATGTTAATAACAGTGCAGAAACAGTCTTGTTACACCCTTGCCGTGTTAGACCGAGCATTGTCTTGTTGAAAAATGGCTCCTTGGAGCCGTTGCATGAGTGGCAACACATGTGGTTGCAGGATGTCATGGGCACACCGCTGGGCTGTCATTGTGCCACGGATCAATACTAGGGGTGAACGTGTATTGTAGGCAATGGCACCCCATACTATCACACCAGCTGTGGGAGTGGTGTGTCGCTGTAAAGCAAAGGCAGAATTGAGGCGTTCACCACGGGGTCTCCACACAAGAACACGATTGTCATCACTGCTGAGATTGAATCTGGATTCGTCTCTAAAGACGACCTGGTTCCATTCCGCTGCAGTCTAGTTTCCTCGTGCGCGGTATCACTCGAAACGGTGGCATCAAGGGCAGCACACGTAATGGGCACCGCGATCCCAAATGTCCTTCAATCAAGCACCTCCGTATCGTTCGAGAAGACACAGGGGCCACTAATGAAGGAGCTACTTGTGCCTGGATGGCGGCAGATGAAGCAGTTGGCTGTGAACCTGCATTTCTAACGATGGGATGGTCTTCTTGGCGACTGGTCTGTTGAGGGCATCCTGAGCCTGGTCTTCGTGTAAATGACATCTCTCGGATCCACTGGTCCCACCACCTCCTAACAACTCATTCAGAGTGGCCTAGATGACGGGCTACTCGCCTAGCTGACTACCCAGCTGCCCTCATACCGATGATTCTCCCCCTCTAAAACTGCAACAAGTGTCCATATTGTCTTTGAAAACGGCGTAGTGGCCTGCCTACACTAACTCTTGCTTTGTAAACAATTCAGCACGCTCAAACAAGCTTTGGTTACCTGTTTTATACTCTACGGAGAACGACGTTAAACGCCCTCTACCGGCTATACGTAATGAGCATTCACGCTGCATTTCTAATCATTTGCATATCTCCTCGACATGCCAAGTTTCGTTATGATCCCACAATTATTTCTTGTTGTGCTAATTTTTTGTCCATGAGTGTATTTTCGTATGCAAATAAGGATTGTACAGTAAATTAGGGAATTTAATTTTAGATTTAAGAAATGAAAACAGTATGCATTTTTTAAAGGAATTTTCAATACCGATTTCATGATTCCTGAGTTTCTAAATTCCTGATTCTTGAATCAAAGAGTTACTAGATAAAAGGTAAATGAAAAGACAGAAAACGAAGAATGAAAGATTCAGGATTAATAAAATGTTACATTTTGTGATCGAATTTAATAGGACCTTGCTTTCCAATTTAATTTAAAAATCATCATTGAAAATGTTTCTACCGCTCAAGTGTGTTGCTAGAAAGAACAAATATATACACAAATATATATATATATATATACAGGGTGGTCCCAATTCCATTGTACAAACTTTAAGGGTAGGTACAGTAGGACATTCTAACAATCACTTGTTGTTGTTTTTGCTCATGCCACCTGTCTGACATAGTCAGATCGACGCCCACGAAATTCATCGTGGCAATGAGCTAGATGTACGCCTGTCGTTGGCCTTATTCTTGAACATCATATAGGTGACAGTACGATTGAGCTCTGTGAGATTCCCGCAGGGACTATAGATGGCGCCACTATCTATCTTCACCTCCACAATTTAGGCATGGAACTGAAGTGGAGAGAAATTTTCTCCAGTTCCCTGCACTCGTGATTCAGCCCACAATACTTTCGAACCCACCGATTTAACGAGCACGTACTCCGTGTGTACTCGGAGGGTATTTAGCGGTACGGGCATCGAACCCAGGCCTTCCGGTCCGGAGCTCTAACCACTAGGCTATCCACGGCCTTATCATTTTTTGTATAGGAATGCAAGGGTGCAAATGACGCGGTGAGGCATAAATATAAAAAATAAGAGATGAAAGGAAAGATAAATTGTTTATTGAAAGTGTTGTTGACAAGAGAGTGTAATGTTTACAATAACTATTCAGCACCTGAGCTATGAAATCCAGCTGCAGTCGAAGAAAATAGTCCATCGGTTTGAAAGCTTGTACTCGATGAAAATGGAACAGGAGTAAGCGATTTTCGTTTCACACTCTACTAACTGTCTGATGAATCACACCTGCGTGATGAACAACAGCTCTTGTACTTGACTCTAGTCTCTAACAACTCAAACGTTCAAGATGCTTTCTTAAAGGCTTGGACTGCGTACTGTTCTGCGTCCACCAGCACCATGTCTGGTGACATGGAATGAACGTGTTTCCCGAATTTGTCGATGTAACCGCTGAAATATTCTGTGATCCAGTATTCGTCGATCAGGAAATTGCGTGTGATACATTCCTAGATCAGCTCTGTCGTTACGATTTGCTCAGCCGTTCATGCAATACTTGTCTGCATTTTCGGCATACGTAAAGTCTCCCATCGTTGACATTAACGCAATTGTAAATGGCGTTTTCTAGTACCGAGATGTATTATGTTGAATGGTGGCTGGACAACTACTGCCCTCTATCGGCATTGTGGCCAACATACAACTTCATTTCTCTCACCTTAAATTTCCCCTTTTTGCGTCTTATCACGTCTCTTGCGGCCACATATTCCTGTAGAATAAATGATTGTTACACAATATTCTGTGTGTATGTGTGTGTATCTACCCTTAAAGTTTGTATCATAAATTTGAGACCACCCAGTATATATTCAGTGATAATGGTGGTAAAACACAATTCATTTGCATTGTTAATGGAAGCGTTTTTTACCTTTTGTTTTCCTACACATCATGTAAGCATTGGCTATATGTACATCTTACTTTTTAATGTGCATTTACAATTTGTTTTTGTAGGTAATTACTGGGATTTGCACAAATGGTCCATTGAAAACCTAGAAAGTCTATGGACTGCAGTTTGGGATTTCGGTGGACTAATATGCTCTCGGAAATATGATAAGGTATTTTTAAATAACTTTCTCATTTATTCCCATTTTTTTACTGTTTCATTGAAATTTTAATAAGTGTTATCTTTCAGTTTTATGATTGTATAAGCTAACTTTATCGTTTAATTTGTAAAAATATGCCACTGTCATGTAATAAATATATTCAGAGTTCAAAAAGTAAGTAAATTTCTAAATACTTATGCTAAAATCTTTCAAAACCAGTTCGAAAAATATTAGCAGTTGGCTTAAAAGGAAGCTGAAGTCTTTTCTAATGATTCAATGTTTCACCGTTGACCTATTGTTGAACTCATATCTTAAGAATGCAGTTGGAATTCAATCTTAAATACATTTGATTTTACAAGACAGACGTGGAGAATAAAAGGTTATTCAGTATACAGTGGGTGATCGGTTAACGAACATAATCCGTTCCAAGACTATGTTCACTATCCGAATTGTTCGTTAACCGATCATTGATTCACCATAGACTTCTACGTGAAAGCGATTAATTCGTTCTGGAGACCCTAAAAATTAAATTTTAAAAAATGTATAATTTCTTAGTAAGTTTTTTAAAAAATAATGCATACATATAGTCTTGCATATTAATGGATCCTTTTCATTTTTTGCTTATGGGATGTTGAAAAACATGTCCAATGTCGATTGATTTTCTCTCTTTTTCAGAATTTTCCGGAAGTAATTAATAGCATTGCCTTTGTAAAGATCCCCAACCCTACTGACATCTGCTTGGTTCGGGTGCCATTCTAAGACCATTGCTCTGACAGCCTCCCACTTTTTCAAAAGATCTTTAATGGCAGTTGTCGGCATTGGTCCTCTTTCGTCTTCTTGTTCAGCAGGAGACACATTTCGTTGTGTTTCTTGGTGTTCTTCATTCAAAATTTCTTGGAGTTCTTCTATCGTCAGTTCATCTTCATGTCCCATTATGAGCTCTTCTATGCCATCCTCTCGTTCACCTCCAATTCCAGATCTCTAGCAGTTGTCAAAATTTCATCCATAATTTTTTCTCCGTGATCACCTCCGAATATGTGTTCGTTATCCAAACACAAAAAATCTTTCGTGAAAGTGTTTGTTAACCGATTTGTTCGTTAACCAATCACCCACTGTACTTTATAGTTTTCAAGAAGGAATTTACGAGTAAAAAGGTGATAAATTTTTGGGATGTGAAACTCTTCGGTAGCATGTCATGATTATGTAACATGTAAATGTTCTCTTGAATATAAATTTGGATCAGGTACTCTCTATAAAATTAAATCACCGTAACATCTAGCATGAGACGAGAACTTGAATTGAATAAGTTCAAGCGTCAAAACTTTGATGAGGGGAACCACTGCTAAATGGTGCCACGAACGAAATAGTTCTCACATTTGCGGATTTTCTGTGTCTGTAAAGGCTTGGCTACCAAAATGAAAGGAAAAAAATTGCTCTAATCGTCAGTATAATGCCTACTTTCTCCCAGCCAGCGAATTTTTCAGCTTTCGATTCTTAGCCGTAAATGTTTTTAATAGCATTAACATAGAAAATTAAGTGTGACTTAGATTCGCATAAATACGGTAGGTATAGTAAAAACAAATCATTCGTTTGTTTTATGTCAAAACATCCCATTTTTATGATCGAACGCATACATAACGTCACCTACCCTATTTTTTAATGTGCCTCCTATTAACGTGATCCTTGTTTCATTCACTAATCAGCACTTTCAGCCGAACGATGTGGCCGTGGTAGCCGAGTGGTATAGGTATCGGATCGTGGTTTGACTTGTCACGAGTTCGAGCCCAGTACCATTAAAGACCCGCCGTGTCGGGCAGCAATGCACGTTGAATCTATCAAGAGCTGAAACGTCCTCCCATTGGTGTGGTGTGGTAGTTAGGAAAAGGGTGGGATGTCAGCTCTGGTGTCGTTCACGTCACTTGACCATGGTTCAAAACTACGTGGTTCGTCGCCAAAAGCCCTCGTGTAGCTGAACAGTGCGACGTTAATATTCAATCAATTTCAGCCTAAAGATCGTTGATGCAAATGATTTAAACACAGGACTTTTTAATATGTTTTTCACTCCAAAGTCCAGGAAAAAACCGATGCTAAAATTCACCTCTTTCAGAAGGAAATGGGAAGAAATTATAGATAATAATTGCGCAAATTTAGAATTAATATATTTTGTGATCATTGCATTTTTTTTTCTCACATTGTTGCCTTATTCATATAAAGTATTGACTTATTAGTATAACACGGTTTCAATATTACAGGTACGTAATTCGTGATTATTATAACTCGGATTCGATATTACACGGCACAAAACTTGAGTTAATTTTTCATTGAATTAAATGAAATTATTTTGTTGTTGGGAAAGACCCTTCTGTAGTACGTAGCGGATAATTTAAAAGCGAATTGCAAAGTTCTTTAGCTTGTTATTGAGAAATTCTGAAAGAATTGCAAGATCGAAACAGGCAGGTAATTGCAAAATGCTACGTTGCAAATGCATCCGTATTGCGTAATGTTATTTATAATTAATTTATCAATACTAAATTAAAAACAATTTTAATAATTAGTAGTGACTACCATGGGATTGTCATATACAAAATTTAATGCTAATCTTGATAATTTGTATGGTTTATAATTAAAGTCGTATTGTGTAGCTGTACATCAAAGTATATTTTTATTGCATTCATTATTATTATTATAAGGATGGGGGGGGCACGAGAAAAATTATAATTGAAAATTCGGTCGAAAATATTGAAAGTTTTAGAAGCACTGTGATAATGCTGTAATCATTCTAGAAAACAATAAGCGGGAAATTTGGTTTGTATTTAGAAATGGCTTTTGAGTTTAATGAAGTAAATAAAAAAATGGAAGAGAAATAAAAAAACCCTTAAAATACTCTCAAAACAAGTATGATTTGTGTCTTGTAAATATGTTTTCCACTTTTATATAATACTATACTCTATTTTTAAATTATTTCTAGGTGATAGATTTAAGCGTTCCAATGAATAAAATGCCCAAATGGTTCGAAGGTGCTAAGCTCAACTTCGCAGAAAATCTCTTGAAGAAAAGAGGCAATAAGACAGCTATGATTATAGCGGGTAAAGATAAGTAAATATTCAAATAGCTAATGATGATTTCAAAAGAAACTCATAAAAATATCTTTTTAAATATGCTTAGTACTGTTAGTTTTATTCTCACCTTTTGCTTTTTAATTCTGTAAGGCACGTGAGCTCATTTAGATTTTCGATACTCAAAATAAAAAAAAAATTAATTTCCTAGAACAAATAATTTAATCGTGCAACTTAACCCATTCCTGGTTATACCCGAGCTGAGCTCGGGCCTGTGAAATATACCACCATTGTTCATCCCGAGTGCAGTTTGGTCACAGCGAAAGTTTACACTGTGCAATTGGTCTTTCCCGATTTATTTCACACGATTTTTTTAACGATTTCGAATAATTGAAAGTACCACTCGGTGGAATTTTCTTCAAAAAGAGGACGCCCTTCTTCTGAGCACCCCCCTTTCCCGCTAGTCTGGAAGAAACTTAGTTGAGTTTATTCGTTGAAAAACTTCGTAGTTCTTTGCCCCGATGAACATCGTGGGCCTCGGTCTGACAATTTCAAACAGGTGGCATTAGTAACAACAACGGATCAGAAGAGAAACAAGGCTCTACTATCCAGATTGTGAAGTTTGTTTAAGCGCAGTACCGTGTTTTCGAATTTATCCTACATGATCAAATTTTGATTAATAATTTCATATTCATTAGGTATTCTAAGCATTATATCTACAGTTAGTAAGAATTAACTCCAAAGTCTAATGATTTCTACCACACAAAAAGCGAAACTAACAGGTAAATTACTCATTTATTTGAATAGATTATTGAATAGATTACACTAATTTACTGGAACAATAATTTTTTGAAAATTTTGTAAGCAAATGGTGATATTATGTTTAAAAAAACATGTATATATGAAAATAAGCATAAAAAAATTGACATTTTTTATCGATAATCCAGAAATAAAATGAGCCTGGGAGGAGTTAATTCAGTTCCACCATCCCCGAATGTTTTGGGCCCCAAGCTGGAGGATAGCAAAACCATAACAAAGCGTAGGCTCTGGGCGCCCTAGAATCCAGCCCCCCCACACGATACGGGGATTGCGGGAGTGTAAGTTACGCAAGTGGCTTAATTTAATAAAATGATTTACGTCCTTATTAGATTTATTTTTATTTATTGTATTTTTAATGTGGGGGTTAATGCAATTTATTTTCGAACCTTAGATGAAAATGTTTG